>CM055971.1:26452500-26792500 GCA_029531755.1 Holothuria leucospilota
GCTATAGTACTATATTGATGCGGTGTGCATGCACCGTTGGACGTCACAGGGCATGCAGAAACGTACCCTGGAAATATATATATATTATTCATACAGTATGACCCTCGAAGTGCCTAGGACCAGCCTTGGCCAGGCCGACGTTCGTACATTTTTACTCTCGTAATTTATTTGGGGGTGGGGTGGGTGCGGGATTTTTGGGGGCGGGATGAACAGTTCATGAGCTGTCCAGCTACCTTCCAAAGGCCAGTAAGGGTAAATAAAACAAACTGACCATTACGAAACTTCTATTCTGTATGGAAAGCATAAAAACATTATCATATATTGCTCAACTAATGTATTTGTGGGTACTACACTGCATGCACAGCATACTATATGCTTGAGTGCACAATGCCCAATTTCTAGAGTAGTGGAATTTTTCAGTTGATATTATGATTGTTGTTACACATTAAATGGCCTGAAATGCATATCAAAACAATTAGTAGCATCTTTTCTAATATTTCCATGCATCACAAATATCGAAATAAATGAATACATGATTTGACAGCTTATTTTTGGAGCAGCGGTCAAACTTTCACTTGCACCGGATTTTCGTGACCTTTTGACCTTTGGTGACCTCATTAACATACTAATTTGCAAAACGATTGTTTGAATGAATAGAGTACTTAAATACAAACATGTTAAGGGGTATTTTGTTGTTCTGTTACTTACACTTCTAAAGGTACAGTGATTTATGTTTCCCCTACCCCTAAATTTTGGTTCCAATAGAGCGTCAATGGGCGTGGCTTATGATGTCATTTTCTCGGTTATTGCCGGGTTACCAAAAGTCTACCCCAACTTTTTTGATGTGCCACATGGTGTACTTCAATAATATGAAGAGAAACTTAGGGGACCTCTCATGCACACGGGGACCGCCTCAGCCTAAGGACCAGTGAGGCGGTTAACACATGGGCTTTTAAATGTATAGTGAAGGTAAATAACAAGGGCGTAGGCTGAATTTGGCATGGGGAGGTGCACATTTCAGGTAGGTGGAACCAGGAAGACTATCTAAGCGGAGCGCCAGCATTGCTTGGCGCGGAGCGTACAAGAAAATTTTCGGTTTTAAACCCCCCCCCCCCCCCCCAGATGGCCGGAAACAGCATTTCCCGAGCCCTAAGCCACATGTACACATCCTTCGAAAAGTGATCTCCTGTCTGCCATTTCTCAATTTAAATGATACACGAATCGTTAATGCATGACTTTTTTATTCAAATTGAAATGTCGCCATATTTATATTCTAGCTTGATAGGTTTTCCCAAGGCTTTCAGACTTTGACCTCCGCTGACCTCAAATGACCTTGACACAGATTAAGAGGTCAGCTATATTGACAAAACTTGACATGACAAGTCTGGCCCAGTCGTGGCTAATATCTGGCTTCCGCGGTCTGGCCTAGCCTAGGGTACCTAGGCCTAGTTCTCACGTACACTTTGTTACCTAAAGAAGGCCTATGCTACGTACCGCCGTACAAGTTTTGCAAGCAAGGTTACCGTTACTGTAGTGATTGTTGCTACGTACGCGTATGCGCGTGTGGAATCAGTTAGTTGCCCGCATAGAAATAAAAGTATTTATTTATTTTATTTATTTATTTATTTATTTATTTATTTATTTATTTATTTATTTATTTATTTATTTATTTATTTATTTATTTATTTATTTATTTATTTATTTATTTATTTATTTATTTATTTATTTATTTATTTATTTATTTATTTATTTATTTATCGGGACCAAAAGGGTGCGTTAAATTACCCGGCCTATCAAACAAAACATAAGACAAAAAATTGCTCTCACGAGCTTACTGACACAGTGTCCGATGACCTTAGACCCCTTCCAAGCTCCCGAAGGGATACATCATAGACACCAACAAACCCAACATGACACAACGTCAACCACAGCAAACCCCAGGCAATATGTACAATGTATAAACTCACCACTATTAACAAAGTTCACTCTACACAATGCGCTCGCAATAAAAGGAGGAAAAGGGAAAAGTCCCCAACTACCCCCTCGAGGGCAAACAACTCGGCGGCAACACGCCCAGCCAAGGGAAAGGCCACAGTGTCCGATGACCTTAGACCCCTTCCACCTCCTATTTGCAGACTCTGTGTAGATCTGTCCTCTCTGCAGTGCATCGGGGCAACAATGGTTAATATCGTTCTCCCAATTAGAGCAGTTAGAACAATAAATTGAGTAAAATAATTACACTATCTGCGTACTTACTATCCCTTATTCGGACTTGTACATACCTTGGCGAATGCAACTGCAAACAGGATTAAAATGGAGCCATGAAACCCCGTGTTAAGCAACACAGTGGCAGTGGTGGAGTCAGGATTTGCCCGACAAGGGGGCCAAGCTCCCCGACGGGGGGACCAGCAGCCCGAAACCCGACAAAGGCCAAAAGGACTAAAGACACAAAATTTTTAGCGCCCAAAGCGCGCCGGAAAATTTTTGGTTTTTTTTTTACAAAAGATTGAAAATTTGGGAGTTTTATTGGAGAAAATTTTAAAAACTTTGATTTTTATGGAAGAAAATTGAAAAATTTGGGGCTTTTTTTACGCAAAATTGGAAAATTTTGGATCTTTATAGAAGAATCTGCCCTTCCTATGAGCAAAATCAAGCAGATCGTCGGGGGGACTGAAGGTCGTTGGGACTTATGTATAAAATTCTCCTCGTTGTTTTTAAGTCACTGAATGATTCATATTTTATCGTACGGATTAGGGCTCCTTCCCCGACGGGGGGCCATGGTCCCCCGCCCCACCCCCCGCTGGCGCCACCCCTGAACAATGGCAAACTGAATCAACGCTCTCTTCACAGTATTGATATTTCTGTGAGAATATTACACAAGATGAATACAATAGACTTTGATTACACTAAAATGGATGTGGACACTTGAAAGGTTTCTTCAAATCTGAAAGTTAGATGCCAAAATACCTCTGTCTATCGAGAAAAGTGTTCGAGTTGTCTCAAAAGGGGAACTTACTCCCAACTACGAAATGCAAATTCGTAAAATGATGTAAAGGATTGAAGGAAATAGCTTCGTTAAGGATACTTTTTTGAGTGTAAAGGGTTTACTTTTCTGAAGTAGCCTAAACAAGAAGCATTATATTACATAATTCATAATATTCCTCTTCAGGCAGATCTAAAATTGGATTGAGAGAAAAAAAAAAACTTGTAAGCCGATGGTTTCATTTCATTTTATTTGAGACACCGCTTTGTTAACCCTGCCAGAACTAACAAGAAGATTGAGAAGAATAAAGAGTATGCAATCGAAATATTTATCAAGGAAACAAAGCGTCTGGGTGAATTCATTTATCTTGCCGTTTTGGTAGCTTAATTGTGATAAAGCAAAACTGAAAAGATCTGAGTTTGGCTCATGCAGGTGTTTCAATAATTTTATATCATCATGCAGTAAGTCATCCTCTAATACGCGCGGGTAAACACTAGCAAATAGCAGTTAAATTATACTGACTGTATACGTAAAAGGATTGTTTCACAAGTTTCAAGATAAGGCTTTTGAATAGATTCTGTCTATGTAGTTTATACTGATAAATATATGACCATACAAGTCTTTTTATTGTATATCTAGCATTACCAGCTTTGTCAGTCAGCAGTGAATGCTTTTCCTGCCACAGACGAATCATTGAAAGAATACTAAATTGCTTTGTTAAAGTGTAATGTGGGTGTGTCTTCATACGTCAACTTCACTTATTGGTCAACTTGTAAAATGGATCAATTGAATATGCAAATAAGGAGTTGTTTCTTCCTACAACTGCTTGATCCATTTCGTGTAGTTTTCTTTCTTATATCACATGCTTATAAAGAAGCGTCCCGTGAAGTCCATTTCCTTGCAAGGCTGTAAATTTGGAATAATCGCTTTACCTGCACTCGTCGTCATGCTTCTTCTACTTCAGTCATATGTTACCTTTACTGTGCTGCTTATCCGAACAGCAGCTGTTTGCTCATCACAAGACTCGGTAAGCTAACAGTTTTGTCGAATTGATTTACTTAAACCGTTGAGTCTTCTTTAAATAAACGTGAACGAATATTTTGGTACAAATTTTTAACATTTGAATAGCATCTATATGTGAAGTAACAACCCAATATCGGACACTTAGGTTAGCCTTTTACATCGTTGAAAGGCCGGACAAAGCTAAATAATATACTGCGTTGCAAGGCACTTGGTTTTGCCAAAATGATCAATAATAAATTTACTCCTATATCCTCAGATTTGTTCTAAAATGATTATAATGTAAGGATGGTTTAACACGCAGCCTATTGTCACTTCACTTTTGCTTGCAGAAGGTTATCATTGCTTTGCATTTTAAGGGGAAGAGTTTCGTGGTCTATGATCAAATTAGTTCCGAAGTTACATAAGTTAACTTTGTATTTTAAAAATGCGGTTGGCCTAGTACAACGTTTTTGTTCTTTAACTCCAGACCTCTTAGTTAACAAAATAGTACTCTTATATGAGTATCTTACGAATCTTTCATATATATATATATATATATATATATATATATATATATATATATATATATATATATATATATATATATATATATATATATATATATATATATATATATATATATGTCAGTACGGTTAATTGTGTTTTTCTTTAATGAAACAACCAAACCCTAATCAAGGTAAAAACAAATACTAAGTATTTGGTTGTCAATCTTTATTTAAATTTGATAGAATAACTTGTATCAGAGAACGGCTGATTTCCAAATATACCTTGATGCAGTGGCATTGATACTGGTTTCAAAATAACATGATTTCATTGTATTGCCACTTTTACCCGAGTTTTGTCTATAAATTCATTGTATATAATAGCAACATCTTAGTTTCTTATTCAAGTTCTGGGCTCGTCGAATTTTAGGTGGGCCATTTCTGTGCACCTCACGGCTTGCGATTGCCCCCCCCCCCCCGTCCGTACCCTTTTGGGAAAAGCATGGCCCCACTTCTGTGTTTGACGTTTTGTTCTTGAGCTCCAAAACGGGAATTCTTTTCCACTTGCCTTGTTGCAATGACGGACCTAATATAATACACAGTACTCTGTGTTTATTTTGTATTAATGCCCCGGGGTTTGCCAGAGTTTTTCGGCGCATTTCATTCTCAACAATCTAAATTATGTCCACCCTGTGATCAACCCGTCATCTCAAAACGATTTGTGTCAGAGGGATAGTCGAGTAATCCCCTGTAGAGAGCGTTTCCATTGAATTTTGCTTAATCGATTGGCCGAACCTGCAGTTTATTACACCGTAATACATAGCCTATCATTCTGCCGAAGGCAAACTCCTTGGTACTTCAGACTGCAAGGAGAAAGCAATAAGGTTACCAGGATGGAAGGTGTTATGCTTTCAATGGACAGACATATGCATAAGAAAAATAGATACTATCCTTTAAAGGGGCCATTCGCCTAAAGCGTTGATTTAGTTTAGCTCTCAACGATAATAAATTTTTCTATGTGTGCCTAATGGTGAGTTTCATATTTTGCAAGTCTACAAGAGACATTTTCGGGCTGAAAACACTAAATTAATACTCGCTATCTGCATCAAATATACACTACGTTGAGAAAACTGTACGGTCATGAAATGGTTTCTGGTAACCTTGTTGCGCAATCCATTCCGCTTCCTAAGGTCGCCACTCTTTCTTCAGAAATGCATCAAAATGCACATCTGCAATGTAGAGTTACACCTCTGTTGCTTTTTGATATGACAATTACATTTCGAACAACCAAGGGTGTTACTAATTCATCACTCGGATCTCTAGTCGTGAAATTCCAGAAGAGTAACAATGACTCCCACTTCGATTAAAGGTAAACAAAAGGTATTTATCATGACATTATATTACTAGAATATGCAGTATATGCTTAGACTCAGTGGTATATCCAAAAATGTACAACTTTCATTGTAGTAAGTACAAGAGGGTCCATAGCAGTACTAGTCTGATTGTGAAAATCAGATTATTTCAATGCCCTCATTGCCATTCTGTAAAGACTACAATGTAACCTACCACGTAAGAGCTAACTGTTTAACAAAGAAAAGAGCCATTAACGCCAAATGGCTTTTAGAATGATCGCAAATCCTAAAAAAGTTTGCGGGAGGGGGGTTTAAATGTGATGGAGGAGTTTTCTCAAGTTTATTCAGCTTCTAGTACTAACAAACAAATTTATCTAAAAAGTTAATTATATTTCAAGAAACTGCTGATCACATGGAACGAGGAAATTATTCTTCGAAGTGTTTTAAATTTCTACCTTTTTATACAAGTTACAAGCAAAGTAACTTTCACAGCATTGGAGATTTTTACGGTAGACTTGGTTGAAACAAGCAAAAAGTGAGTCAGTGTAGAAGTCTTTGAGTCATAGAGTGTACTTCCAAATATCTAAATGAAGCATCCTAATTAACGAAGGTGCAGCAGTTGTTACAAATATTTGATGTAAGATACTGGTTGAATTAAAAAAAACGAGAAACATCCAACTTAGTTTTCCTCGACTAGCAGAGAAAATACCACAAATATTATTTGTCTTCGTACGGAAATAATTTTATCACAGTGGTTGCATTTTTACGATGTGTGGATTTTAATGTAACAAATCAAATGCACGGGCACGAATGAAAAATGGACTGTAAAATATCCATATCCATATCAGCATCGAACAAATTTTAATTACATTGCACATTTCTATACAATTCACCGAGTCAAGAAAAACGTTCTGCTTACTTTTCTTATAAGAAAGTAAACATTGCACGTTTACAACAATGGATGTCAATGGATGTGGAGTTAGAGTATAAATGCCACCGCTTTTACATATTTATCTGTAGATATCTACTCTGATCTCATAAAAGGTGCCTCAGGTTCCTAAATCCCCCGTTGATGGTCAAAAGTACAATAAATTAAGATTTACAGTGCTAAAAACAGGGGAGCTTACTTAATTCCAACAATGCTAATTTTGCGAATTCAACATATTCTGAGCATGTTACATTAGTCGTTGGACTTTTTTATGGGACAACAGCAATTTAAACATTTCCTGAAGGTCGTATTACGTATCGAAGCAAAGTTAAAATATTCATTACTTAGGCCTTTGCAGACACTTGTAGTTCAGATAGTGAGATTAATAAGGAAAGGACCTCCTTTCTAAGTCAACAATGTACAGTTTTCCTGTAATATTTTTGAACTTATGGCACGACTTTTGGTCCCATGATGTTTTACTGATTATCATTTTAGAACAACTATGAAAACAATGGTATCAACGAGGAGAATTTTGGTAAGTACAGAGTTGAGCTTGTAAATTCTTCAGATTTTTCATCATAGTGTTCGTGAGTGACCTACGTTCTTTGCAGCATGCTAAGTTGCATGAGGGAAGTGCTCATATTCTAGTCTCACAAGCTACTTTGAAGGTATTTTGGAATTTAAAATGCGTAGAGACGAGACAATCAAGAAGGGATGTGTCGCCGGGCATACAGATACGAAACTTACAGTTCATAACTGTATCACGTCATTTACTGGCTTAAGAAGTTGAATATTGGTATGATGTTAATTTTCTGGTATACACTGTAAAACACTATGACACCAAATGGCTCCACTGGACACGAAACAGTTATCTAAACA
Organism: Holothuria leucospilota; assembly: GCA_029531755.1. Lineage (NCBI taxonomy): Eukaryota > Metazoa > Echinodermata > Holothuroidea > Aspidochirotida > Holothuriidae > Holothuria > Holothuria leucospilota. The sequence goes on from CM055971.1 coordinate 26,460,148, forward strand.
TCGAAGCCCTTTTGTCAGACACGTTCACTATTACAGAAATAGAATACGCAAAATTGCTTTGCATGGAAATGGTACTTTCCGGGCGGAATAAAGCACCTATAGTTCACCACCTCTGCAAGAGTAACTCTATGGCTTACCAATTTCTCTAAACGAATCTATAATTTAAAAGATGAAGATGACATAATTCGTATGATACACTCCAATTGCAGGTTCCTTGTATATGTTTTCTCAAAGTCCGAACTATCCGAGAGATTGTTCGGAGGCTAGAAATAGATGTTCTACAAGTGATGTGAGCGGTATATACTACATCAAACCAGTTGGCTATCCGGAACCTTTTGAAGTTTACTGCGACAATACTATAGGTTCTGGGGGATGGACGGTCAGTAAAAATATTATTCTACATAACAATCAGCGCATTAAGATCTTTCTATTGAAGATATGTTACGTAACAAGATTAATATAAAGTATTTACTTTTAAAATACAGGAATTAATGTTGGAGCAATATTTTTCGTCTTTCAAATTAATATTGCTTAACTTTTTTGTCCAAGCCTGATTAAACGTAAAGAGCAAAGACAGTATCGTAAAAAAAAAACGATATGGCTTTTCTAAGAATTGTACAACGCTGTCATACGGTGGATGCATTGGGTTCCCTTTCAGTGAAACACATTCGAAGTTTCTGATAATGTTTTATTTATCATGTGGGATTCTCATAAAGGTTTATTTTTTGTGTGTCGTTACAGGTAATAAATCGTTTTCAAGACGGTTCTCTCCTGTTTAATCGTACCTGGTCAGAATATAAAAGCGGATTTGGTTTTTTGTACCAAGATTTCTGGATCGGCAACGAAAAACTTTCATTCTTGACGAATCAAAACTCTTATGAACTTCGTATTGCTCTAACAAGTGCCGATGGTCTTTATTTCTATGTCACATACAACAATTTTCGCATCAGTGATGAACACAGTGAATACAGGCTGATTAGTGTCGGTGAATACAATGGAGCAGATGGTAATAATTGAGGTTGTTTTGATAGCCATGGTTGGGTTATGTATGAGCAACTCTTTTTTCTGAAGTATATAAATTCGAATAAGTCTCTATTGCTTTATAATTTCGTTTTTCTTTCTACAGAAAAAATCGACATGTTTTTGTGCCCTCCAAGCAAAGTAAGTATGGGGCTACTGCAGTTAAAATAAAGAAAATACAGCATGGGATGCTATCTCCATGACATGTGGGCAGACCGTTTCTCTGGGAGACACTTTCAGGGCCATTTATTTAACATTATTTGATTGTATTCATAACAAATTTTATGCATTTTTTCTTACAACTGACTAGTGAATTAATAATGCTTATCCATTACTGGTTCTGTAGCAACATCTGACATCAGTTTAAGGCTACCTTTAAGTTGCACGTAGTACGTAAATGAGATATATTTGCCCTACTTTCGAAGTCTCCAAGACAAAGCTGGCCGTCATGAGATTGTATTGCCACATGATGTTCTATTTCAATATTTTCAGGAGGGTGCACTTTACGTCTCTCCGGATTGTTCACAACAATGCTCCTGCATAAGTGGGCAGTTTGTGTGTGACGATACTTACCATTGCAGTCCCAATGCAGTTTGTGAAGAGAGGAACGGCGTGTTACAATGTTATTGCAGAGCGGGTTATACAGGTGATGGAATGCACTGTAGTCCTGTCTTGGACTGCCAAGATGTATATGAAAGAGTTTCGCATGACAGTAATGTGTACCAGATTAAACCAACAGCTTGGCAAGGAGAACCGTTTGACGTGTATTGTAATATGACAGATGGCGGAGGCTGGACGGTGAGTGTTACACTTGGATAACTTATAAAGTGGTATATTTATATTGTCATTGTTCATAAATTAAAAAAAATCTTGCATGCTGATAATTTTAAACCTACTACATCATATTCTGTGGGAAAAGGGACCACACGTTACGTATTTCATGCAATCTTTCCAACAAATTAACAAATAAAGAAATACTTTGGGATCGACTTAGTATTATAACGTACACCTACTACTATTCATCTTAATTTAAGGTATTCCAGCGTCGTATGGACGGGTCACAGGACTTTTTCCTCAACTGGGCCGATTACAAAGCAGGATTTGGCACCCCAGATCGGGAAGTATGGCTTGGAAATGACAAGTTGCACAGCTTGACAACTCAGAAGAGCTACGAATTTCGAGTTGACGTTATCGACAGTCTAGGTGATCCATACTACGCTAAATACAGCACATTTAGTGTCAGTGATGAAAGTAATAACTACAGATTGAGTGTTGGCATGTACCTTGAAGGAACTGCAGGTTTGTTCTCTTCGGTATTGTCATTATAAATGCATGACTTCCACACATGAAAATTTGGGTCAAAGTGGGAAAAGCTGTAACTTGACACTTTTTGCAAAATAGTGCAAAGTGTGACAAACAAAGCTAAGGAAATTATTGTGTATTCTGTACGCAGCACCACGCCTATCCACATATTTTTACACAACACATATTTTTACCCCATTTTGCAGCATGCTGCCTGTGTCAACTCGTGTGTTTGGTTATTCACACATTACCTCATGTTCAGCCTGTGGTAATGCAGGTCAATGGATGCCACTTTGGAAATGTGCGTCAAGAGTTTCTTTAAGACAGGCAATATTCTGGAAAAAAGAAACAAAACAACAGAAAGCGCAAAGCTCTTTAAATTTTACCATGGTTTTTCACAGTTTTGCAAAGTATTTCGAGTTTGTTAAAGGATCTTTTGCCACAGAAGTCTTTTGTAAGGGTACACAGAGGAAATTTCAATTGCTGTGATTCTAATTATTAACAAGTTTAAGTCTTTTTATTTTATCACTAACCATAGGTAGTATTTATTGTTTACTGATTGATTTTGTGGTATTTTCACTTCACGCTAGTGTTTTCTTGAACGGTAAACACTTAGTGGCACATGCGATAGTGAACATGGAAAACAACGATCACCAAAAGGTGTACTTAAAATGCCTGGTGGAAACGGAGTAGTAGAATCCTTTACATTGCATTAATTCGTCATAAAAATGAGCATTTATATGGGTACATTTCTTATCAGAGAAGATATTCAAGGGGGTGTTTGATAGATAAGTGGGAATCCCACAACACAATTCACATATCATACCCTTGGACATTTTTATGTCACATTTGTACTTAATACGAAACATCCCATCCCCATCTCAGGGATCATAACTGCCTCAAGGCATGCAAACGTAGACTTTAAAATACGGCATGATATTTTCAGTGTTAAATTCAACATCTTTTACTTACGATACAATCCTCTGTCACTTACAAGATCGACAGGTTGGGGAGGGGTTCCATTGGAATAGCCGAGATCAAGAAGTGAGTTAGATGAATTTGCCTAATGTTTGTCAGGGGTACGATCGTTTCCTTTTTGCTGCTTTTTAAACTTCCATTAAGTTCCATTTTTCATTACTGCTACAGAAGACAAATTAGGCAACTGTAAGATAGTTGTTAGGAAAACTCAATACCTATACTTATCTCATCTAAGGCATTACATGTATCCTCTAAATCATTCAGACGATCTAGAGACAAAACATCTGTCAATAATGTAAGGTTCCGTGTCATGAAGCTTGAAAATAAAGGAATATTGGTCATATAGTGCACAAAATTCTGATATCAAAGTTAGACTCTCCTTTTTCTACTACACAGGTGATAAACTGAGTTATAACAACGGTCAAGCTTTCACAACTAGAGATCGGGAAAACGATCGTTCGATAAATCAGAACTGCGCGATTAAAGAAGCTATTCCTCCTTGTGGCAGATGCAATAACAATGCGGCATGGTGGTATAACGCCGATCCTTGTTCTTATCTTCACCTAAACGGTCCCTACGGAAATATCTGCTTCCGTTGGGACGGTCTTTCTGCAGGTAGCTGTGATATCACATACACAGAGATGAAAGTACGACCGATTTGATTAATTGTGTTAACTCACTGAAAGGAACCTTGGAACATTATCAATTAAATGCACATACAAATAGCTTTCATTCGTATTATTTGCTGAGCGTTATAAAGGCTTTTAACAATTTGCAGCCTTTTACGGCATATTTTTTTTAACCAACTTAAGTTCGTTTACAATGCAACTTTAACCATTAAATGACACTTTTTGAATAATTCTTGTAATTGGTTTCATACAAATTCCATTTATAGAAATCCACTGATAAATGAAGTGATAAACGGGATTGTTGTATTATTAATTTGATATTTGATTTTATATACGATGCTTTAATTATGGCTTTCTTCTCCCCACCCCCTCCTCCAAAATTGACAAAAATACAGTTTCACGTAATCTGAATAACGTGAAAGGATGAAACTGATACATTGTCATCCGAGATTTGTATTCTTAATCTTTCAGTGTAAAATGTATAGATACCCATTGACGGGATCTTGTGATCTTAACAACTTCACTGAAAGATGATAAAATCGTGACATCCAGGTTCTTCTTATCTCAGTATTTTTAACGTAATGTATATATTAAGTATTAAGCAAGGGGCGAATCACGGAGTTGTATATCTTATCGCCATCCCACGTCATACAACTTAATAACAGAAACAATTACTTGCAAATATCACCAGTAAAGGTAATGCAAACAGAAAACTGCTAAACCTTTGACCATTTGGGGGGGGGGGGGGGCTGCATGGGAATTTTCGATAATTCGACTGCACATGCGCATTTCCTTTTAAACGTGGGATAAACATTGCACGACCGTACCTACAACATGTTTTCCAAAAAGTAACTTTATTCTAGAAAATTGTCAAATGATCCTTTTTGAGATCCATTGCAAACAAAATGTATGTATATGTGGTTCTGTGTTCTGGACTGCATATAAGCTACCCTTTTGATAAAAAACTTGAATCATAATCTGCCACAAAATACGTGCATTTCCACTTATATTTGCTGAACTCGCGGTTTGTTTATCACCGGTGTATCCCAAAATTCCATGAAGCATTCGAATTATCGCTAATTGGAATATCTCCCCACCAGGTTTTAAGAAAATTAGTTCAGCTTACTAGTAGCAGTCTAAGACACAAAAATTGTACGGTTGACCTGTCACTTGACTTTTGATCCCGATTGCCATGGCAACCATATATTTTGGCAAAACCAGGCATCCCATCATATGTTGACGTTACATGTAAGAACAATATTTTCTCATGAAATTATAGTCAAAATACAATTTTTACAGTGTGACCTTTGACCTCTAACCCTGACCTTTACTTCCGAGGGGTCCGCTAGACACAATTTTTTATCCTGGGGTACCTTCCCACCAAGTCTGAAGAAAATAGGTCCAGCCGACCAGTAGCAGTTTTTGACAAAACGTGTACATTTGACCTTTTGCCAGTGCAATGTTTAGTCTCGGAATTAAAGCGGAGAGACGATTTTTACACAATTTGACCTTTCATCATTGACCTTCGACGTTTACTTCAAGGGATGTGCGATACACAACTTCGTACCCTGGGGCCACTTAAGTTTGAAGAAATTCGGTCCAGCCCACTTGGAGGAATTTTTTGACACAAATTTACAGTAAAAAATATACATTTTCCTTTTCATCAAGCGACCTTTCACCTGTTTCCATGACCATCACAATTTTTGGTAGGACATCTTCATTATATGTGTGACGTTTCATGTTTCCTCTTGGAAATACAGTAAAAACAATTTTCACAACATTCGACCTTTGATCTCTGACCTTTGACGTTTACTTCCGGTAATGATTGTGGCACAAAATCGGTTAAACAGTTTAGAATATACGGATACAACAAAACTGGAGACACACGGACACGTTTTGACCCCTCAATCAGTCATGGCACTCCGGTCACCCTGGGGTAGCCCACCATTGGTTAGATGCTAAGTCAAGTAACTTGGAAACAGCTATCGTTACCATGGAAACGATTACTATTTTAGCTGGCATTGCTGCATGCAGCTTAATTGCTAAACTGACTACACTATCTCATCCTCATCACGAAGGGATGAGACAATTTCACCATTTCACTGTCTTAATACTGGTAACGATATGTTAACATCAGAGATATTTTTTGGCCAATATTTTAGTGTAAAATATTTAAGTATTAAATCACAGGACCTCGATGTCTGAATACTTTCACGAGAAGATTGATGTAGTAACATTCGAGATACTTGTTATTTCAATATTTTAGCGATAAATATTGAAACTTTTTATGCAGGATCTTACTATCTTAGTATCGTGACATGAAGTATTGACATCCGAGATCTTGTTTTCTCGATTTTATTGCATAAAACGTTAAGATTAATAGAACAATGTCAGGATCTAAATATAGGAATAGTACGAGACAGATATTATAACCCAAGATATTAATATCTGAATGTTTGAACATGAATATATAAATATTATATTGCACGAACTCAATATCTTTAAACACGTACAGTGAGATTTTAAGACATATTCATACAGGATATCAATGTTTAAATATTTTAAGGTAGATATTTAAAAAATAAAATATTGAAATTTGACGTTATGGTATTCGAATGTTTCAGCTACAAATATTTAAATCATTAAATGTTTATATTACGACTCAGTTTTATTGATATATTGACATTGGAAATAGACCTTATTATTTGAATATTTTTACGTAAAATGTATAAAAATTGGGTACCAGGATCTCAAATCTGTAAAATCAATAAGATATTGAGGTATTGGCATCCTATTTATAAATAGCTGATTATTCTGGCCTTAAAAATGTAAAAATAAACAACATAATTTCAATACCTTACTATCGCGGCAGAAGTCAGCCTAAAATATTAAGATGTCGAGGTCTCGGATGTCTTTCTTTCAAGATTTTAACATACTGTAATTCAGTTACTTAACATTTAAATATATTTTAGCTAAAATATTAGCTGGTATATTAGCTGGTATATAGAGTACCATAACTGTACGTTGCGAAGGAATTGCACAAACTGATAAACAGTTAATTGTACTATATGGTCTTATATCGTTTTTTTCCATTTGCAAATAGTGTAACCATTACTTTATTACCAGGATCTCTAGGTTTCGTCGCGATAAACAGAAGTTTTGAATATTAAAACCTTAGCTCTTAAGGCTGTCGGCAACATGCTACACATCAAACCCCGTTCACGACAATCCTTTTATAAGAGTAGTACTGTGGTCGACTAAGGTAGCCTAGGACATGAAGTGCTGCAGTTGTAAGTAGACATTAAGACTTATAGATTGGATGTCCTGAAGTTTAATGATCCCTCATTAAGTGGTTATCTCCTCACCCTTAAGCGGATCAAACAAGATTAGAATAAGTTACATTTCAATTTGATCTCCTGTCAAAATAACACCTTGATGAGAGCAAGGAGACAGTTTTCCTTGAAAAATTGACATGGTACCGTTATTTATCTGACCAAGTCGAAAACCTGATTAAAAGAAGAGTTGAAGCAAAAATTTACTTTTCATATGTTAAAGAAGAACTAAATCTATGCATTTTGATAAACCTTTCATTCAAATCAGACCAAAAAAGTCGGTGTGATTCCCATGAGCCTTATATAAATCGATGTCTCATTAGTACTGCTGTGCCTAGGAAAACTTTAGTGGAATTGCCTCGTTATTACTTCCTGTAGAACAGCTTGACTAAATCACCATTTCCAAATCACTCCCTAAATCTCTCCCTGTTCAACTTTCTCACCAACTCTCTTAAATTTGCGATCATCAAATGAAAACTATTTCATTAGCGTTTCAAATTACACATGGGGGAATCAGGATTTTCTCAAGATACGGTCCAGAATGGTCACAGAAATGGTCCAGAAACTTAAGTACAGGAGGATAAAAATAAATTGCGACCGATTGTGATAAATAATGTTAGTTTTAGTTCATTGAAAATATCAGTATCTGTTATAATTAGGTTAATATCAGATGCACTACACAAATGATGGTAGGAACATGCATATCCACTTATTTACAAATTCATGTCTGTTTTGTATCAGTTATCTGTATGGCATTTCAGCGGCCCACGTTACATTCTTCTAAATAAAATGATGGAGCTTGAAAAGCCTTCAGACAAGCAGATTGAACTTTGGTTGTAACCTTCTCTTTCCATTATGTACATTACGTGTTGATGGCCTATTACCAGATTATTCTGAATATGCTATCCCCTCTTCCTTCCCTCCCTCCAACACGTTCACTCATTAAGTAACTTGTTATTCCACTCTTCAGAGTCTGCCTTCTTCTCCCCTAATGCAGACTCTACCTAAAACATGAAATTTTGCAAGCATAAGTGACAGCTCACCTAGGATTAATATAACATTTCACTCTTGTCGTGACGTGCAAATTGGTCAGACTCTGTCTGGATTTATTTAGTATTCCTACAAACATCCAGTCTAATTCGACTCCACACACCCTTTACTCACAACAGAACTGCCTACATTAGTACCTTACATACATAGCATACTGCAAATTACATATAACTAGCACTCACATTGCTTTTTAGAAGCAATTCTTATACAACAGACGGTTGATCTTATATAAAAGATTGATGGTTGATTGTTGCCTAATATTTCCCAGCCCAGCAAGTGGTGTTGAAAAGCACAAAATGCAGTTATTTGCACACAAAAATGGGTAACACATTATCTTCAGAAATATATGACTATCGTATGGCGTCTTAAGTCCCCAGAGTACCCAATTGTTTTTTAAAAAAATGTTCACGTGAAATCTTAAATTAGAAGGATACAAAAGAGCCTGAGTATTTCAATAAACCATGACTAGCTTGCCTTCTTTAACTCCCAGCTGGTTGCTAAATTGCGACATTAGACCAAGGAGTCCTAACAACTCCCTGATTAGACGTTTTTCCGGCAGATCTCTCAGCTTCTGGAGCTGCAATTGAGAAATACCAAAGATTAATCTCCAAAGTACAGTTACTTGTACTCAATAGTATCTTGAAAGGGATAACAACATACCTCTATGCAGCACTGAATAAAAACTGGCCCTTTAAGAAAGCCTAGTCTTTGTGCACTTTAAAATGCAATGTTTAACACACTTAGTTACATTTTCATGGAGCTACTTTGATTGGACAAGGTCTGCCCAAGACAACTAATAAGCTGAAGGTAATCTTCCTCAGCCTACACAGCAGCGCTGCATTAAAATGAAATTCCCACATTATATGCACCATCTTGCTCAGTGATAAGTTTACGTCAACAACTTAAAAGATAAAAGGGAATAATGAAAAATGAAGCTAAACATTTCAATTTTCCTCGACATTTTTGAGTACAGCGCTGTGCATTGTTACATGGACAAGGTACAAGCCTAGACATAGGGTCTGAGGAGCTTCAAGCTAGCTTCTATCATAGCACGGTCCTTTCAGACTAACTTAACACAGCCTATCCTTAAATAGTTTTGTATATTTCATCTTAAACTTAAAAAAATAATTGTAGAGTACCCCATGAGACTTAAGCTCTGATTGTTTTCATGGGCTCCCAGTAGCTTCTAAGAGAAACAATTTGAATATTTACTGTGTATCCATGTGGCCTCGAAAGAACAACCTTAGTTCTGACTGCATATCTTTGTAGCCTCTCAAAGACAAGTTAACTTCATGAGCTACACAATAGGAGGTTGCCTTGAAATTTTGACTGCGTTTTCTCGTAGCCTCTTACAGTAGGTTAATATGTCTCATTCATGGCCAAAGAATTGTGGTATAAGAATCTAGTCATAGATTCATAGGTGAGTCGTTCTCAAATTTCAATTACTCTGGACTCCATAAACTAAGGTTTTACCAAACAGAGTTCCATGTGCGGGGTATTCTGTATTGCTCCCATTTAAATACAGAGAAATGTCAGATTTCATAACTGAATCAGACTTGTCTCTGTCTTCCTCTCTATTGCCCTCTAAACGTTGCACATGTCAGTGAAGAGAGTATCGCACTCACTGTAGCCTGTAGGCTGGGTAACCAAAGCATGTCCTAGCTATAGGTCAGACGTGACATACTGGTTAAGCGAAATGACTGGAGAACATGGCAATTACTGCATGTTCTTAGCTGCTTCGGTCTCACTGCAGGCCAGATCCTTCCAGACAGATATGCATTGCTCGACTTTTTCCAGCAGGACTGGAAGAAGGCAAAATTAAACCTCAAAAAGAAGCCCCATGCACCAATTTTTTCTTATGTTTCTACATACAGAACCTTTCAAACTAGGAGACTTCAGTCACTGTGTTGTTGCTGGTGATTTGCATAATTCATTGATGTTTCAGTTTCGGTTTAAACAACGTTTATTTTGGTATTTCGGTCATGAGTTATAAACAGTTTTAAATATACATATATACACAAAAAACCGAGGGTCACCTTTAAGAAGCTTAGCAAAGCTCACGAGCGTGGATACTCCCTTAAATATAGAAAGTGCAACTTAATAGGTTCAGAAAAAAACAATAACGAAAGAAAGAATGAAAGACACTAAACACTGCCATCAACAGGAAAAAGATTTTCTTGACGTAGAGCCATTTTAACAGGTTACTTGAAAAGTTTTAATTTTCTTTTGAAGTCGTTTGAAGTTGTACCTGCAATTGATTATATCGCGAGGAAGGGAATTCCAAACATGAAAGGCAACATTACGGACACAGTGGAGGGTAATTATAAATTCTTCCTGAACAACTTCAATAAGTGGTTGAGGTAAGGATTCGAATAGAAAATACTGGTATCATCAGCATAACTGAAAATATGCAATTCATCATTAACCCTATGTATGTCATTAACATAAGTAATGAAAAGTAATGGGCCCAGAATAGATCCGTGAGGCATACCACAACTGATATCACAGTACTGAGATTTCACGTTGCTGACTGAAAAAGTTGTTTTCTGTTAGAGAGGTAGCTTTTTAACCACTTTAAACGTTGTCTCTTACTCCAAATTTACTGAATAAGATATTATGATGTAGTGTATCAAACGGCTTAAACAATTCGAGAAATGTGCTAGTAAAAATATCTCTTGTCAAAAGCATTAGTTATCATAGCAGTAAAATGACGTATGGCATGAATAGTTGAACGATTAGACAAAAAACCCGAACTGAAAACTATACAAAATATTATGCTTTAATAGATAATGATAACCTTTTAAACATTGGTATTCCCAGCATTTTAGAAAAGCAGGGAAGAACTAAGATAAACCTTAAATTTGTGACAAGTTCCTTTTCATCATTTTTAAAGATAGGGACGACACGTGCAATTTCCATACGTGACAGAACATGTTTAGATACTTTCAAGGTAATATGGACTCTAGTTGATCTGCTATCGGTTGCTAACACGAAATATTGCGCAATATTTTTGGCATGTTCGTGAACAGCTTTGCCTAAAACTTTCGGCTGATATTTTATTTAAAAAAGGTCTAAGCTCAAATCAAGCTTTGATATGTTAACGGTGTACTTATTTTAAGCATTCTGGTGAAATTTGCGTTCAAATTCCATGTGTGGTTCTCAAAATATTAGCAATTTAAGTTGTCACATTTTCAACACAAAGTAAATTTAAAGCAAGCACATATGCCATCATTACCCCACATTAATGACTAGTCTTTTGTTTTTCGTTAAACCTTATAATCAATTTCTCCTCCGCAATCCCATGTTGTCGGAATGTGATTGCATGAGACGCAGAAGAATTGTACAAGCTTTACATGGGGAGCTCCTATCCCCATTATCTTCAAGTTCAGCACAACAAACTTGAAAAACAAAGGAAACAAAACATTTCTCATCGATGTGAGGAAGTGATATAACTCCTGCTTGCCTCAGCTCACTTTAGGTCACAATAGCAGTAAACTCATTTGCTCATATCTCGAGTCCTACATATCCGATGTGAATGAAATTTTCACCAAATTGCGTAGATTTAGTACCTCTTTCATATACAAAAATTATTTTTTGCTAAAACCCTTCTTTTAATATCTACCAAATGTGCAACGTTTGCACGTGGGAGGATGTTATGTAATGTTAGTTATATATTTTAACAATTTTTGAAAATTTCTACAAGTACTTTCTTGAGAGGGATCACGAGACAAGCGATTTTCGGTTTTATCGGCCCACCGTCTAAACTTTAAGTGCCATTCAAATACAAAGTATTAGGCAGTTGTAACGAGGCGATGAGACAGTGAAATAGCTAGGGCAGTTATACTATTATCTTGTAAAGAACAATGACAGTTACCCGTAAATGGACTACTACGTTCTGATTGCTTTCCTTGCAGTACAATTGTTGATGAGTCATTCTACCACAAACAATTTGAAAGAAGGCGTATTTCAAACCTTTTTTGTAGACTTGGCCTGATTGCACTTTTAGGTCACTAAGACTTTTGTTCTAGAACGTAGAATGAACGATGACATTATATATCCACAAGGCGGCCATATACCTGTGTTTTATAGGGCCCAAACAACCAGACAACAATAGACAATGATACCTAAGCAAACAGACGGCACTTAAAGACTGCGAAGGTGGCAAAATGGATAACTTTGTAGTAATATCAAGTCAGGTTACACCATCAATCATAAAATATTTTACAAAAGAAAAGCCCCTATGCTAGAATTACAAGTTACGTCCAAGTTAACAAATTAGTGACTTTCGAAGAATCCATAACCATTATTAAGAGTAGGACACGGATGAAATACTTAGAGGAATAAACTTAAATCCTGATGTTCACCAGCGATAGATGAACTGTGGCAATCTGGGCCATTTGGAACAATCATTATTACCAATCTCCCTATAATCATGTTATATTTTAGACGTAGCCCGTAAACGTTTACGATAATTTCCAGATTAACGTGATAACCGTAGACTCAAATGATGATCACACAAGTTTGGGCCAAGTAATTTTACATCATCATCAAAACTAGGTAGTACTTAATCCAAATGTGAGTTGGCTCATACGTATCTGTTACATGATGATCCCACATACCTATTCGCTTGATCATAACAAACTATTGCGAGTACTGCAAGTATTTCGGAGTTTTCGTACTTCCAGGTTAAAAGAAAATTTGTCTTTTCCTGAATACTTCTTCCGAATATGAAATTCTGCGAGGTGTTTATGCTCGTTTCTACATGTGGCAAATCTACACTTTAAGGGGCAAATGAATCAATCCTTTCTTAAGAGGGAAGTTTAAGGTTTATATTAACGTTAACAGGTTACATTTCTCCAAGAGGCTTCATTAACCCCACATGTATCAGTGGTATCTGCTCCCCACCTTTCCATTAGCCCCCAATGTATCAGTGGTACCTGCTCCCCAACCATTTCATTAACCCCCGCAATGTATCAGTGGTATCTGCTCCCCCACCACTCTTTTGTCGTTTCCAGGTGTGTGAAAATAAATTCAATTCTCCTGTTTGGTAAATTGAGCACTTTCTGAACACAGCCTAGCCCCCGTCCCGAGAAACGTGTACTCCAATAGTTTAGTCTCCAATATGTGTCTGCTAAAGTTAGGTTGCCTTAGGATTTCCAGTTACAAAGTGGGCCTTGTAGGGACACTTGAAGAGTTTTAGAAACACTGCCTTCTAACACCGATGGTTGACGAATTTGTACTTAGGACTGATATAACGTAACGTTCAAGGCGCTTTGTTCCACCTGAAGTTTGATGCTTTTACAAAATGTTACAAACTTAGAGTTTAACATATCTGCAGCTTGCGTTAGCTTCCTGCCCCCACTAAGAGAGTCAACCAAATTTCCATTGATATTTACGAATAATAAAACAGAAGATTTAAAGTGCATGTGTAATATGAAATAAATCATGTATGTAACCTGATAGAACAACAGTTGAGACACATATTTTAATGTTCCTAAGTATTGTAGGATAGGAAACGTTTCATTAAATATTCAAGCCTGTAACTTACGATTTCTAGTTGAAAAGACACAATTGTTTCATAGATCCTTAACCCCCATGCAGTTCTTAAGTGAACTGACATACTAAGGAGGAAAGCCACACACATGCACACAAACAAACATACTGAGAAATATATATGCTTATGCTAAAGAACGGAGTATCCTTCACACATAGCTATAACTATGAAGGCACCCGGACTAATGATGTTTATGGAAGCGCAGCTTCTCATAAACATATTGTGATAACACAGGATCAGGTCACGTGACAGTTTCTTTGTGTCACGTTATCTGAAGAAGTAGTTCATGATCAGAACTGCCGCAAGTACTGTATATTTCTTACCACGTGTACATAATCGTAGAGCAGTAACTAAAAAAAATGATGGTCTTTTCATTGCAAAATAAGACTATAAAGATTTTTCAATGTCCAAACGTCTGAATGAATTAGGCAAGTAATGAGCGCAAGGTAAGGTATCCTAAAATGTAAGCAGGTGTGTTACTGACACAAAGTTTAAAAATTCCAATTACATAATGGAAAACTAATTTTGTTTTTTTACTGGTCCGCACAGTATTATGTGACATTTACTCTTTCTTCTTTGCTCAGGATATGCTACCTTGACTTCTAAATGTTCATTAGTTTTCCGTAGTCCTAACTGTTTGTAATAGTAACCCTTCCTACATCGTTGGGTTTGTCCAGCACGCCTCATTTTTTCCCACGAGGTTATGGGCAAATTTGATTTTCAAAATTTTTCAAATTTGTTTCAAAATCATGGTTAGGGTTAAAAACAAGGTTAGGGTTACGTGGACTGAGATTATTGGGCCTGTTCTTTCATAATCCGGTGTGAGAATTACAATAAAAGGGTCGCAAAGCTCCTAATTTTGGAACTAGTGGCCTAGTTCCAAGAAGCTGATTGGTCCATTGGCATGATTTGCACATAACCTCGTGGGAAAAAAAATGCGCGTCCAGCACTGTCAGCTATCATGCACTCACAGCTTCGTACAACCGTATCACATCACGGCCGTGTTTATAGAAAACAGTTTACGCCATGCATTTAAGCGTGCGGCATGCATCGTGCTGTTGTCAACCCCCACAGTAAATCGACACAGAACAGAAGTAACAAAGTAACTTTTTAGGGCTAGCCTCACGTCAGGCCTAGCTTTCTTCAGTCAAATAGGGCGGTGCCGTACACTTTGTGTTGGCCCTACTCTCGTTGTATACAGAGGCTGTTATGGCCTACAAGGATTTTTTGTTGAAAACTCCTGCAGCAGTGTGGTTGTGATTAACTTTTTTGTAGGCCTAGTAACCTAGGAGTGTTGTGCAGTACCTATCCAGATCCAGTTAGAAATATGTATTGTATATTGTAGGCCAATAGGCTATAACGTAGTGATATTGTTGCATCCTGGACAAGTAACGGACAGCTGACAGGCCTGATATCTTATTATAGCGCTGTGTGGGCCGGGCTGAATATCAGTAATTTTATCCAAGAGCAGCTTTCTCAGTAAGCTCACTAGACTTTATTGTGATCAGTTTTCATACTGCAGCCTGACTCAACGTATTTTTGCATCCATATCACATGCTTTAGGTTAAACAAAAGCCTACTGTCATCAAGCCAGTAGGCCTACTAGCCTTATAACTAATACTACCAGTTGGGCTATTGAGGAAAGGAGCAGTAATAGCTCAGTAGGGGCCTATTTGATACAGCAAAGTTGTGTTTATGAGTACGTACTGTAACAACTAGCAAAGTACAACATTATTTTTTGGTAACTTTATTGTGTTATCAGATTGCTCAGTGAGACGCTGTGCCTAGCTCGGCTTAGCCTCACGTTGGGCCCAGCCTTATTGGTGTTAACTGCATAGGCTACTTGTATTCTGCACCAGGCGTAGTGTGTAAGTAACCTTGTAAAGGTGTAGTCTGAATCTTTTAAACAAGACAGTTCTGCTAAAGCGATCTGCAGTAAAGTGATTTCTTTTTCAGTTCAATACTTCCTTGTGACATCTGGGATGACTACTAATCAGTGAAGTAAAAATTTCTAGATAGTACCAATCGCTTCCATAAACAGTGGTTAAGGGATTCCCGTAACTACATTTCTAGTTACACCTGCGCTGCAGAGACCTGACTGGAAGTTTCGTATTGGATTTCATGAAGGCTGTCTGAGCAGAGGTTGCAGTGCCAACACCTCCGCGTTGAAACACTCGCCACAAGCTGTATTCTTAGGAAGTATATGATTATGCTAAGAAAGAAAGGAGTGCATGCCAATTTCAGGGTGTGTAGTTGTTTACTCATAAAAGAGGAATAGTGGTTTCAACAGGGACATGTCGTGCCCCAAATTTCTAGATACCAGTGCATACCATGTAACACGAAGAGTTGAGCTTTCTTGTTGAAAATTTACCGGAACAAAGACACATGAGAGGGAAAGGAGTCCTTTTACGTTCAATAACATTTCGCACGCAATAGTCTATGCTATCCAGACAACCACTACTGTAAATTATTTCAAGCTGTGAACTACATAGGAGAGGAACGAAAGTCACGTTGGCATTGCAGTAATGAAAAAATATTTTTGCTAATGTTAGTGCTGATAATCTGAAATATTGCTTTATCCTATTTGCAAAGAAGCAATTTAAGACATTCCCATGCCAACAACACGGGCTATTTCCACTTCTCTGAAGCTTCCACGATCCCGCCACTAGTATCCAGTTCCGGATATGCATGCGCTTTTAAAATCCTAAAGAGGTCATAGGGCTATTTCTTAACCGTTATACTAGGGAGATGCCTACTGGCGTCTTTCGGAAGATACAAATTTGTTTAAAAGATTTTTCTGGGAACATGTGACACCTAGGTATGGTGTTTTCTTTGTGGCTTTCCAAACGTGTTTCATCTCTAATGACTTCTTCCGACCAGACGGTAAAAGATTTTCACGTTTGGCAGACATTGATTTTGTTTTGATTTTGGAGAAGCAAAGTAAACCTCAAAGTGTCAAATTTCTTACTTGGTTGACTCGTCCTGGTACGGGTGTCGACTTTTTATTCGTTAATAATAACGGCTGCATGGGAATACGTCACGTCGCTCACAGTAGTAACTATATTTAAATCTTCCTAACTTTCTCCACACGTGTTTTTCCAATAAATCAGTGACTCAATGTCATACAGTGCTTGTTTTTAAGGAAACATTTAGGTGCTATAAGTTTGATAATGCTGACGCAAACTACAGCCTACAGAATATTAACAAATAACCTTTAACTCAAACTTAGGATGGATGTAAAAAAATGGATTTTCAAACTGATCAATGTAAACAAAACGTGCACAGCACACTAACAGAAGTGCAGAACGGGCCTGGGCTAAAACAATCTCAAGATGATTAGGAAATTACAGTGCACAACATACTTTCGTTCTAAAAGCGATGTTTTTCATTTCAAACGGGGATAAAAGTTGAAATAGTTAAAAGCGAATTGTACAGTAGAAGGTAACTAAAAATTTCGATTATTGCTGGGCCTCTTATGCAGACATGTCTGGTTAGTTGAAATGTAAACGTTTTCCAATTTCTTGAAATTGGTGATCCTTATACCTTTCATACCAAAACCTCCCCCACCAATTAACCACGCTTTAGTCCACACTCTTAAAAAAGATGGGCAGATTTTGCCCAACTTTTTGACCAACACTGGGCATCTATTCAACAACCTAACCTGTTGGCCAAAATTTTGACCAACCAGATTTGGTAAAGTTTGAACCCAATTGTTAGGAGGAAAATTACCAAACTGTTTAGTAAATGAGCATTTCAAAACATGCCTACTTGTTGGGCATTTCTTTCATCAAGCTGCTGGGTCAATGTATTAACCAACCGTTGGTTTTATGTAACCCATTTTTGCCTAACCGTTGGTGCTTTTCTTACTTCAGAATAGCATGCATGCATGCTGGGCATTTCCTTCCCAGGGGATTTAGGTGACATTTGTACACGACAGTTGTTAAAATTGCTTTTATTGATTGGGAAAGACATCATAAGAACTTCTTAAGCAGTTATATGTTTATTGTCTGTTGTGCATGTGAATTAAAATATTATACCTGCTTAGGGGCGGCGCCAGGGTATTTACATATGGGAGGGCAAAGAGTGAGATGAGTGATCGCCGTCCTGGGGGAGGGGTCTAAGGGGAGAGGGTTCCCCCTCCCCATTGGGAAATTTTTTGTTAATTTAAGGTTGCTCAGATGCAAAATGATGATGTCTTTGGTATATATTTTGAACTGATCATATATGTAAAAAAGTGTTCATAATCTATTGAATTTTAATGGGGGGGAGATGCTTTTCTGGGGAGGGTCTAAGTGAGAAATTTTTATCAATTTAAGATTGCTTAGATGCAAAATGGTGATGTCTTTGGTATTTTTTGAGCTATTAGCCTTTGTTGTCTAAGAGAAGGGTATGTAGTCAACAACCCTCCTGAAGCCACCCCCACTTTTATGTATGGGTATGTTCTCACTCAAAATACGTGCGTTGAGTCGACAGAAACACGAACTATTACGAATATTTTCGTTGCTTCATATATGCATTATACAAGTTATCTAAAGGCTGGCAGACACCGGAATAGGGCCTCCTGGAAGCTCTGGACTAATTATATGGATCAAATATATGCCTACCCCACCCTCCTCCTTTCTTCTTTCTCCTTCGCTTCCCCTTCTTCTCTTTCGTTTTCTCCTTTTCTTTTTTCCTGTTCTTTTCCTTCTCTCTTTCCCATGTTCTTGCAAATGATAGGAGGCGGTTGCCCCCTGCTCCATGTGGCATCGCCCTGTTTTTTTTTGTTTTTTTTTTTTTGTTTTTCTGATTGACTCAAGATTTCTTCATACAGTAAAGATTGTGTTGTGTACGGCCATGCACCTACTATTTAAAATTCGTTTTCTATAAATTACTCAGTCGAGACAACACCAAAATAAAGCACAATAAGGCATAGGCGTAGATAACTTTTCGAGACTGGGAGCTGAACCTTGTTTAGGATCGCTGTCCTGGGGACGGGTCTGGAAAATTGTGGGGTATTTGAGGGTCCTCAGAGGCAATTTGGTGCAACATTTTGGGCAAATTTTAAGGAAAATTACTGCAAAGTTTTTACAGTTTTTACTGAAGAGACAGATAAAGAAGTATGCTTCTGCCCCCAGAGTTTTGACTGGGGCTTTAGCCCCCAGCCCCCCGCTTCCTACGCGTATGCAATAAGGGAGACATATAATATTACTTCAAAGTTTAATTCATTTTATTAAATGTTTTTTATATTTTTGTTGTCAAAATGTTCGTTAAGTGATTGACTCATGATACCCCTAATATATGTTCAAATTTTAAATGGTCACATGCTAGGAATGGAGAGACAGTAAATGTTTGAGATTGCCAAACAATACATAATTTGGACAGGGGGAATACCCATAGACGAAAGGTTCACTTGGTCGAAGGTTCACTAAAGACCAAAGATTCCCCCGGACGAAAATATATTCCGAGTAACGGGTAGGGTTGGGGTTTTGGTTAGACAGAGATTCATGGATCAGGCATATCCCCTGATGCACAAATTAGCTGTCTACATTTTTTGGTGTAACTTGCAATGATACGCACCTTTTCTCCAAGAGAGGGAAAACTTTTTGCTCTGTGACACCATATGTGTCAGGTCTCACAATAACTTGGCTTGTTTTAGCTTTACTCTCGGTTCCTATGCCGCTTTTGTTTGCGCGTTATGTATAATGGCCCTTTAGTGTTTATGTAATACTTAACCTGCATTCACGTAAACAATGGAGAAAACAGAAAACGTTATCCGTGCGGGGATTGCAAGTTTCAGGTAGTTTGTAACGAACAATTTAACTAATATTGTGATAGATGGATGACATACTGTAACACCTCACCCCACCTACTACAAAATTATGTGTCTTAAAACGTTTTTTAGACGATTTTATTTTGGGAGTTGAGAAACCATAGGGGGCAAATGCCTGCCCTCCCCCCCCCTGTGGCGCCGCGCCTGTTAACCTGCTGTCCGAAACCCAAATACAAAAGAGCATCTATATTCACACCTTCATTTCAAACGCCTTGGCATAATATTTTTGGCTTGTCACAGACTCCCGTGTCGGCCTATCAATGCCCAAAACAATCAGGTTTAAAACACAAGTCTACACACACAGAACTACTGTGGCAGTTCCGTAACGTTCAACTATAGGACTATCACTTCACACACCAAAGTAACGTTTTGAATTCTGTTCATTATATAAACTCCTATTCGGGGGTGAAAAAGAATACCCCCAGTATCTGAGCTCTCATTGGATAGCAGTTTGGTGTTCATTTCGGATTCCTTAATTGTGTGCTAGTTCGTAGCAGTATTTTAACGGTTTTATGGAATTAGAGATCGATTTTATGGCCATACATCACATGCGAGTTTTTCTCTTTTGCCGATGTGAAAGGTGTCAAGAGGAATTTTCAGATTATGGAACCAATGTCTGGTTATGAGTTACTTAGTTAGTTAGTTAGTTAGATGATATTTAACGACACACCAACACAAATGTGTTATATAGTGTCAACTAGATAAATTCGTTCCAAGTCCTCCCCTTTAGTCGCCTCTTACGACAGACGGGGAATACCGTGGGCATATTCTACAACCCCCAGCCCACAGGGGGCTGGTTATGAGAAGAAATGTGAAACAAAATCGAGTCAATACGCTCTTGTGTTTATAAATAAAATTACTTCAAAATGTAGAATGGCAATGCTCTTCCGTATGTAACAGCGAATACCCCGTTCAGTGATCGATAACTGATGTGAAAACTCATACAAAAGTGTGCTAGTTCGAAGCACTATTTTCACACTTTTTGTGAAATACAGCCCGATTCTGCGGCCAAACCGAATGTCCGAGTATTTCTTCTGTGCAAACGTCTAATATGTTAAAAGGATTTTTCGGAGTATCAACACAAAGCCCCATAATTAGGAGAAATGCAGAGCCAAATCGAGTTAAGTGTTCGGTTGTTCGCCGCAAAACCTGTAGCGAACGATTTGCCCAACTTTTAAGCAGACACTATGCTAATAAGCAATTAGTTGCTCAAAAGGTGGGTAAATAGAAAATATACTCAACGGTTGAATATAAGCTTGCAACCCTTTTAACAAATAGTTGGATAATGCAATAAACGGCATTGAAGGGGAGTTTTAACCACTATTTGGGCAAAGTTTGACCAACATATAACCAAAATGTTTTACCCAACCAAAAACGTACCCAACTGTTTTTAGAGTGTAACAAATGGGAAGAAACCAGATTTTGGGGAGACTACTGTGACCTTACTGAAGCTTTCAAGTGCAATGCTTTGAAAAGTTTCATTTCAGTATTAACTACGGTACATTGTAAATTTTGCCTTCCTTAAAGTCTTCCCTCAATTGCATCAAATAAAGGGGTTGAAAAAAGGATTTACTTCTTAGATCGGAATCTCAAGTAATGATTCCCAAATGTTACCTTTGGTAAGCAAAAGGTACGGGTACAAAAGACAACTTGAGAAAGATTTACAATGTTATTCTAGAATCATGTTTAATAATCAGTGGTAAGATTAAATATTTGACGTTTCTGGTTCATACACGTTATTTTAAACCTTGTCCAGTTCATTTTCTGCCACGTCCTCTTGTTTATCAGACGCACGGGACTTTACATGTGGCCATAATGCCCCAGATAATGCACAAGGTTCAAGTCCTTTTTCTTATCTTCTTCTTCATCCAACTGTATTTCTTTCTGATCTTTTCATCTCACATCAAAAACATACACTTGACTAACGTAATATCCAATTACTGGTAAGGGTCATATATATTGTTGTTCTGATTTGGAGAAGCCTATTAAAATTTAGAGGCAATTACAGTTTGATTCCATTGCACACCCATTTTCTTAACGCAAAGGTTGTCGGGCGACCCATTACGTCCATCTAAGATGTTCCTATTATATAAACATGCAGTGGGAGTATGTGGCTTCTCAGTTTTTTCAGGAGCTCTATAAACCTTCAAAGGAAACACTCGGTCTCCATGTGTCTCCCCGAATTGCAGTAAATTCTCACTACACCTTAATGGGAGACAATGTGGATATAACTTCATAAGGAAAAAAATATCAGTTGAGGAAATATTTTTGTCTTTGGCGAAGCATGTTTGCCCTCAGAGAAAATATTCTTGTTCTCGGAGAACCGGTTGGTTAAACAAATTGGCTGCAAGTGATTGTCCCAAGTTCAAACCGGCTCTTGGGCATGATGAGATTTGTACCTATGACCCAAGCAAACATACAACACAGATAAATTATTGTGAAAGCGATGCAGTGAATGATCATGGAGCTCTGTTTGGTGAGATATCGTTTATTAAAAAGTTATTGATCTCATAATAGGCAGCATGTAAAAAATATTTTATAGTTTCTAGGCTGCATAATATTTCCTTTTTCGAAATATGTGTTCTCACTAAAATGTTAATTGTTCGATTAAAGTGTTCTATTAAACCTGTAAACATGAGTTCTATTAAACAACCCAGTCAGGCAAAAATAAGAAATTCAACAGACTAGTACAACCATGTTAAAACTCAGGATTAGCTAGAGGAAACATACCTGGAACATTGCTGTAAACACCCTTAATTACACGTGGATTACGAATAATTTCAATTTTTAGTAAAGTGTGTAAGGAAGAAAAGTACGGCAGAACAAGTTTTCCAGGAAAATGTGGTTAGTATTAATTACAAAGAGAAATAATGGTAGTGGATAAAAGCTGGGTTATTTTTAAATTCTGTTATAAATTGGCAAAATATGTGACAAAATTACCAGAAACCTTGTAGCTATATCGCAAAATGATCAATATACTTAGAAGATGTTAAGGATTTGTGGCAAAAAGTAGATTTAAAAAAAAAAATAATTGCTGTTCAATGCAGGGTTTGAAAACTGTTAATCGGATTTTAAAAGTTTAAGTGCCTGATTGTTTTCCTCACTAATTGATCGAGTTAAACCAAGCATATATTAAAAACATATCCCTCTTTCTCCTTCTTCTTTGCCCTTTCTTAACAGAATTACAGTCAGTGTGAAATAGTGGGGTAAAAAACCCTCTAAGCATCCATTGGTTCTGGAAAAGAATTATAAAGACAAAATCAGGTAGGACTGGAATTAACAGTGATCTGCACTGCACGAAAACGTGGAGTGACATGAGTATGGTTTTATCGCATAAATACATTATTACATTGATTACTGTGTTTTTATTTGTTTTTCATGATCCGAAGCATATAGGTACCATCAGGAAATGCGATGTAAATTTATCAGCACAAATGCAATTGGTCTCGTTTGAAAAAAGTTACATTCACGCAATTGTTTCACATTTTAAAAATTGAACCCTCTTACTTAAAAACGATTCTCTGAGGATTTACATGCTTAAATGGGTATCAAAGTAGTGCAGGGCGGATCTTGGGGGGCCGACCAGTCCCCGGCCCCTTTTTTTTAAAATGTAAAATAAAAATGAAAGGAAAAAGAGAGAAAAGACGAAAAAGAAACGAGATATAGAGGACAGAGAGTGGAGTGATAGAGAATGAAGCTGCAATTAACAACCTCGAAGCATGGGAGTCATAGCGCACAGTAGATCAGTTTGAACGTCGATTGGGACAATTCACACGCATGCTATCTTACTACAGATGATAGTGTTTGCCACGCCTTGACTTGTTTGTCAAAATCTAGCTTTGTTTGTTCGACAGAAATAGAGGACTGTCGACCATTGAAACTGTTAGAAGAATCCAACCACGCTCCCTTTTTCCACTAACGAACTTATGGTTGTCTTTTCCCAATTTTGAGGTTGGAATATAAAAGGCCATGCTCCATTTGTAGGTTCGAGGCCGATTTTAAATCTATTCTAAACCCAACCTTGATTTTCACGCGTTTTCGTGGAATTTTGAAAATACAAAATGCCCATATCAGACAGGGGAAAAATCAGGCGGCCCATGCCTCAAACGACTGCGAACCACTGCAGCCAGCGTTAGCCGGGGAACCACGAACTAACTACTGAAATTGTCAAGTTTCGACCAGTAAGCTGTTCTTATGCTGAGAAGCCCGGCTAAGAAGGTGAGATCTTTCGTAATCCTTTCCGTCAGATTCAACAGTAGTATGGATCGGTAATTGCCCGACCGCCACTAAGTCCAGCCTACAACAACACTGCTGTATGTCTACATGCCATACAACGTTACATCATCCTCACAATCCATACATTTGCATGTAGGCACAGTTACGGTACCCCCTCCTCCCCCCCCCCCCTTCCGCTTAACTTGCGTAGCGTGATAATTCGTCACTGCACGCTTTACCTTATCAAAAATAATTTGATAATACGGCTGGCCATATAATTGATTGATCGAGTGTCCAACACGTAGGCTTCTAAAATTACCCCCCCCCCCAGGGACCCCGATAGTGTGCTTATTTACACAATACTTATTATGTACTATTTAACGCCTCTAAGGTACAAGTTAAAAATTCCATTCATGTCTTCCAAATAGACAAACTATATCGTAATTGATATCAATTGTTCGGTATATATTGCCCTCAAGCATTTAATTAAACCCTTTTCAGCATATTGGATCCACACGGCCCCGAAATCGGGTCGCTACCTTCAAAACATTGTATTTCAGGCATCTAACACAATACATTTATTTAAGTGTTACAATGTAGCTAAGAAGTAGACATTTACCAGGATACACAAAAGGGGGGGGGGTAGGGTGGGAATGTTTTTTTCTTTTTGCGGTCAAAGGTCAGGGGTCAATTTCAAGGTCCCCGAAAAATGTTGAAAGTGGATGTCCAAATTCAACAAAATTTGTCTTGAAAAAAAGAAGAAATCAGATGCCTGTTTCATTTGGAATGAAGCCTAATGTGTTAGGAACATTTCCTGAGCTTTTCAGCCCTATCCCTGAAGAATTTCCCATAAAAATTAAGAAAAACCATAAAATTTCCTTCAACTTGAGCCCCAAATCGTCCAAATCCATGCAAAATGAGGAAGCTCTGGCCGTCTAACCGTAGCCCCCACGAACGTCTAGTTTTCTTTATTGACAAGTATAGTACGGTAGTAAACGGTAAGACCGTACCATTACAGCCCTTCATTAATCCTTGAATATATCTACCATCATTCTAGATACTCCCATATAGCTACTGGTATCATTCGACAGAACAATCCTTACAATAATACAAAAGTATTATTGTAAGGATTGTTCTGTCGTCTGTTCAATACTCAGTTTTCAGAACAAGAGAATTAAAATGGAAAATCATGCGAATTACAAGGTCTTAGAAGTGTCTTTTCCGGCTATCTGGGATGTGTTTTTACCCAAATTTTCTGGTACGCTACGCATAGGCGGCTGAAGCGGGAGAACGGGGGGATGATACGTCCCTCCCTAAAATGTTCAGTGAGGGGGATGTCCCTCCATCAATAAATTCCTAAGGAGAACAATGAGGAATTATTAACTGAGTAAAAATCAGCAATCAACAAGTATAACCATAATCAATAACAAACTGAATGGCCAAATACTGTTCTGTCAGTTACTTAATCCCTCGAGTTTTCTCTGAAAGACGTTAAGATTGACCTACAGTGCACATCACCAACAAAATTTTATTTAGAATATAGTGGTCGGCATCATCACAATTCGGTCATTCAGATTTGATACTATGTAAGGCCTACAATAACACCATGATTACACTGCCTGGATGTACCCCCAAGACAATGACTGGGCTGACAAGTCTCGTGCATTTTGGGCCATTCCCACTTTCTCACTGAGTCCACGCAAAACAAGAAATTAGACGGAGGGAAACATGCACGTGATAAAACGTACATTTACGCACACATGTCAATGCAAGGTACCTGGGTCCTGGTATCAAGTCGAAATAAGATATGCGTCACAAATTTCTCAAGGAAATCCCTCAATATTCACCAAGTCAGTACATGACTACTAAAGATCTGATTAGACGCCTTGAACAGGATGCATTGTAGTAAGGCACTGTACCTATGATAACTGTCTTCTGTTAATAACTTGTGGAAAAAAATATGTGTTGAGAGTTGAGACATGAAATTATATGGAGCAGTGCACCTACTTTAGCTAGTTTAGGCCTATGTAAGCTACAAAGAAAATCAGCAATACGCCTATGTACGCCTATATGTTCGCCAATTCACCTGTTTTTATCCCCAGTCCACATGTCAATTGACTGATGTGATAGGAAATGTTTAAACTCACTCAATATACTTTGTATCCGTACGATCAATACACACCGGTACAGCTCCATTTGAATTACTCTCTGTATCGTTACATGTTCGCCGACTTAAACGTCTCTTTTCCAGAATAGAATCTGTTGTGTACATGATTAACATACTCGCTCTCTCATAGAGTAGGCAAAAGTGACAAACTAAAGGGCAGGTATAATGCTATTCAACTCCATGACTGTAGTATACATTATATATGGCGTTGCACAGAGACCAGGGGTTATTAATACCGTTTCTTGCGGTCGAAAAGCTCTTAAATCTCGACTTTTGCGACTCATTTATATAGGAGGGGTGTTAATACTGGGGAAAGACTTCAGTAAGATGGCTATCAGTGATAAATGAAAACCTGCAAAGTAGACCGAGCTATTGAGTGCTGGGAGGGATAAGAGGGAAGATGGGAAGGAAACGTTTTGGACCACCGACTGTCCTGTGGGGAGGTATGTCCAGCTCCTCTTTGGAAAATTATTGAATAAGCTACATGAGGGACCTTACTCCTTGGATGTAATTTGGTGGCACAAGATAGTTGTCTCATTATTCCAAATCCCTCCCACTAGACCAAATCCTGGCAATGGAGCCAGCACCATAACACAAGCAATTGTTTAATTCAATCTTTCTTACTCCCGCAACAATGAAAGATTACTTGAAAAAGGTAGTACTGAACCTTCAAGTTGAACAACTGAAGATCTATCAATACTGTAAGTAAAAAGCATTCATTAACAGTAACGTTTTACTGGATCCTAAATGATGAATTTCATTATTCTTGATTGAACCTTTTTTTAGCTTCACTGTGGCCATTTCTTGTGATGTACAAGTGCTACCATGTTCACTGTGAAACTTGTCATGTGAATGTCATTAGACCCCACCTACATCTTGAACTGTCGCTCAAGATGTTTCTGAACTACAGATTCTTTTCCATACGAATAAAGTAAAACACTTTGTAAATTTATCCAGTTCATCACGTCCTGCTACAACATGTATCCATGAAAGATTGGCATCAAGACATTATTTCCAAACCATAACTTCTACAATCAACCGATTTCATAACCTTGATGTAAAGTGTAGAACTGGTCTAGTGCCTCTGCCATCTCTACAAAAGAAAGATGTACAGCCTATACTCAGCTTTTCGTTGTGTGTCCAACTAAAATATATTTTTATACAATTAAATTGAAGAATATTAATTCACACCCAAAGAGAACATCTCATTAAAAAGATAACACAAGATTTCTTTAATCAATAACACAATAGCAGCCTAGGACAGCAAATTATCAGATACTACTGTATTTACTGCACGTTTTCTGGAAAATTTTCTCATGCATGATGCTCACACTTAGCACTAAACAGAAGACCTTGTGTTTATGTAAAAGGAAGGCAACTGACTGTGAAGTATTACCAGCTAGGATGTCATTAGGATTTAGATCAGTGGTTCCTGACGAGGGTGTTATAGCCCCCTGGGCAGTGTTTCCGCAACGTGGGGCGATAAGAGCTCGGGGGACAGGGGGGGGGGGTTTAAAAGTAAGATGATTAATGGTGCCTTTAAAAGATAGCAAATATCTTTGTTCCCTAATCTGTACTTTCAAATTAGTATGCAATAAATTGGAAATAAAATCGACTCAACAAGTCGAGTAGGTCTAACTTTCCCTCTTTAGGTTCACTACAAATCATGTTACATTATCTCAACCTCTAGATGGCAGTATTCGCATTTTACAGTGTTGCGTTTCAAATTTTGCCTTGTGCGGGACCCCCATTATGAAGTTATGCTCGCTAAAATACTGTCATGAACAATTTCACAATGAATAGTGTAGAAGGCAATACTTCATGCAATATCAGCATTTTGAGACTTTAATTTACGGACGGCATGTTTTACAGAACCTGGAGTTATGGTACAACTAATTGGATTAACAGTCGATTAGAAATTCAGTTGAACAGTTCCCGGCCTATACAGAGGTGTCTTGGTCTCGGATATTGAGGTTTGGACTACAACATAGTTTCATACACATGGCTTACAGCAGCAGTTGCTTCACAGCTGTGCCTGATGTAACAATAGCTCGGCTGAGTGCTTGTGAGCTAAAGACCAGATAACATGTTTGGAGTTACTAATCAGCTAAAGAGAGCAGCTCATGGGGGACTGCTCCTCCTGGAATAGAAAGTTTTTGGTGGGTCAGAGAAATTGAACTGGGGAGGTGTTAAAAAGTTGTTTTTACCTTTTTAGCCTTTGGAATGAGGAAGTCTGCGCTATTAAGCCACAAACTTCCATTGAAGACACGATATAACTTACTAGGCAACGTGGACTTGTTGCAACAGTTGTCAAATTAATCATGTGTATAGTTTGCAGAAAACGACTTCGGGAGGGTGTCACAAATTTGTAACCAGAGATTATCCAAATCCCTTAAAAAATCTGAAAAACTAATAATTATGCTTTGAAATAATATTTTTGTTATTTTGTTAATTAGTAAATCAGGAAGGACAGGGATATAATTACTGATAACCTCACCACAGATTCTGAAAATAGTATCCATCAGATTGTTTTTCAAGCTTTTTACGTTAATGATTCCCAGCTACGTAAATACTTCCCTGGTCCTGTTATTATTCACAATGTAACATGTGTAATAAAGACATAATCACACAAAGTTTGATAAACGAACTTTAAAAGGTTAATTTCATTGAACAAACAATGTGTCATGAGTCAATGGGATTTGTAATCGTACATGTACCTCAGATTAGTTGTTCCCAACAGGATGTTATCGCCCCCTGAAGGCTTTGTCGCAACTAAGGGGGTGATAAGAGCCAAGGGGCGGCAGTGGGGGCATTTGGAAATGAGATCATACTTCATTAAACGGGTCTAAAAAGATACTTTGCATTTTCCCCTATCTAAAATTTCAAATAAGTTTTCAACAAAATGGCTTGAGTTAACAAGTCGGGTAGGTCTAACATTCCCTCTTCAGGTTCACTACAAATTTGTGAATTATCTCCCCTAGTATCTGGCAGGAAATTGCATCAAGCAGTGTTGAAGCTTAAAATTTTGTTTGTGAAGCGACCCATACCTTCATCAGTGACGGTGAAGGGAGTATTGGGTCCAAAGATCAAAGTTGTCCTGTCACTTGAATCTAAAATACAATTTTTACCTTACTGTTCATAGAAATACTTCTGACAACATAATCGAAAATTGTAGATAATTGATAAATAATGGAATACGTCTGCAATGCAAACGGAAGTAGGGTATTAAAATATCCCCCAAGATGGGGGTGCTAATTTGGTCTATCTGTAATAATTCCCAGTGTAGGACACCTTGAGTCACATACGTCTTCCAAAGCCCCATGCAGCCACTTTACCCGTCTTCCCACCCTCAAGACAAGCCAATCGAAGAATCAAAGAAACCTTCCGTTAGTTACTACTCAAGGACAAATGGTAAAAGGGTGATTTAAAATGCTTCTAGTTATCGTGCTGACAATTAGTAAAAACTGCAGAACTTCAGGGGGCTTCTCCCCTGGTCCCCAGTGGGACATTGCCCCATCAGGGACAGCTAAGCAGGGCCTCTAGAATCCCTGCCCATGGGGAACACTTTACACTGTGGAATCCTCCAAATCTTTCTTCCTTTTAGTAAAAACATTCCTTCACCGAATCCGATGAAGATTTCACCGCCTTGTTATTCGCCGGTTTTGGATTTTCCTTCACAAAAGGAAGACCCGGTACCGCTATTCTCTGTTTGGACTACCCTGGGCCAGGCCCCCACCTACAAAGGTTGTATAAGTACCTTTTATTTTAACATGTATTTTAACTTTTTTCTGTTCATTTGTAGCAGTACTTGAAAACGACATTGAAGGCGGCGTTTGTATACCCATATGGTGAAAGAGGCGATGAGCTGAAAAGGTTGGGAACCACTGGCCTAGATTATGCAGTATGCCCCAAAATTGAAATGCAACACTATTTAATGAATCTACATACAAGGTCAACTGCATTTACCTACAATGAAGTCTTAAACTAGCTCAGTCTTCCCGTAATCTGCCGTCATCTGAAGTGCCACCCGAAGCAACGCCTGTGCTTTAAAAGCCTATCGGAGCCAGTGCTGTTACAAGAGAGAAAAATAAATAGCAAAGAGCATAGTAAGATTCAACCAACAGAAAACCAAGTAACTTAGTCACATGCACCTAACTACAAGTCTCTTGAGTACAGTTAGTCAACCACTCCCCCAACCCCTTCCTGAAACCATGAGGAATGTAGAAACATAGTGTGGCCACCGGCACCAACATGCATTTGCTGTCACACAGAAACTGTTGAAACTTACCCCTTTCACAGCCAGATACGTTATATTACGTATCAGGCTAATGTACTTTTTACAGCCACTTAGGTACTATTTTTACAGCTACTTACGTACTATTACGTATTGAGCCTACCACGCTTGAAAAAATTGGCAAGCTATGAACATACCTGCCAGAAGTTGGTGTGGCTTTACTAATAGGCCCTACACGTATATTTGTGATGGTAGAGCAATTGGGAATTTTTAATACCTTGAACTAGTAACGATATACAGAGCAAACAAAATGATAGCATTCTAGAGCAATTCAGACCGAGCAATGCATATTTGAGTGTAGGAAGCTCGAAAGGTGACCCTGAAGAAAAAAGACCAAGGAATAAATTAATTCGGATGATACGTCCCCGAAAACATTGGATAGTGATTTGGGCTCTGTCAATAGTTACGCTGCTTTTTCATGGCAAATGTAACAATCTGGAGGTGGATCATGATCATGCATCAGTACAGGGACCAATTCCGCAAATCAAGACAATCTGCAGCCATTTTGAACTTGTTCGTCCTGAACTGAATTTTAAGCAAGCCTAAGTCTGATAGAGACTTATATTTTCTAAAGTTTTCATGTTCAAATCAACTTCATATTACGTCTAGTTAAGAAGTAAGTTTATATTTCAAATTAATGGCCAATAATGCCAAGAACTGTATTGACCTAGCGGAAGGAACAGTGCACCATAGAAAAATCGGAATGTCTGCGAAAGGGTTAAAAGACACTCCTTCCCAAAAAGTAAAATTCTGCTTTTAACATCAACCGAAAGCAAACAGGTAGCATAACCAACTGTCTGTCATGTACACAAGTGATCACAGGTCATTTCATGGTACAACATTTATTTGACCACTGTCTGCTCCCCTACCCCCTCCCACCTAGGAAAAAAAAATCAAATTTGTCCATCACCTTAAGGCAGAAAGATAGTGTGACCAGCACTGGTTATCACATGCACTCGAACACAAGTCATCTGCTGGTAAAAGACCCACTAGCTTCTCTCCTAGCTATGTGTATATATTGGTGTAAGCATCAAAAGAAAACAGACAGGAAGTGTACTGTAATAAAGATTAGTAGTCACTTGCACCAGTCCACAAGTCAACTGATGGCAAAATACCTCCTACCCCTCCCCTTACAATGTGTAGTCTGGTTTATTGCACGGATTGCAATGATATTCCGTACTACGCTGGCGAACCTGCACCAGCCTATGTGCTAATTTTAGCTGTACATTTTTCGTGGAAGTCGTACCATTACTATCACAGCGAGAGAGGACAACAATTTTGACTTTTCCCCTGCGTAGCAGCTTTCAATTGTACTCAATATACAGCAATTTTATGTGCGGTTCATTGTAAGATTCATAGGCTGTATCTATTACCGCGGTAATTTAAGCACCAAAGTAGAACAATCTCTACAATCAAAGTTATGGCTTCGATTAATAAGTAATGTTCACATTTCTCCTTCTGCTTTCTACTACGACACAACTTTACTGACAAAATTTTTAAGCAAATTGAAGACTCTCGAACAAAGAAAAGATATTTTGTGCTGTCTGCCATTCAATTCAACAGTCTTTTAAAAGTTTTTTTCGACTCTCTACCAGTTCACCATTTGGGAAATAAATTTGCTATTTAATCCATTTGTTTGAATTTATATAACATGAAATTTGATACCAAAAGATTGGGAGATGCTTAAAATTATTTGGGAAAAATTTCACCACTGACTCTAAGTGCATGTCAACATGAAAATTTTTGCTAACGCATGGAAGATTTGGTGACAACAGAGTGAAAATATCTCCATTGCGGATGTCAAATATTGTTCCTAATGCTATCTAAATTTTTGCTAGGTCATCCTTAATATTTTCTTCGTGCTGTTGGTACGGTCTGATCAAAAATGCAGTTTGTTCATCCAATCGCCACTCCCTGACTCAATAATTAAACATCTTCAATATATTCCGTAATCCCAGTTATACTTTCTTTTCCCGAGTTTGTGATCTCTCTAAAGTTATATATTCTCAGTATAATTTCGTATTTCTTGTGTACGGAAAGCACTACATGCTAGCTTCGGGGAGAAATTAGGCTGCGCTAAATACGAAAAGAAAAGCCAGATCCGATTCTTAAGAAACACCATCTCGTATGACAATAGAAATGTTTATTTATCAGAACTCTTGAAAATGTAATTTAAAATGTTACTGATTTTATTCGGACTACATTTGCTTTCATCATGAATGCATTCTTCTCAATATATGAATATAACACGTTATAATGCCATGTGAAAGAAAAAATAAAAAAATTGGGAATTTGATGTTCAAATTTTAAAAGAAGAGTGTATTTAAAAAGTGGAACACACACTACTTTTTCAAAAACCAACTAAGATAAAACATAACTGATATATTGACATTTTTAAGTTACCAGATAAACAATCCGTTCAGGTATGGTATACAGTCTGGGTAGAAAATAAGACAATATGTAACAGTATGAGTAATTTATAAGTAACGGTAGTCACGTAAACTTTTACACCAACTTTTATAATACCTAGTTCAATTATGAAGAAAGTGATATATATATATATATATATATATATATATACATATAAATATTTATATATATATATATATGTTTATACATGTAGGTCGATAAAAGTTGTAAAAAGTGCTTAAAGTTTGCGGAAAATTCCACGACGTTTCGAGTATAGACTCTTCATCAGGTGGCAAAGAAATGCAACTGAACAACAAAGAAGGAGAAAAAGAGAAGAAACACATTGAAGAAAGGCACGAACAAACCGGTCGCACAGAACGAACACTGTGTAAAAAAGCGAAGGAAGGCTGAAAAAAACTGGTAAAAAGTAATGAAAAGGGGAACAGGTTAAAAAAGGTGCATTCTAATGTTAAGACCGTGTGGGGAGAGGGTCCCGAGTTTCATGATAAGCCGGCTTTCGTTTCGCCGGTTTATATATATATATATATATATATATATATATATATATATATATATATATATATATATATATATATATATATATATATATATATATATATATTACAATCTAACTAGGTATACCCCAAACGTATAGGATTTCACCTATATCCATGTAGTCCTAGGGTTTCGGTGGGGTTGCATGAATTTGTTAACCATGATCAATTAAGACCCATCCGAGTTGAAAGCAGTAATCGTTGGTGTGCTCTAGATTTGCTCGCATGTCATGATACCATAATAAGTTATCTCAGACATGAAAAATTCAATGAAAAATTGAAAAGGGCTTACGTCAAAATCCTCAATTGTACTATAAACAATCGGAGTCAAACAAGCTGAGAGGCTTAGTGATAAGCTGCGTCGAATCTTACCATAATGTTTCAGAGACATAATCATCTTTATACTATGACCATTTATAGAAGTATTATTTGCAAATCAGGAGAACTTGGCCCTTTACATAACAAGATCGCAGAAAAAAGTAAGACTTTTCGGTGGGTTTAAAAATCCATCTTTTATTTGAAATGCGATCTTTCTTTGGAATATCTGCTCATAAACTGTTTAATGGTTCTCTTCCTCCGCTTTTTAACTATTCAGAAGTAAAAAAAAAAGTAAAATACTTTGCATACCAAGATCGCACAGAACACACTGCATTTGGAGGTGGGTATAACTCAAGTAACACTAGGGGTAACTGCAGTAACACATTAGTTACACTCTGCACAGATAAACTCCCACGGGCCAAGTGGGGCTTCGCTTTAACTATCATATTTTCCTAAACACTCAATCAACCACCCTCAAACGTAACATAAACATTTCCTTTGGAAAATTTACGTGCAAAACGATACCTCTATCTCTCTAAATGATCGTAAAAACGAACATGAAAGTTCATTAACTGTTACGTAATCGCTGTTCCTTTTCGTGCGTCTTACTCCCTGATTTTTGAAGCCGCTGGAGATAAGCAGGAAATCACGTGAGACGTCTTCCTGGTCCTTTTCTGTACAAAGGGGGTGGAGGTAACTGTTCATAACGAATGCAACGCTCAAATTAAGACAATCGCTTACAATTCAACTGCGAGTATCTCTAAACATGTAAATATTTACCTCAGAAGTGTATTTTGTAGTTAATAATACTACTAGATAACTTTTTAGGGAAAATTTATAACTACATAATCTTTGAACAGAGAGTTTTCAACACGTTCATAAAGATTACTTTGGCTCCTGATCACTGTATAGAGACTTGGCGGCTTGAGGGATGTTTCGTGGACTGAGCCATTGTTGCCTTAATGTATTTGAGAATGCTTTTCCCCCTGAAAAGAATTTCGCCTCAGACCTTTCGTCCCTCTTCAGGACCTTGTATGGCTACGGGTGTGCCGAGCAACCAGTTTGGCGAAGCCAGGTGGCACATAGACACAGAAGGATCGTCTTCCTGGTAGTGGAGTCAAGGAAAGGATGTTTTTACTTATGGTAGCCTAGGGTAAATTAAGATACCAGCCACGGCGGACAAATCGTGCTGATCTACATCTTTTTTCCAAGCTGAATGGTATTCTTTTTTCTGATTTTTTTAATTACTCATTGTGGAGGCACGTGTCCCCTACAGCCCCCCCCCCCCTCCCGTAGATGCGTGCCTGCCTCACTTTTTCTTGCATTGGGGCCTGAAGGAGGTGCGAGATAGCCTCTATGGGCGATTTTGTTTTTTTTTGGGGGGGGGGGGGTGAGAGGCGAGATAAACTCATGCATTAAGGCAAAAGTAATTTTGGACTTTCAGGCTTAAGGCAAATTCTTTTAAGGGTGCCGCACTTTCCCCTTCGTCTTTGGCTACGGATTTGCTCGGTAGCGATGACCCTGAGGTGCAAACTGCAGGCTTTTAATACTTGACAAAGTTGACAAATCTTTCATGCTATAGACAACAAGCTGAAAGGTTGTAAAACTAGCCAGACCGACGATAAACGGCTCTTTGATGGTAATCGCAATGTTCTTTCTTTTTGAGTGTCACCAAAAGTGGGGATTTTGAAGTTCATTCATTTTACACAGGAACAAACGGTATTACTCAAAAACAAAACTCTATACGGAAAGGCAAACAGCATTTAGAGTAGGTTTTACCAGAGCTATTAATGATTTCAAAGCGCACAGACCTTCATTTCAATAAAGCTGAGAGTAAGCGGATTGTAAAGCCGCAACCCTACTGCTCAGTCCCTACACATACATTAATAGAACAGTTATCTGCAGGGAGCCTTGTCAAAGATCTCAGGCGAGATGAAGGCTGTCAATCTTCACACCTTGAATAGGTTGGGAAGGCTTGAGTAAACAAATCTCAAATGCAGAGAGTTCTGTACAGTCAACCTCTTATGTGTTATTTTTATCTACAAAAATCGTGACATCTTGTACGGTGTCCATAACTCCAAAATGTCATATTTTAAATGTGTTTCATGTTACACGCCCTTTAGAGCTAGTATGTTAACTAAAGGGTGAAGGGATTTGACGAAACATATAAATCTTTATCGTTGAAATCTCCGTTTTTGTTGAACAGTTTGGAAAGAAGCAATACCCTTGTTTCGTAAATCCGTATTTATTAGTACTTGGATTTCAAAGCGGAAGGACAGCCAAGCTATGTTAGTTGCATGTTTATGTGATGATGCTGTCAAACGGGTTTACTTTTTCAAACTTTAAAGCATGATAATTACAATTAAGACATTAGAAGCGTTTCACGTTATAAAACTGTTAGATAAATCTTGAATCAGTTGATGTTCAACCCAGCAAAATACCAGTACTAAAAGAGACTGTGCGCAAAAACATTCCATCTTCAAAATACCGGCATTTATGTAAACGACGTTTTTTTTTTTTCATTTTGATAATACAGAGAAAAGTTCTTACACTCTGCAAACGATACCCCATTCATAGGGAACTAGAGATGAGGAGCAAAATGTTTCATGGTTAACTTATTGGGCGAATAGGAGATTGGAAATTTTTTTTTTATTAAAAGAAGAGAAATGTTGCACTTGTATTTCAACGAATTGAAACTGTGCACACCAAACAAAAGAACTTTTTTTCAAAATATTACATTATTACATTTTTTTGATATCATACGCCATCCTTCGTTTTTAAGTTTTCGCTTTCCTCACATAAAGGAAATGTTTGCAATTTTTCCTTCATTTCCAGATGTATGTTTATCATTTCTTAGTTTTATTTAGATCAAATTTCTCAGGCCACAAATACACCAAATCGTTTTCAAAATATGTGATTACACTGCATGTGTACGTTAACATACAGTACACAGAACATTGAGAGACCTTTCTCCTTACAACATATCATTAAAAATTCGCTAAATTTCTAAAACATGGCCAAGCTTATCCCAGATATTTATTTTAAATTACGTCTGTTTTATAAGCATTAGCTCTCCTAAAGTAGTCAAACTCATTTGAAGTTTCTAGATAGTCTTGAAAAGTTTTTTTAAGCGATAATGTCACGAACCAATAATTTATTGAAGAGCTGTTGATTAATGAAAACCATTTGTGAAAAGTTTTGATGAACATAACCCACTTTTGTGATTTTAGTCAGTCACCAAATATAAAGCACCGCTGTGCTAAAGTTGTGATACTAATAATTTAACAAATCTTCAACGCATTCGATAGCAAGATCATTAGCACACGACAGTACACATTGTAATAATATTTTATTCTATTATTAAATTTCGTTGTGTAAAGTTTTACTTTTTAAAAATTTACTCAATTGAAAGAGTAACTACTTAGAGTATTTCACATTTAACTGATTCATTTCCGATCAGCGATGGAAGCAAGAAAAATTCTGTTATGTACTCAATACGTTATGTACTTTGCATGCTTTCTTACGAATTGTCTGCTCAAAAATTGAATTATTATGTTGTCTTTAGAAAGGACTTTGTATGCATTTAAGGTTAAATATTTAGACAGATTACAGCAATAGAAAGCGTGGCATTTGGCGTACAAACTGCGGTTTGCAAAAGCTTGCATTATAGCAAGGCTTTTATGGCCCCCTCTTTGAGGAAAGCACAACAAAATATATTCAGAGAGTATGAAACATTATTTTCCTCTGTCATCTTGCATTGAACAAAGAAACTGATAAATTAACCAACGTTTTATCATCTTCAGGTTCTTCGTATTCCTTTAATCAACAAATACATTATCCGAGAGGCTGTACAGAGACTAGGAGTCAATGCTCTATCAGTTATTTTAAGCAGTGCGTCTAGGTGGTTATCCAAAAGCTTTCGATGTCTACTGTGATATTGCCATGGATTCTAGAGGATGGACGGTAATCAATTGTGATTGATCATAATAAAATTCAAATGTTCCATGAAAAGCAATTTCAACATGAATATTTAATTAACCTAATTAAAGCATAAAAATAGTTGTTTTAAAAAGACAAAGACCAACAAGACAAAGACCGACACACATTTTCTCAACCATTCGAAATCACTTGGAATGGAATGATTTCTACTCTCATTAGCACAAACTGATATCTCTTTGTTTTTTCCGTCGACTCAACTTTGAAACGTTACGGTAGCATCATTCTATCATTATGATTTTTCCATATCAGTTTATACGTCGCCCTTTAGATGGCTCGATTCTTTCAATCGCAACTGGGCAAAGTACAAAACTGGATTCGGTTTCCTCTCCTAAGAGTTCAGTGACAAATTATCACCTCTTACAATCCAAGATTCTTATGAACTTTGCATTGACATTGTGCCAACGATAAGTGATTCTATGTGACGTACGACAGGTGTCTTGTCAGTGATGATTACAGTGAATACAAGCTGTCTAGTGTTGGTGGATACAGTTGGACAGACGGGTACGTAGAACTTGCCATCTTCAACGAAGAAACTTTTAGTGTACTTTACATTCTGACAAAAATTTCCTTTTTGAATAATTTCATTTGCAGGTAACATCAACATGTCCTAACCTCATTTGTGACTAAAAGCAGGAATAATAAGGGCTGCAAACTATCTAATTGTTTGACAAAATAGTCTACAACTCTCCTAGTTGTTCAAGACAATGCTTATGTGCTAGCGGTCAGTTTTCATGTGACGATAGATATCAATAAAGTCCTAACGCAGTTTGTGAAGAGAGGAACGTTTTACAGTGTTATTGCAAGGTAGGCTATAAAGGTGACGGACTCAATTGTATCGATGTGTTCCCTGGGACTGTCAATCTATATACGCCAGAGTCTCTACTGAAAGTGGTGTTTACAAAATACAACCAACAACGTGGCATGGATAGCATTTTGACTTGTATTGTAACATGACGGATGGGGGAGGATGGACGGTGACACCTTTGCAAAACTATTCCAGGGTTTTTACCTTTGTGAAGACGCCACTTTCTGCCGTTGTTTGAAATAACCAAAGAAAAGTAAAAGCAGGAGAAGGACTATAGACCGTCTTTGGAAGTATCAATCCGACAAGAAATCTACCAAAAGGTATTCCAGCGTCGTGTGGGGTACTCAGGATTCTTTCTCTACTGGTCTGATGACAAGAATGGCTTTGGACACCAGAGCACAATATTGAAAACGATAAGTTGCGCGATTTGAGAGTCCAAACTAGTTGTGAAATACGGGTGGATCTTGCTTAAAAAAATAGAGAATCTCCACTTTGCTAAATACATGTCTTTCACAATCAACAGTGAAAGCGACAATTATCGATTGAGCTTAAGCAGCTACAGTGGAAATGAGGTTTGCAATACGTTTATATGTAACGTGTTTGTACTTCTGTGTATTTTCACCAATAAGGTATATTTTATTTGGACTGGCTAATGAGAAATATCCAGAATCAATTATTTTTGTCTCGAGAGAAAAGATGATATTTTTATGTTTTGTTATGGATATGTACCATGAATCATGTCCGGTCTGTTCTGTCTTCGCAGTGTCTGGCATTATCTGTATTACAGGAATGCAAGACGTGTGTAGGCAACTCTCTGGTAAATGGATACTGTCACCGTGTAAAGGGGCATGAATGAAGGGGTATATCTTTTGCCATTAATCGAAATGTAAATGGAAATAAATTTCACTTACCGTACATTATAGCTTAACCATACGAGATATGTGTACATGTTTTAATACAATGCTGTTTGTATCTTGTTATGTATACTATATTGGAAAATGTGAAAGAATAAAAAAAAACAATTTTTTTCAATATTTCCCTCCAACTTTTTTGCCCATCAGGCGGGGTTACTCCGGTTTAACAGTGGGAGACTGCCCTTTGCTGGTGTCGAAAGTCATATTACATTGTTAAACATTACCCTTTACTTGGATAATACTTCGCAAACTCCTTCCCTAACATTTAGAAAATGTACCGAAATCCCCTCTACAACATATTCTTTAAGTCACAATTTCATTAACATAGTGGCCTGTCTCTCTAATATTGTATATTTACGTTTAAATTTCGTACCTGATGTTAGCTATGTGAAAAGCAATAAGAAAGTTCCGTTTGTCTGAGGTTGTCAAAACTAATTCATCTTTTTACTTTATGATTACGTTTTAATCCAAAGTTATTTGGCGTATACGTTAGCCCCGGTACAACAACTACAAATTTTGGATTTAATTGAGTCGAATGAATGTAAACTAGAAATCAAATACCTTACTGTCGCAATCAACGTTCAAAACGAACGGATAAATGTCAAAAGGTGTAACACCTATTTGGAGAAAAAATTAAAATTCAACCTTTGCTCTTTATTACCTCGTGCTATGGTATCCCTGATCGTTCTTCATTCCTTTCCAGACCTATTGTCTCATGTTACAACATTTACAAAGAAGCGTTCTACAACTTTTTAAACAGCGATTTTTTCGCCAGCAGATTTTAACTCATTTCTTAACGTTTTTAATTTCATCTGCATGAATAAGAAGTAAGTGGATCAGAAGTCTCCCCAAACGTGCTTTAAAAAGTGAGATAAACGCCGAAAACAGAAGTTGTGTTACTCCTGAATAAATGACACAGTTCCTTTTGCTACAGTTGGATTTCAGTTTTGGTTTATTTTCGACATCAATAATTATAAAAATTATACAATAGGATTGCAACAAGAAGGTGGAGGACCGAAAAAGCAAAAACTTGTACGAGCAGTTTCCCTGACAGACTAATTAACATAAATATAGGCAGCACAACCACAGAAAATATAACAAGGAAACAAAGTACAATAAACAGAAGCAACAAACAACTCATGACGCAAAATTTGCCTTTCCTCAAATCAGTCATAGCTACCGCAGTTTTTAGGGGAAAACTGCTGTTCCCAATTAAAGTACCCGACCACTGGTTCATTACTTCAATTAGCTGCTCCATTGAACAGCAGCTTTGTTAAAGCTTTGATGACTATTCTGGTACAACAGTATCCCAGCACTCAGGGGTTTACATAACAACTGACAACATATCCTGCCCTGAAAATAGTACTGATAAAAAGGGATCAAATTACTCATGGTCACTGAAGGTTAGATCACCTTTCAGTTTAATCTGAGATAAACTACCATCAAATGTTGACCTTTATGGCTATTGACCAATGCTTGAATGAGCACCTAATTGGTATTGATAACAGCTCTTAACAAGTTCTGGCATAGGAAGGTTTTGCGAAATGTTATAAGCAATTATAGTGATTTAGTAGATGATCCTTAAATCTTCTTTAAAAAGAGAAAGAATATTCTTTGCAGTCTTTATATCATTATCTAGACTATTCCAAAATTTTACGCCACTATTAAGAAAGAGTCTGTAGAAAATACCATTGCAAGAGAGATAAGGACCAAAATCGTGAGATGACCTAGTGTAATAAGAGTGGAATTCTTTATCGTTATTTAAGTCTTAAATGCTTAACAATAGCTGTTGGTAA
The DNA here is from genome assembly GCA_029531755.1 of Holothuria leucospilota. Taxonomy (NCBI): domain Eukaryota; kingdom Metazoa; phylum Echinodermata; class Holothuroidea; order Aspidochirotida; family Holothuriidae; genus Holothuria; species Holothuria leucospilota. The sequence continues at coordinate 26,501,296 of CM055971.1, forward strand.
GAGGCCCTTTACACACTTAAACGTGAAGACTGCAACTTGAAATGTGTATACATCCAAAATATTTAGGATTTTAGGAATGTAAAAGAGAGGTTTGGATGGAGCAAGGAAATCAGAATGTGATAAAGTACAAAGGGCCCCATTTCTCAAAATATGTAAACGATTAAAGTAGGATGAGTAAGTGTTTCCCCAAATAATGTTACAGTAGAGGATAGTTGGTAATGAATTAATGAATCATATAAAGATTTCCTATTCCCTATTATGGTGTGCGTTTTGTCTTTCGTGTCCTTCTTCCAAATTGAGCACATATGAGGAAAAATTTGCCTTCCCTGAAATAAGTAACAGTTTTCTTACTACAACAATGATAGCAAATTAAGTGTAAAACTAACTGTTTAGTTAACTAATACCGGTTTTTATCATCCTCTAAAAGAGCAACGAATCCCTTTTTGTGCCCAACGCCTTTTCCTGACATCACTGATAGTTGGTATTGCACGTATGCAAGGTAAAATTACTTTGATACTTATGAAGCAGTGACTGTGCATTTCTTGTGAGTGCTTGTAACCCATTGTTTTAACTGTGCAGCCGAGGAGGATTGAGTACATCATGGCAATGATTCGGTATTCCTAACTAGACACCACATACTCACCCTAGAGAACGGAAACTTATAGAAAGCACTTGAGAAAATTAAGGCCTTTTACGTTTGAGAACTCCACTTCGGCAACTTGGGAAAATAATTAGGATCAAGTGCGCCCTATTCGCTCTAGGAAGAGATAGAGAGGTATTCCCAAGTCTCTTATGCTTTTCTTGCAAGCAAAAGATCCAGTCCCTGTGGGAACCGCTTCTTGTAATAATGGTTATCTGTACTAAAAGAAGCAAAACTTGTGTATTGTAGTGCATGTTTACTTAAGGGAGACAGAAAAAACGGCGATTATCTAAAGAAACATACTTTCGTTAATTTTTGACTCAGTCAATGAAGCCGTATGGTCATCAAATGTCCATATTGTTTAGTATCATGATTTAAGGTACACGCCCTCAGAATGTTTAAATGTTTAATGGGTCTAGTAAATGACGTCTGACATCAAAATTACTGCAAAATGAAAATTTTGGCTAATTGTTTGTGTTTTTTGTAAAAAAGTTTCAGTTTTGTAGAGCCGATTATCAAGCTTTCCCGCAAGTACGAGGTATGTTATCATATGTGGAATAATTACACTCACGCAAGACTATATACTGATTGAAGCGTAAGCTTGTACACATATACAAGTCAGCCGTCTACGCTGGCTGGGGGTAACGGCAACTGTCGCGTGGGCAATTGTAAGGAGTGGCTATGTTTTACGTTTGTAACAGTCATAAAATTTCACCTCATTGTAGCCCATTTCATTTTATGGGCTTAGAAGCTACTTAATCTACCTGCATGTGCTACATGATTGCACTGGTAACGCCTAACACCTTTAGTTTTAACGATGTATGTTCCAAAATAGACTACCAACGTTCCTGTGTGATCGGACGTTCCGTTCACAAAGAGTAGGCTACCCTGTGCAATTTGAACACCACTAAGCCTACTGTAATGCCTTTCAGCATGAACTGCCCGGAAAATGACCATACTTTTCGAACAATTCCTTTTTCGCCCAAGCAATCACTTGAACACTTAATTCTGCAGTGTAAACCTCCGAAGATAATTTCCTAATTTCCAAATGCTAATTCAACAAAAAAATATGTCAGGCGAGTTTGTAATGTGTGCAAACTGGTACGATAGTTTTCGTAATGTTCAAGAACTTCAAGCCCTATCTCTACGTTGAGTACGTACGTACAGTAACGGTTGTGTAGTATGTGCGCGTCGTATGCATGTCGTAATTATGCATTTAAGTTTGACCTGGCGGCTAAGCCAATCAGAGGACTCTTAACAAATACGCATTGGTGAAAGTCTCTGTGACAAGCATTAAAGCAGACTTTTGATTGATGGATATACCTTGGTATGCTATACTTTGTTTGTTTTCCACTGTACGAAAACATAGTATAGCCGTAATGCTAGCTATCCTTTACGGCTTCTTATGACAGTTTGTGACTTTTTCTGCCTATTTTGAACACTAATTTCTTCACTTCTTTTAGACATAAAAATCCCGTGCATGGATTCTGAAACCATTTTGTGGGTTAAAACGCTAAATAAAAATAACTTTTGTCACGCCGTCTAATGTCTGTGAGAGCAACAGGCCCCCGATAAAACCAGTCGCCAACTCGCCTTTGACGATTTACATTTTCATCATGGCGAGCTCGAGCCTCTTCAAAAAAGACAATGTTGGAAGTACTAAACTGTGAAAATGAAAGAAAGCCTATGTTATCTTCCTACTTCAGACTAACTTTTTTGAGCGGAAATCTCTAAATTCATGAGTTTTGCATAATGTTTTCTTTTTGACTGACAGTTATTGTGGAAGGCTACGCCATAAATAAGGGTGAAAAGATCAACGCTTGGTTGGTTTGATCATAATTTTGTGTAGTTTGGTAACAATGTAACACCGACTTATGTGGCGAGTATATACCTCGTTCTAGCGAGTGGTCATTTTATGCCTCTTGCCAATTGGCGTAAGTTTTTGTCGAAGTCTGGAAAGCAACCATCCTCCATTCCACTTATGACATTATATAGAACTTCGGCGATTCGTAGCTCTTCGGAAATAACATCATGGCAGGTTACGCCATTTCGATATATCCGGGAGAGTTTGGCATTTTTTTTTCGCATTTTTTGTGTATTTATTGTAAGGGGAATATTTGACTACCACGAAAGTGAAACTAGGATTTTTTTATCATTTCTTCCCGATAAGTTAAGCTGTAACCCTAGATCTTTAAGTTATATTGCTTTCTGTGGTCACGCTGTTGGTCAAGGAAATTGAAACCTTAAAATTGCGACGTCGCATTATTATTACTATAACCAAAGGACTGAAAATTCCGTTTTCGTAACTATTCCTGATAGAAATCTTCAGGAAACTCATCTGTGATTGATGCGATCTTAGACAAGTTAAAAAGAGTTTACGGTTTGCTTAGGTAAAAAGTAAAACACCGGTTTCCCTATGTTTGTGAAGAATTTGCGAGTTATGTCCTTACGTAATTCAACCGAAATAAATTTTGGTCATATATGTGCAACAAATGCAGCAAGCTGAAAAAAACCTCATTGTTACAAGCACATGGCGGGCACAACTCTGTATAAATATGTGCTTTGTTCCGGTTAAATGGAAACTTTGTAGAGCAAACGCAAGACATTTGACTTAACTACAAAGGAAAATTTAAGTACGCCTTGCAATTGCTTCAAGGTATCAGTAATCAAGAGCAGCGGCGTCAGCGGTTGGATGGGGGGGGGGGGGGTTAAAAAGCCCTTGATCCCAATAGCTTTTTAAAGATATTTGATTTTTTAATAACTCCCAAAGGCTAAAGTTATAGATTTGCGTAGAGGGTAAGGTGAGGTGTGTTTTCGACTGAGTGATGGGTCTAGTTTAATCCTTTTCTATCGAAAAATTGTTGGCTATCTGCAAAATGTGATCCAGAGATCAGTAGTTTTATATCAAGTTAGCACCATTAACACTGGTTTTTTATTGAATTATTTGACCATTCGCCAATGTTTCTACGCTTTCCCCACCCACCACACAGACCCATAGCCAGACAAGGTACTGAAGGTGAGCGAGATAGCTTTGGGAGGGGAGAAATATGTTCGTAGGGGGCGAGATATACTAAAGTATATTACACCAATGCTAATTTCTACTTTTCTAGGGGGGCCTCTTCCACTTGGCTACTGCTTACCCACATGGCAAAGTTAGCCCCGATAGTCACGTAGGACATGATGTTTCAGTTACAGTAACTGCTTTGCACTCAAGTATCTCCGGTCCCCACACGAACTTAGACTAAGCCAAAATCACCTCGCGGAAGTTCCCACATGTTACGACAGGGATTGCTGATCTAGCTTGTACCATGAACGGTTTGAGTCTTCCTGGACCACCACTTTGTCGCCGACTAAAAGTCACATTTCGCGTATAGCCAATAAATCAGCATAAAACGTGGAAGTTAAGTACAAATGTTGGGCGAAACATGCTAGGACCCCTTCGCCGTTCAGCAAATAGTGTTCGGCTCCTGCATTTGTTGTAAGCAAAACACTGAGAATTGACCTTCAAAACCTAATAATCTCTCACAGGGGCTCCTTTTTTTCAATAACTGCCCGAAGAAGCCCCTGGCAACCATCGCAGTTACTACTTCGATGCCTCTATTTAACGTGCTGGACAATCTCTGCCTACTCCCCTTTACCTAAATGAAGATGCTCCATACCTATCACAATAAGTATGATTACCTTCAGACACCTATGCAAAATAATGAGAAAGGAAGGGATTGTTAAGTAACAACCCTGCTTTTCCACAACGAATCTGTCCAACGGATTAAAATATTTTTTCACGTTTAGGCTTCTGCAACGCCAGCTTACTGATGCAGGCAGTCCTATTAGATAGCGTTACGGTGGTTCCTTTTGGGGAAATACTCTCCCCCTCCCAACCAAACATTTTCCAAGCTAAACGGTACTGATATCATTTCTAACTGATTTAATTTTTAACATCAACTTCGGAAATAACAGAGGGTAGCTCTGTGGAAACAAATGTGAGTGCTTATCATGATGGCTGTAGATTTATATCTTCATTAATTCGGAGTCATGGATTATTCAGAGTACCTAATGAGACAATTTTCTATGTGGTCAATGTTAGAGGCATGGAGTGAAGTGAATTAACTTAATAAATATTAATTGATATAAGCAAATGATACATCTGGAAATTAAATATAATAATGTAACGAGCAGTTGGGGAAGTCATTTTTTTTATTAGTGTACCTTACGATGCAGTATGGCCGATCATACCGCTTCAATCTGAAAAATGTGTCGAGCAATTGATGACCTAATTTGCCTCAACTTTGTTAACACGTTTAAATTCTACACATGTTCAGCAATTAAACAATAAATGTTTCTTAATTAGTCCTGTTTTGAAACAGAATGTTTAGTAATTAGAAACTTTTGTCTAGCTTCTAAACATGTTAACAAAGTGGAGGCAAAAAGTGTTTACAAAAATGTTTAATTCCTTAAAACGGTTTTTAGAGTGTAAGAAGTTTAACATTGCTTGATATATGTTGAAATTAGTACAATCAAGTCCATTTATGACCACTGTTGCGACAGACTTCTAAAAAAACTAAAAACCCAAGGTTCAACATCAGCATTACATCGTCTTTAAAACCAGTCCTAATGACACACCCATGCGGAAGAAAATCTCCCTAGAGATGCTCAATTCTCCAACTCTTGAATGGAAGAAATAACGATAGTTACTTGTTTAGATGGTACAGTATGAAGTAATTACGATTTACCAATATCTGTAAAAAGCTCAATATACATGCATATTTTCTAAAACTACTATGGAACGTAGCCTATCCAGTACACGACACTTATTGTGATTAAGTCTTATACATTTGACGATGTAGCAACTCAGGTATAATATCTTGTTTGGAGGTGAAGCAGATATCATCACAAGTCACAAACCATGTCTTAGTTGTGTCAGCCAACGTCCGTTCGATTAATGTTGTATTTGTGCTGGACTTCAGTGAGTGTTTTAATTCAAGGAAAGGTAAGTCATTTTTCTCGTTTGTTAGTTGTATTTTGGAAACTTAGTATAGACCAACTTTCCGCTAATATGTTTCAAGTGTCTTACTACCATTTAATTAAGTTCAATGACAAAACGTTTGACCAATGACGAAATCCAACTGATCTCTTTCCAGTACAGAAAGGGTATAATTGGTTTGCTTTCTGAGTTAGATTAAGCTCTGCTTTGCGTTGATCCCTAGTCAATCTAACAGCAAACCTTAATGAATACTAACATAATACTTGCATTAACTTATTTTGATAGAGGAAAAATGGGAAAGTCTTAACTAATTGAATTATTTCGAAGAATTTTTACTTTTACCTCTCTGGTGACGTCGAGAGTATAGCTGCTTGCCTCGTTATTTCTAGTGCAGCGATGCAAGAGCTACTTTAAATTTCATCAAAGCCAACAAATTGTAATTATTGGCTATTCTAACAGTTTCATTTATGAAGGCTGCTTAACTTTGCAAAGAAATGTATCCATCTCTAGCTGAACCCATTTTGAAAACGTTTAAAAATCGAACGTACTTCCTTAGTTCTGACTTTTACTGACAAATCAAACACGTATTTTGCATGGTTTTCTAGTAACTCAAATAGGGCTGATTAAATATATCAAATATTTCCCACATGTTCGATTTTACTAAAGAGATAATTTTCTGCTAAACTGTTGATGCCTTTAAAGTATACATCTTTGTTATAGTAGAAAACCCCTACTAGTGCGTTTTATCAAACTGAAATGCGTCTTTCAAAGTATATTCTAATATAAATCAGCTCCTTGACCTCACTGCTAGACTTGTGTTAGTAATAAATCTATTATTTTAGAGATATTGGCAATGACTACATGTTCTTTGAATCATCAATTAAAAAGGATGATCTAGCATTCATTACATTGTTTGAATATAGTGTTAATTCTTAAAAAGTACCTAAAGTTTGAAAAAGATATGTTACAAACCTTTACAAATAAGTCCAAATTATTTAACACCTATCTTCACACGACAATCCTGAGCTGTAATATGAAAGTGTGAAGCTTATACACTCAACTTAAAGTGGTAGATTTTGCAATGATTTGTCATGTTTTCTTAAACTACTTAAATTACCACCTGGTTTTCATAAAAAAAAAAAACCACTGCACTTTGTGCCATAATATGAGCACTGTCTTACTCTTAAAGAGTGATTTTAATAAACATGCTCTTGCAATACAACATACTATGTGAGACACAAGTTAAGTTTACTAAGCGAAATAAATATAGTAATTTCAAATGGAAACAAATGCACTTCAGTCGTACACAAAGAACATAAAAAATTATTCCGCAATCGCATATTTCAAGTTTAGTGAATACATTTCAACTTTTTATATTTCAGCAAACTAGTAAACTATGAAAATGAGGTTTGGATGAACGACATTTATTTTCCAACCTTTAAAATGTATATTCTCTTAACTCTAGACTTTGGGTGCACTTAAAGATGACATTACGTATTCCTTTAAGTAACTGAATCCAGAACAGCATATCTGCTTTTAGAATACACAAAAGCAAAAAGTTCAATGGTTGTACACGTTGCGTAGAATAGTTTATTGAAAAATACAAGAACAAGAAATCATGTCTCCCTGCGAAAAGAAAACGGCTCCTGATCCTGCCCTTCTTTGCTGCTCCTGATTTAGAAACAAACTCGTAAAAAATCGTGATCCACAAGCTTAGATGTGAACTCAAATTTGTTCGTTAACGTTTCCTTTCCTACTTATCTTCAAAGTTGCAGGTGTGGTCAAAATTTGCCTATGATTAATGAAACAAAAAGAAATGATCTTGTTTTGGATAATGAAGACAACATAGATCTTACTCAGTAGAATACCAACTTTATTTTCTTGTAACAGTACCTTATTATTTTTTTTGACTTAGAGAATTTGAAGAGTACATAAATGACAAATTGGTGAAAGTACACCTTTCTATGGGAGCATCTAAACATGTAAATTGTGGTATTAAAAACGATTCCATCTTTGTTTGCGAGTTTTAACCTGCATACTACATATCACAAAGTTACTTAACTCAAAATGCAAAAAGTCATTATATAGTATTGAAATATTCCAATTAAACATTGAATGATTGAGAGGATTGTTAAACGTACTAAATGCCTTTCAAACATAGCAAGTTAAGTTTGTATCCATTGCCCTAAAGACTTGTCTGATCAATGATAATCATGTAATTCCAACTTCATTACTTAACAGTGTGTTCCATTTAAATTTTATAGATTAGTTGTGCCGAAAGCCTTACTAAACATGGATAAAATCAACATTTTACATCCCTCAAAATATAAAAGACCCCTTTTAGATTCGTATTGTAATGGAGGCTCAGTCAGGTATAGGAAACATGTGCATCTTCATATCTTAGACCAAGTAAACTTTTAGAGGTAATCATATCGGTATTTTGCGTGAAGTCTGATTATTATTTGAGATATCTTGCATAGTGATGAAGAGCTTAAAAAGAACCTTGAGTTTAAGCAATCACAACTGAACTTGCAGTATGAAATAACCGAACCAAATACACTCGAGGAGAAGAAGGTTCGATAATAATCATAGCCTTAAAAAGTGAAAATTCATCAGCAGTATGAATTTTCCATTACGTTAATTAAAAACTTAATTAAGTTTGTAGACCAGGAGGATTTGGACATAAACATAGAGATCTCGGAATGAAAACAGGTAAAATTTGTCCCTTTAAAGCGTCCGATTAAAATATATCCCACTTAAGTTTAGATGCAAAAGTTTTCTGTCTCGAGTCTTCAGGAGCTGTTTAAAATGTTTTTTGATTTCTTTCTCGCTCTCTCTTAAAAAAACTATAAAGTAAGTATTGGTATACTACTAAGGTTAATTATAATGTATCTTAGTAAGATTTTGTGGACATTCTTTTCAAAAAGTCAAAAATTAATAAAGGTTTGTTCTGTAAACACAACTGTGGATTAGTGGATTTAAGATAAAAATAATGTCAAGTAGCTATATCTGGGGGAAAGTTTTATGGAACTTTTAGACTGTACAATCTCGTTTCCATCAGAAATCTCGAAACAAAAATTATGCATCAGGGCGGATGTTGGCGGGAAGATTTGGGACCCCTTTTTTACGGATTTTGGTATTCGGATTGATATTTATTTTATTTTGGGACCCCCTTTAGCCTTTTCATATATATTTTTCAATTTCGCCGCGACTGCTGAACTGGAAAAAACAACTCTGGTCTCTGTACTCATTATGTCTTTGTAAGGCGTTGAGGATATTGAGGATGGATTTTTCTTTAAGGTCAAACCTTCACATCTGAAATTGTTTACAACAAAGAAGGTGCAGAAGGTTATGCAAGAATAAACTCCTTCTTTACTGTAATAAATTCGTCTTGAAGGACCCCCCCGTCGTAGCGCCCCTAAGGACCTCGTCGTTTTTAACGTTAACCCCCGAACGTTCTCCGCCGTTCAATTTTTTAAATCTCTTCCATACAACTCTAAAATGTAAACAAGCTTTTGTGTGTCAGTGTGTTTTTAATTATCATTCTATAATTCTGTTTTAAGCCAAGGCTTTATTTATTTGATAGAATAATGTAAAAAAATGCAACTTACCATTTTCTTACCGTACGTTTAAACATTGGACGGGTAGTAATAGTAAGAGTAAGAACATAAGACCACTTTTCCCCACCCTCTTTGCCAAAAGGTTCAACGGTTTTTTTTATTCATCCACTACGAAGTATAGAGTTTGACAGCAAAAAGGCTTACTAATTTGATTTATATAGACCAATTAGTAAGAAATAAATTCTTTTCCGGCACATCCCACCTGGCCATTGGCAAAAATGTGGTTGTTAAACTTATAGCTTTTTTACTTGACCGAAGAAAACCAATAAACATAAAATCAAACAAACGGTTTTCTCGCACAACAACACAAAGTCTCTTAAAAGCAACTTCCTAATTCACAAATATAGAATTTTTATTAATTTTCATTATCTCCCTTCGAGACGATTTTTTGCAGTAAAATTTGTTGGTAAATGATCCAGAGCTTGTACATTCATCTTAACCTTTATGTATTCTTGATTAGTTTTAATTATTTTGTCACAATTAAAGGAAATCGATATCTCCTATAACTCGTTAATCTTCAGTTGGTGGTTTCCATCAAGCCTGGCTTGCAAAGTTAAAATTTTAAGAAGCATGCAATATGTAGTAAAAGTAAACATATCGCCTAAAGAAGTGACAGTTTGAATATTATAAACAAAACACAAACATACGTAAGGTAGTCTACGTACTCACTTTAAAGTTATGCCATATTCTAGTTGTGTATGGTTTTCAAAAGGAAGCTGGTCACAAATTCTTACTAAGGAACTATGTGGTGCAAACAATTTCTGCATACAAAGAAGTTTGTGATAAAGTAAAAATACTAGAGTATTTAGTTTACTTTTTTCACGTAATTCAATTAACAAAGTAATAGTTAGTATCACTTTTATGTCACTGAACATTAGAATTGTGACTGCATATTGTTTTGAAGCACAACTTAGCCAGACGTAAATATTAGTAGAGAAATCCTTCCTATTTATTTTTTCTTTAGATTAATGCAGCAATCGAGATAAATGAAGGTATGTACGGAGCATTTTAGATCACATAATTTGCTTTCTCACACTTTTACGGTTTTAACACTGTGCTTTCTTATGCCCGAAAGCATCTTTCATGCATGTAATCTCCAAAGTACATCATCATCAGCTAAAACTATGCCAACCGTTTCCACCGTAAGTGCATTTGAAATGAAAATTTAAGGCTGTGACTACTTGTTGTGGTGTACGCATATCCGGTATTTCTGAAATTTCTTCAGAGAGAAGCTTTAATAATAACTCTTCTTCATATATGTAAGGCAACAGTAACAACCAAAAAACAATGAGTTGTTCAATTTTTGGCAGGTTCGTCGTACTTCTTTTGTCAACGACCAGATTATCCACAAGATTGCCAAGAGGCTTTGAGTCAATGTTCTACAAGGAATATAAGTGGTGAATATCTTATCAAGCCATACGGTTATCCAGAACCTTTTGAAGTCTATTGATAATACCATAGAATCTACAGGATTGACGGTTGGTGCAAAAATTGTTTTAGACTTTTTTGGAAGTACCCAGGCGACAAACTGCATTTTTATTATTTTCAGTATTAAGATAATATTTTACACTGTAAAAGACTGGACTAGTTTCCTCAAATCTGTCAGTATAATTTTGGAAGTTACATCTAGCGTTAAAATTAAGACAAATTCTGACGCAAGACGAAACTAATCTAAGATACATTTGTTCTACATGTAACGTTTTCCTGTGCCTTATTGTTTCAACTACATCAGGTTATAAGTCGCCTTGAAGAAGATTCTATTCTTTTCAACCGTAATTGGACAGAGTACAAAACCGGATTCGGTTTCCTGCCTCAAGAGGTCTGGATCGGCAACGATAAACTATCATTTCTAACAAACCAAGGCTCATATGAACATCGCATGACTGCACCATCATATTCTAACAAAACCAAGTGCTCATATGAACTTTCCTCGGCATTGACATTTTTTAGTTGCCGATGGTTCGTGTCTACTCGTTCACATACAGCAGGTTTCGTATCAGTGATGAGTACGGTGAATACAAACTTGCTAGTGTTGGTGAATACAGTGGGACAGAAGGTATTGATTTTGTAATGTGTACTTATACCAAGAGCATATCACATGAAACGATCATTTGGAAAAGAAAACATCTTGACATCTTAATCATTTCATTTTGCAGATAACATCACCACGTTCTTGTGTCCTTCGAATGCTGTAAGTAAAACGGAAAGAGACATCTTCATTCTATCCCGATTTAGTCAAATGCGTGAGCAAACTCCGAAACACATTTCTTCCTGAAACTGCCATACTTCCACATGTTATGGGGATTAAAAATTTTCCATCACCGTTTGTTTTCACATGACTAACCCCCCACTCCACCCTTGTTAAAACTTACCGATTTTCAATAACAGGTAGTGATCAAATTTCCCATGATGATCTCATAATATTTCTCACGATTCACTCATAATATTTTTGTAATCTCATTTTCAAGTGAACATAAAGAATACTACTTTAAGCCAAAATTGCTTTAATGAAAGTGTTTTAATAGTAGAATAACGATTTATCCCCCACCCCCCCCCCCCCCCACCCCCCCCCCCCCCCACCCCCCCCCCCCCCCACCCCCCCCCCCCCCCACCCCCCCCCCCCCCCACCCCCCCCCCCCCCCACCCCCCCCCCCCCCCACCCCCCCCCCCCCCCACCCCCCCCCCCCCCCACCCCCCCCCCCCCCCACCCCCCCCCCCCCCCACCCCCCCCCCCCCCCACCCCCCCCCCCCCCCACCCCCCCCCCCCCCCACCCCCCCCCCCCCCCACCCCCCCCCCCCCCCACCCCCCCCCCCCCCCACCCCCCCCCCCCCCCACCCCCCCCCCCCCCCACCCCCCCCCCCCCCCACCCCCCCCCCCCCCCACCCCCCCCCCCCCCCACCCCCCCCCCCCCCCACCCCCCCCCCCCCCCACCCCCCCCCCCCCCCACCCCCCCCCCCCCCCACCCCCCCCCCCCCCCACCCCCCCCCCCCCCCACCCCCCCCCCCCCCCACCCCCCCCCCACATGCAGATTCAGAAGGAAATACTTAGGTGAGGAGAAATCGAGGACGCTCCAGAAAGCTGAAGTTGTTTGGACACGTGGTGGGGAAATGGGAATACCTAGTCTTGCTTGTAAATAGTATGCAGCACACTTTAAGACTATCGAATAAAACAATATCGAGCACATAATTAATGATAAGTATAATGTCAACGCGATTAATTTCTTTTTATTGCATCTCACATTTTTGACTAGACTAACGAACAATCTTATAAAATAAATTATTGTGTCGGCACTTTTGTTTAAAGTAAAATGTCACTTACGTCCTTTTTATGTCCTTTGAAGGGTAATTTTGTAAGCTAGATCAGCTCTGCTCAATTGATATGTACTGCCCATTACAATCCATGGAATGGCATTTCCTTATTAAACTAAGATTCCTTCCTTGTCTGCAAGGAAGTAACTACACACCCGGAGGACTAGTCTTAGAGCATGCGTGCCTGTCTATATAAACATCACCGTATGGTTGCTAAGTGTACAGTGTAAGACGATTTCATCAACACGAACTCTGGTATTAACACTTTAAGCTCCGCCCATCCAGCCTTCATGATATCCAGTAAGAAACGTTCACGATCAAATCTCTTCAGCGCATGTGTTACTTGTTCGGATAGCTTTATTACACAGAAGTACGGCTGTGGTAATCATTTTGCAGCCCACTATTTTCATGCAGTGTCATTCCAGGGAGTTTTTACGTCGAACCGTCTTCTATACTTACCTGGCGCAGGAGTATCCGTGATCACGACGGTGGAGCTCCCAAAGTGGGACCTGTTCTATTCAGCCAGTCTAGAACGGGACCACCGTCGGGTGGTGTCAGTTAAGTCAAAGTTTGTCCCTTGGGGATGTTGTTATTCCTTCAGGGAGCAGAACTCCTCCGGGAGTATTGTTTGGTTTTCGCCCCTGGCCCTTAGCCAGAGAGTTGAGGGGACTTTTGGAAAAAAAACGTCTTCTATGTCAATTCAGACCGTGCTCTTTCGGGCTGTAAATCCAGCCCTAAAATCCAGGCTAAAAAGTTAAATAATTAAACCAGTCTCCTTCTTCCTTATCCCAGGATAACTGAAAACTTATACAACAATTGCTGTGCCATTTAACCTATTGCAATTTTGTCGAATGTCGTGGTACCAGCTTCGTAAATTGTTTCATTATAAAAGTAACACATTATACCTGAAACACAACCCCTTGTTCGCCACCTAAGATCGACTCCACATAATTGAATCAATCACGAGTGACCTAAGGGTAGTGATTTCAACCCCGCGATCTAGTTATTAATTGTTCATCTGGAAGCAATACAAAGTTGACAGATGAAAGGTTGATGAATAAACCAAAAGGGTGGGGTAGAGGAGCTGGGCTAGGCCTCTAGGTACTGAGTGTTGAACAACAAACTGCCCGTTTCATAAACAGTTTTAGAAAGATTTTTTAACATAATAACGAATTTCGACAAGCTTCTTTTACCAGCGGACAAAACGACTATCTTCAACAAGATTTATAACGCTGCCAACACAGAGTCTAAGTAAAAGGAAGTTGGGATACGAACAAAAGTTGAGCCCTGAAGATATTTCATCCATTGAATTCCAGGCTAAAAATAGTGCCAAGAAAATAGATATTGACCCTCCAATTAATACTACAAGTCAGGACTACACCCCAATTTCTGCAACAAAGGAATCACTGACCTAGCCAAATCAGATCTAAGAAAAATTTAAAAAGTAAATATTGGACAGGATTAACAAAAAAACATAGCAAAACTAATGGATGGATACAACCGCTGTTCTGAAGTGATTTGATGATATTCAAGATAAAAACATTGCACTTTCGTTGTCGTTGAGGTCTAGTTACTCATTTCGCTAAAACGCTTAGACGCTGCGTTAGACGTCGCTTCCAATTAAGACGGATCTGCTGTGAAGAAAGTACAATAATTACCCTCGCCAAAAAAATCTTGCTTGCATTATTTGGGAGATGCTTGGGACAAGAAACAATTGTCTAGTCTTATCGATGTCCCCATTGCCAATGACGATGGTGCCAAATGGTGTGATTTAGTTGGTTCCTTTCCCTTTTCCTTCATTGCAAAGAAGCACGGTAGGAACTTTGGCCTTTACAGAGATGAAACCGAAGGATAATTAAACACCGTAATACGTCCAGAAGAACTCATCACGAAAGACCTGTGTGGCGTCTTCAAAAATCCCGTCTGCAGATCATCATTGAGGCAAACAAAAGGTTGTAGACTTGCTTAATGCTACCCACGACCTTAACAGTAGAAAATATATGCCCGAAACCAAGGGTATAAGCGTACCACTCTAAGTACAATGTTAGCTTTTAGTCATCCGGTTAGAATCTTTCAACATATCCTAGAATAAAAGAATAAATGCCCCACAGAAATTTCTTCTGAACAAATCATTCAATTGTGCAACACTTGCCTACCAAAATACCCTCCCCAAGAGTGGCTATAAATAGCAGGTACGATCTTCGCCTACAACTCCAACCCAACTACTAATGAGAAGCGTAACAACAACAACTCACTACACAGTAACAGCATTTCGATCAATTTTGTGAGAAAATTTCCTAAACAAACTAAACAAAATTGTAACCTGAACACCATCAGAGTGAGTATGAACATCGTCAGGGAAAGCATGTAACTATCACAATTAACCTTACAACAAAGACTGAAGAAATCCAACCAAATAATATATGTACGTAGAAAAATGAGTGCTCTTTGACAGGTCACTCCCTAACAGGATCCGTCAAGTACCGGGATACAGTAACGGACATAAGACGACAGACCGGATCAAGCTTACACTCTAAAAATGTGTTTAACAGTTGAACACTTAGGCCTAATTTGCCCCCATTTTGCAAACATGCTCAAATTCTTAACATGTTGAGCGATTACACACTGAATGTTTGGCAATTAAACGTGTTTAAAACAGAATGCTTTGGTATTACAAACGTGGTGAGCTTGAGTTGACTTTTAACAGAATCAACCCAGACATTATTTTTATTACTGAATCACTTCCAAAAACATCTAGATTTAGTGTTCAAGTATCTGAATTAGGTATTTCTGGCTACCAGTTATTTACTAATGATGATCCTAAGAGGGGAGTGTGTGTTTATGTCAAGGAGACGCTAACTTGCCACCAACTGAGAAAGTTCACAAGCGATTCAAAGGACACTGAAGTTATCTGGATAGAATTTGAACTTACTGGTAGCAATAAACTACTATTAGGATGTATTTATAGATCACCAAACAGTACTGATGAGCAAAATTTGAAACTCAACCATGAGATTACTCAAGGAGTTAGTCGTAAATGTTTTTCTCATATCCTCATAGCGGGTGACTTTAACTGCCCAGAAATAGACTGGGGAAATTGCTTATCTTCAAAAGATTACAAGCATATGCCTTCATTATTTTTGGAAAGTATCAGAGACTGTTACCTCTATCAGCATGTTACAGAAGCAACGCACCATAGAGGAGATCAGCAAGCAAACATTCTGGATCTTATTTTCACTAATGAAGAGGATATGATTGATAAAGTAGAGTTTCTTAGCCCTCTAGAGAAGAGTCATCATAGCGGACTAAGTTTTACCTATAATTGTTATTATCATCAAGGATCTCCTCACCAGGACAAGCTCAATTACAATCGTGGGGACTTCTTTCAAATAAGACAAAAGTTATATGAAATTGATTGGGAGGCAGAATAATCTGGTAAAGATATAGATGATGCTTTTGACACTATCCAAGCTATATTGCAGGAGGTAACAAGGCGCCATATTCCAGTCAGGAAATTAAGTACTCCAGGGAGGAGAACAAGACCAAGTTGGATGAACTCTACTGCCTTAGAAAAAGTTAAGGTGAAAAACAAGCTTTACCAAAGATTTATTTCATCTTTTAAAGGACCATAATAATACTTATTCTACCAGAAGTAATAATGCTTACCTGGAGTATGTAAGGGCAAGGAACCAGGCTAAATGGGAAATTAGAAAAGGCAAACGTGATTACGAAAGGAACATAGCCGCAGAGTCTAAGACTAACCCAAAGCTTTTTATCAATATGCCAATTCTAGTTTAAAAACACGTTCTTATATTGGAAATTTGATGAAGTCAGATGGAACAGTTACTGCAGGTGATGTAGACAAAGCAGTTGCCCTTAATTTGTTTTTACAAGTGTATTTACACAGGAAAACCTTACAAACATACCTACTTTTGACTGTAAAAATTGATTAACACTTTTTAGTAACAGATAAGAAACGCGTCTTGGCGTTTATGTAGCAGAAAAACAATAAAATACATAAGCAAATTAAACGTCTAAAACCCCAACTTTAACACACTGACGCCACCTTAACACCATCTCGTAAACCCGTTTGTGCGTTTATTTCATGATTACTGTAAACATCAAGTTGTTTTTTAATAAAGAAAAATTAACATAATGATATATAAATCATGTAAACGTATTTGCAGAGTGCACTTTAACTGAGGTCATTATCCTTATCATGTGTTAATATTCGTTCAGTCATTTACTGTGCGTATCCATTTTGTTGTTCGTTTTCTAATTCTTAAACGCCATATATGTGTTAAAAAATGAAGACGTCTATTTTTACAGTGTACTGTGCTTGAGACAATCACAATCAATAAGGAGACTGTGTTTAACAAACTAGAAAGTTTAAATGTCAATAAATCCCCAGGACCAGATGGTTTGCATCCAAGGCTACTTAAAGAAGCCAGCAACGAACTAAAGAAACCGTTCACGATCTTGTTTCAAAATTGTTTAAGAAAAGGAGCTGTTCCTAAGCAGTGGAAGGATGGACACGTAATACCTATTTTTAAGAAAGGAGACAGATCTCAGTGTGGGAATTATCGTCCGGTTAGTTTGACATACATTGCTTGTAAGATGTTGGAAAGTATAATCAGAGACCACCTTAAGTTATTGTTCTTCTCACGCTACATTTATCACCATCCCAGCATGGATTTATTAAAGGTCGCTCTTGTATGACCCAGCTATTAGATACTGTTAATATTTGGACTAAATATCAAGATGAAGGAGTGCCGGTGGATGCAATTTACCTTGACTTTGCCAAAGCTTTTGATTCTGTACCACACCATAGATTGTTAAAGAAACTAAAGGGTTACGGTATTGGTGGAAATGTTTTAAGCTGGATTACGAACTTCCTTAGCAATCGAAGACAGAGAGTAGCTATCAATGGATCTTTCTCTGACTGGACATCTGTTAGTAGTGGTATACCACAGGGTAGTGTGTTAGGACGTGCTTTTTATCTCTTATGTTAACGACATGCTTGATATGGTACAAAGTTTCATAAGGATGTTTGCAGATGACGCAAAGATTTTTACTCCAGTTGAAGAAGTAGCAAGTAGACAACAACTCCAATTAGTTCTTGATAACTTACAAAATTGGGCTGATCAGTGGCAACTTCGTTTCAATGCCAGCAAATGTAAAGTTATGCACCTGGGTTCACGTAATGCATGTCAAGGTTACACAATGAGTGAAACTAACAACAAATCTATCAACCTGGAAAGCACAAAGTGTGAAAAGGATCTGGGTATTTACATGGACAACGATCTTATGTTTAGATCACATGCTGAGGTGGTAGTCAATAAAGCAAATAGAATTGTTGGAATGATAAGACATTACCTTTACGTTTATGGACTGTGATATGTTTCGCACATTATTCTCTAGTCTTGTTAGACCTCATCTCGAATATGGAAATGTTATTTGGGCTCCATGGTATAAAAAGGACATTATCTTCATTGAAAATGTACAAAGGAGAGCAACAAAATTGGTATCAAATTTATAGAACTGTAGTTATGTGGATAGACTTAAGAAGCTGAACCTTTGCAGTTTAACATACAGAAGACTACGCGGTGACCTGATAGAAGTTTATAAGTATACCCATAATTATTACTGCACTGAGCAATTACTTCATATTAACAGATCAAGTACAACTGTCACGGCAGTGTTGAATATTATTCATAAGAGTGCTTGTTTGTAAATTCCATTGCTAGTTATAAGGTGTGTGAGATGCTTTCATATTGCAAATGCCGATTTTAAAGAGCTTTAATGCATTTGGAATTTGCTGAGAAGGTTTAAGCCGACGTGGCACGTAGTACTTTCTTATTAAAGCCACTGCTGAAGCATACGGTATTGTTTGTGTTGAACCCCTTTTATTGCATTATGTAATGAAGAATTTAACAGCATTGTATGTCTAGTGAGGGTTCTCTGCGTTTCAATTAGGAGGGTCACTGTGCATGTGATTCCCGTCAGGTAAACACGACGGAGCCAGTCCGGCCTCTAAGGCAAAATCAACGAGATACGACCGTAAGTAGAATATTTTATTCAAAGTTAGGTAAAAAAGACAAAAGACTGACCAAATTTATAAGGGCATCTTTGAAAAAAAAATATCGAATTGAAACTGACAAATTATTGGGTTTTTTCTTGAATTATAGATGGCTACGTATTGAAGGGCCGTTAACCCTTAGCTCAGCCGTGTAGTACGGAAAGGGAGACGTAGACCATAGAAGTCCACAAAATTAAGAGTTATCGAACAAAATTATCAAGGAAAGCTGAACGCTAGTTTTAACAGTTTAAATCCAGAAAAAAGGAAATCCAGAGCTAATTTGTATCCAGAACGAGGAAAGGTTGTACGTTAAGTTAAATTAAGCGAGCCAGAGAAAGCCAGAGATAATTTAACTGCTCAGAGAGAAATGCAGAGAACTTGCTAAGTTTGTTACAATTTGAGGTGGAGGAAGAGTCCTGTTATTTATGAATATCGGAATTGTATATATTTGTTAACTTGTTAATGAACCGAAGAGAGCGGGAGAAATAAAGTGTAATAAAGGAGGAAAGAAAAGAAAAGGAAAGAGCAAATAAGGAAACGAGAACCCTATGTGAATACATATAAGAAGCATTTTAGAAGAGATTTTTTCTGTCAGTCATTTTTTGTTTAATTAGTCTCACGCAAACCTCATTCCACTTAAATTTTAAAGGGAACCCGGGAGATACCCGTGACAACAACACGAGGCCACAGTTTGAAAATCAGCAAGCAACACTGCAAGACCAATGTTAGATTAAGGTTTTTCAGCTTGAGAGTCACAAACACTTGGAACAATCTTCCTGATTCAGTTATTAGTGCTCCATCCTTGAATACTTTTAAGAACAGGTTGGATGCATTTTATGGTGAAAGAAAGTTTTATGTTGGATTGGAGTAGTGGTTCACCCTGCTACACACTTGTTTCCTGTCAAGATCTACTACAGGCTTTAAGCCTACAGTTAGAATCCTGGGCTATGCTATGCTATGCTATTAATAGGTGTGTTAAGCATCTCAGCATGTTAACAAAGAAGGAGCAAAATGTGTTTAAAAAAAGGTTTATTTCCTAAATGTCGTTTTTGAGACTATATCGGACAGTCGGACATACGAAGAACTCAGTTAAATTAAGATAAGATATGGAAACCACAAATCTACTTTCCCATATCAATCCTCCCAAAAAGGAACTGAATTAAGCTTAGGGAATGGGGGTGGGTTAATGGCAGTAAGGCGGGCCTTTGCTACTTCGGACGTGAAGAATACCTATTTCCCGGACAGATTTTTGAGAAAATTCTGATAATTTTCGTAGGTATGTATAAATGAGATTTGGGGGAAAAATGTTCAGTGCATTTCTATAGGGTATCACGAGCCCTCCTCACGTTCCAACTTTAACTTGCCATGCCATATGGTACTGTCGTGCACGTTTCAGCTTACGTGCAAGCGACATGTGTTGGGCTTGAATGCTATATAACGATTACAAAGAAAAAATATCGTAGTATGTTTAGATCGCTCACTGAAATGAAGTAAGCAGCACTTCGCAATCTAGTTGGTGGTCCCAGAGTCCAGTATTTTTTAGTAGAATTCCAGAAACTCATATGGCTCTAGGTTGTTTATTTGTTAGCAATCAATAAAAGTGACTATTACACAACAAGCCTGCCCCTTCATCAGGAAAACATTCTGTGAAAAGTACAAAATATTTTAGGCTTCGACTGATACGTTGAGCAACAAACGGCAACCTAGCGCCAGGTTTCTGGAATTCTTCTGAAGAGATACTGGACTCTGGGATCACCTAATAGATTGCTCAGCGCTTGCTTGATTTCAGTGAGCGACCTTACAATATAACTATATTTTTTGTAATCGTTATGTAGCATTCAATACGTTGTGAACACAGGGAACATGTTGTGCGACAAAACCTTGACGTCCAGTATGGTTGACTATGTTTTTGCCACATGTATTATTGAGGTCAGTGAAAAACTTCTTTTGTACAACTAAGAGTTCCCGTTTTGACTTGTTTCATTATATGCGGCTACGCGCTCTTAACTGTTGAGCCTACTTTACCTACTCACACGAATATCTACCTCATGGAATTCTGTTAAGCTTGTTTGTAGGAAATATGTATATTACGTCGCAGGTCCATACAAATCGAAAAGCGTGTGAATGCAATACTCACATTTTTTCCTATGACTTAGAGTCGTTTGTCAAGGAGCTGGTGACGGCAATGGATAGGGTCTAATGCTGCCATCTTACCTGAAGACTACAATGCCGTTTGTGTTGAATCAAAGTAGGAAATAGTAAATACAGTATGCCTCTCAGATAAAAAATGATTTCATTTTGTCATATTTATTTACATTTCACTTGATCCTGTTTCCCATAATTGAGCACTCTGAAAACAGATTTGTAACACGCAGCATATTTCTATTGGGTACATATAAATGCAGGTTTATAA
Organism: Holothuria leucospilota; assembly: GCA_029531755.1. Lineage (NCBI taxonomy): Eukaryota > Metazoa > Echinodermata > Holothuroidea > Aspidochirotida > Holothuriidae > Holothuria > Holothuria leucospilota. The sequence continues at coordinate 26,522,338 of CM055971.1, forward strand.
GGCATGAAAACAGTGTCCCACTGTCGCCATATTACTCAATTTTTTGATAGCCTGTGTTTTGTTGTAAAACAATTTTCACTGAGGGGGGATCTTGCTGAGATGAATTGGGACATTCCCTTTTATTGCGTTATTTTGAAGGCCGTTTAATTGTTTATAGCATTTGTTTGCGTGGGTCTTCTAATGTCTTTATTAATCATGATGCATTTGCATGGAAACTAATACTCCAGAAAAGGGCCGAAAATGTGGCTTTATAAAAATAATAGTGCTCAGTATGACTGTTGTTGACAAAACATTGAAAGGACTGAAAAATATTTTGTCCTACATCAACCAAAAAAATGTTTTCTCACGATATTAGCAAATAATACGAAAGAAAACAAGTATTTGGAGATTAAAAAATTGTTCTGTATCCAAACAAATTATACCGAGAATTCAGTGGCGGATCCAGGATTTGGCAAAAGGGGGGGCCAGGTCATAGTGGTTTGTATAAAAATCCGATGGGGAGGGGTCTAAGGAGAGGGGTGTCCCGGGGCAGTTTCAGGGTATTTTGATAAGGGGCGAAGCATGTGATGAGTTATCACCGTCCTGGGGAGGGGTCTAAGGGGAGGGGGTGTCCCCCTTTGAGAAATTTTTGTTAATTTAAGGTTGGTCAGATGCAAAATGGCGATATCTGCGGTGTATTTTTTTAACTGATCATATATGGCTGGAAAGCGTCCGTAATTCAGTGAATTTTAATTTTTGGTTTTGTGAAAGATGCTTTTCTGGGGAGGGGTGTCCCCTCCCTTTTCCTCCCCTTTGAGAAATTTTTGTTAATTTAAGGTTGCTCAGATGCAAAATGGTGATGTCTGTAGTATATTTTTTTAACTGATCATATACGGCTGGAAAGCGTTCATAATTCAGTGAATTTTATTTTTTGGTTGGGTGAAAGATGCTTTTCTGGAGAGGGGTCTAAGGGGGAGGGGTGTCCCCTCCCCTTACACCATCCCCTTTGAGAAATTTTTGTTAATTTAAGATTGCTCACATGCAAAATGGTGATGCCTTTTAGTATATTTTTGAACTGATCATATATCGCTGGAAAATGTTCATAATTTAGTGAATTTTAAATTTTACCCTAAATTCACAGTACATTCCATTAAAATAAATTACAAGACTTAAATAAGACATTACAGGGTAATATTGCATCAAGTTATAGTTAAAAGCCTAATGTTGTCAAAATATTCCTCTGCATATTAAAGAATTCTAAAATTCGCTTGAAAGTAGAAGCAGTACTCCCAATGCTGTGGGCCTGGCCAGTAATAGACTGAAGTTAGCAATCCATTAATAGAGCGCTCATGAGTAACTCCTTGCAATGCCCAGAGAAAGTTACTGAGGCCAATATAAGCCAAAATGTTATCAGGTGAAAGTCAGTAGCAGAGTTATTAGCATAACACTTTTTTCTGAGTTAGAAAATAATGAAGTTTCACTCTGACACATCACATAGGCCTATTTCATTGGAATAGGGCCTTGTCCTTTGTTTTATGATGTTGACAAAAACTTCAAGATTTTTTGGAAGGGGGGCCCGCCCCCCCCCCTCTAAATCCGCCCCTGGAATAGTCTGCTTCTCCATGGCGATCTCTCGTTTTAAAATTCGGTTTGTGTCTCTTTGTACAACAACAAAATATCATCCTTGTATTGAAGCCATTTTACAATGTTTGGATCTGTAGATATACGATCCTCTAGAGGATGCATGGCAATATCTCAGATTTCAAGGAAAGCCTGACAGCCTATTACGCAACCTATTTTCTTAGGTAAAATTGGAAGATGAATTCAAAACAGCTTCTACTTAGAATTAACTCGACCAGTTTGTGCATGGCACCAGGAAATATTTTCTTCATCTCGTAGACGCTTTGAGGGCTGTGCATAGTTCTTTTGGCTACTAGTAAAAGCCTTTGAGGCATAGGCTATCGGGTGACCTTCTTGGAGCAGTACAGCCCCGATGCCAGTACTCGATGCATCAACACTTATCGTTACTGATTTGTTTACATCAAAATACGCTAGAACTGGTGCTTCCGAAATAAGCCTTCTAAGATTTGTGAAACTTTCTGTTTGTTTTTCACCCCAGAGCCACTCTCGATCCTTTTCAAGTAATTTTCTCAACGGTTCCGTTTCTGCAGATAAATTTGGAATGAATTTGCCTATGTAGTTGACCATCCCAAGGAATCGTTGCAATTCCTTCTTATTTGTTGGTGGTGCATAAGTCTGAATTGCACCAATTTTGCAGGGGTCGGGTTTGAGACCGTTTTCTGTTAATACATGACCAATGTAACTAACACTCGTTTGCCTGAAATGACATTTTGCTTGATTCAATTTCAGATTTTTTTCACTTGCACGTTTAAGTACTCTTTCTAGTCTGATATTATGTTCTTGGATTGACTCACCCCATACTAAAATGTCGTCCATGATAATTTGAACGCCCTCTATATCGTCAAACATTTCTGACATAGTTTTTTGGAAGACTTCGGGTGCGGATTTTATTCCAAACGGAAGACGCTTGTACCTATAACGTCCAAACGGAGTTTGAAAGGTACACAATAAGCTACTTTCGTGATCTAATGGGATCTGCCAGTAACCCGAATTGGCATCCAAAACACTGAAAACTTTTGCATTTGGCATTCTTGCTATTACTTCTTCGATTGTTTTAATTGGGTAATGTTCTCTCTCTATTGCATTATTCAGGTCCTTCGGATCCAAACATATTCTTACTTTATCCTTATTTGGCTTAATGACTACGACCAGACTAGAAACCCGTGGAGAAGGCTCATCTACTCTTTGAATGACATCCATTTTTTCCATCCTTTGTAACTCTGCTTTGATTTTCTTTCGCAATGGCTCAGCTACCTTCCTGGGAGCATGTACTACTGGTTGGGCATCAACTTTCAACCGAATATGGTGCTCTGCTTCTAGGCGACCCAAACCATGGAACACTGACTTGTATTTGTCCTCAACACTTGCAACATTGCCATTCTGCGTGGCAGCTGTGATGGTGTCAACTCGTTTGATTAAATCCAATTCCTGACAAGCTTCAAGTCCAAGTACAGGTGTGACGGCACTGTCAACCACCTGGAATTCCAGTGGATACAGCTTATCTTTATGCTCACACAGAAGCGTGCTCTTTCCTATGGGCCTCATCGTGTGCCCTGAGTATGACGTTAGTCTAACTTTTGTTGCTGTGACTGTCTCCTTCAAGTTATCAACAATTGCTTTGGGAATGACGTTACACTCCGCCCCAGTGTCTAGCTTGATTTTTACTGACTGTTTCTTTACGTTAGAAAGAAGTGACAAATTTACATACCACTGTCTCGTTCCATTAGTCTGTAGCGAACTGATAAAGAATTCTGTTTCTGAGTCAGAGTCAGTCTGAGCCTCCGCAACGTGATGCACTTTTTTGTGAGATTTTTCAAGAGTCTTTTTCGATCTGCATACCTTTTCAAAATGATTTTTCTTTCCACAATTGCGGCATTGCTTTCCGAAAGCCGGGCATTTTCCTGCGGGATGTGCGCCTCCACAGTATTTGCAGTTTTGGATCAGGTTCTTAGAATTTTTTGGCTGCTTCGACTTTGTGACAGAATACACCGGCATTTGTTGCGTGTGTCCTGTTGCATTTAGTCCCCCAAGGTGGTGTTTGCTGGTCTCAGCTGCGTGACAAATGTCAATGGCTTTCTGCAAGGAGAGGTCTCTTTCCCTCAGTAACCTTGCTCTTACTTGTTCATCCGTCACTCCAACTACAATGCGATCCTTGATTAGACTATCACACAGTCCTCCAAATTCACAAGTTTTCGCTTTTGTTTTCAGTTCTGTGACGAACTGGTCAACACTTTCACCCTGTTGCTGAACTCTCGTGTTAAAGACATGTCGCTCATATGTCACATTCTTTTTCGGAGTGAAATGATCAGCAAAGCGTTTTAATAAGGTGTCGACATCATTTCTAGCAGCATCGTCCAGTTCAAAAGTGTTATACACATCCAATGCCTCTTCTCCAACTATGTGAAGTAGCGTAGCACACTGTATTTTTGGATCCTTTCCACTAAGGCCTGAAGCGACCATGTACAGTTTGAATCGTTGTTGGAACTTCTTCCAATTATCCGACATATTGCCATTAAAACTCAAGGCTTCTAGCGCGTTAAGTTTTTCCATTTTTGCAGTTATGTGGAAGTTTCACTCGTACTACCATGTAATGTTGGTGTGTCTTACACCAAGCTAAGAGTTTGAAACAAAGAAGCACACAAGACAGAATATTGAGAGTGTAACAACTATAAGATGTGTATTCAGCAAGGCTTGATACCACTCTGGCAACTCCAGCATAATACAGACACATAGATAATTAAGCATGCTTAGGGAGCACATGGTGGGAAACAATGGCCTCTTTTGATTCCAAGAGGAGGATGCTGGTCATTAGTTCAGGGTGATAAGCTTTCTACAAACAAGTGTAACCTTTGACAAATCCTTGTACTTTGGACTGCTACATTATGTTACTAGGGGGTTTATAATTTCGGAATAGTCCACATCATTACAGCTTCGGTAGTAGAGTAGGTTTGTTTTAACAATATCTAACGCTTCGGGGTATTCGTGTGCGTAGAAACAACGTCCAGAGTAGCGAGAATGACATTTTTGGGAGAGGGGTGCCTTCCAATAAGTTAAAGATATGATATGTATCCTTAGCGAAAGCGTTTTGTTTTACTACGATCAAAGCAGAGTGTGATCTTGTAAAAAAGTCAACGACAGAGGAGTTTTAAATATTAAGCCCCGCACCCCACCCCCTGGAAAATGTTTCAGCTCTTGGACGCTATCTCGCCGTCTTCAGTACCTTGTCTGGCTACGGCCCGAAGGAAACGTCATATGTAAACCATGCGTACCCGAGGTATTCTGCTCGCTGTTCTATCATTGCACGACGACCGAGGACACAAGTCCGTATGGTATTGAAAAAAGTTTCACTACCTTCCCTTGATTTTTTCAAAAACACCGAGTTAATTGTTTTAGCATTTAACTCCTGAAGACATATCCACATGGACCCGTATGGAAAAACATCCCGGTCCCTGATAATGCCCTTATGGACACCAAATGGGAGGATTTTTACTCGTGGGCTCCATAAAGATTAGGCCACGGTGCCCATGTTGTTCCAACATGGGAGTGTGTCAACATCTGAGAACGTACCCACTGAAAATGTACCAAAGACCCATTTGGCCCCCTTTGGCCAAATCGTCCTGGAGCCCATACTCATGTAGAGCCTATTTTGCACACATATATCCCATTTGGGCCCATGTGGGCATATCGTCAGGGGGTAAAGGCTTCCATACAATGAGAACACTATGCTGTTTTTCATAAACATACCCTGTTCAAAATAGATTATTTTTTCACGAATTATCAGATACCTTCGTACAGGCCTCAGACAATCCTCGACAAAAATGATGAGATTAAACAAGCAACAGTGAGATCACCATCCTCATCCCCATTCCCTGGATTAATGCTGCGGCAGCCCAACGTGTTCTGAGACGTCGACATTGATATGGGGAGTGGGGTTTTTCCCATGTTCTTTTATCGAGAATTGTAGAATCACATGCTTTGTTGTGTGACAAAGTTCGCTCTCTTCAAAACATGCAAATTTCTTCATGGTTGCCAAGAGAATCGATTAGTAAGGGACAAAAAAAAAAACAAATTCCTGCGTTCTACGTAACTTTAAAATTTATAGCAAATACCAATTCGATTGGAGAAATAGACTACGAAATTACAACTGTCTGTCTGTGAAGTTTATCCCTATGTTAACATAAAGGAGGCCTGGTGTTCAAAGTCACCTTGACTCTCATTTGGGGAAAGATAACGCTTTCAAAACTCCTGTTTAATGAGAAAATATCCCGATACGATTTCAAGTCCCTTACCTGCGATTTTTCTAAGAGAAACGCCCTGAAAGGGGTTATTGGACCCCACTCTCATAGTGAATGCTTTTGAGGTTCGGCAATGCCTAGTTATGACTAGAAACCTGGCATGTAGGTCTTGGATAACTTTTAATGCCAGTTAAACCCATGTTGTGACACAAAAAGAGTGAAAACAGGCAAATTTGTTGTAATGATACTAGAGAATATTGACAGCGTCTGGATTTTATCCGTACTTTTATCTTAAAGGGACAGGAGGGAAAGAAAAATAATTTTAAGTCTAAGAAATCACCTTGACATCATGTTTGCAAGATCAGCCGAGCGCCACCATCATTTGACGCACAGTGAAATATTTTGCAATGAAACAGTCTTAATTTTTAAATTTCACGTTTTAATAATTCACGTTTTAATAGAAAGGAAACTTCGGTAAAAGTTTCTCTGGTTTAGGTAAAAATTGTACCTAACCTTCTTTCATAAGTATGCTCCATGGTGCTCATCTTTTTAATGGACTTCTTGCATGGTGCTGATTCCATCATTCTCTGGTCATCTTGGGAAAAGGGTGGGAAGGAAGGGATTAAATTATACTTTCCAAAAGCGGATTAAATACAAACTGGTGCTTTTATATTCACTTTCTATATCACGTTCATGACCTGTACAAAACTGCTATTTATTTTTTGTTTGTGTAGTTCTGTTTCTTTTCATACAATGGTTTGATAATCAGTAGCGCAGCAGAATGCTTGACACAGAAGTGGGATCCTTTTCCTGTCATTGCATCGTGCAATCCTGGGTGGGGCCTAAGTGGAGGTCGTTTGTATACATTTATGATGTCATAGATACAAAATTCTGCTACATAACTATAAATGGCAAGCTTTGACTTCATTTTACTTTTATTTTTTTTATCTAGCAACATGCTCTCTTTTCTTGCAGGATGTATCAGAAAAGGGGGTATCGTCTAATAAAAAGGGGACCATTTCAGAAACATTAGCTTAGTATGCTGTAATTTCAAGAAATCTGCCGAATAGTTAAAGCCCGTGCTTATATCACTAGAGGGATTGTTATTGTTATTGTTTTTCTGTAAATTATTAAGTTGCACTTTCTATGTTTAAGGGGGTATCCATTCTTATAAGCTTTGCTAAGCTTCTTGTGGATAGACCTCGGTCTTTATTTCTGTATATGTGTATATTGGAAGCTGTTTATAACACATGACCGAAATGAATGTTGTTGAAACTGAAAAACTGGGATTTCGCTAAAAAAGTGAAAATCTTTTACGCTTCCATTAGAGGTTCTATTACAAAAAGCAACGTTTGGCATAAGAATAAGAAGGATGTTGAATGAAAGAAGCAAATGGGAAATTGTATTGTGCATTAGATAAACATGGTAGCGAGAAGGAGAGGAGGTGTTATGACCAAAAGGACTGGTGACGAAAGAACATGTCATTCATGACCTAGGTGATAATAGTAGCTCTTCAATTGCGTCGAAAAATATTACAAAATTCTGGATTTAAAATAAAATTTGTACTTTAAATCATGTACAGCATGCTAAAAGAGATGGTTGTTGCCTTATGACCCGCTTGTGATTGCTATCCTCCATTTCAGAAGGTAGGAGACTTTTCTCTACGTGTTGGAAAGGAAATCGTGCCTCACCAGGATGATTTCATGTATTTACCGGATTTCTGTTGACTTTTTTATTACGGGAACCCTTCTTTTACTTACCCTTTTCTCTCTTTCTCCTTTCATTTTCTTTTTTTTTTTGGGGGGGGGGGCTCTCCCCTGCATGCGTATCTGCTAACCAGCTGTTGTGTACATGAACTGAAGTAGTACTCGTCACACGAACTTTAAACTTAACAACTACTTCTTGTCGGGGAGACATTTTCTGTTTTTCACTTTTTCCCCCCTGTGGAAGTTTTTTAATTGATATTTTGCTATAAACCAAGTGAAACTACGATTTTTGAAAGTGCTGTGTAAAGAGTGTCATTAGAGGCAAATTGAAGGTCTGCTACACTCTAAAAAATGTTGTGTAGAATTTACACATCGTTGTGTAACTAGTGCACCTATCCCGAAATGTGTAGATATTACACATGTTTGTGTAATAAATTCTTACATGTGAAATTTATACACGTTGTGTACATTTGTGTAATATCTTTATACTGGTGCCAGTTTACCCAATCGAGGGAACCGGCGACAGTCCAAACTAAAGTTACTGTCTGTTGGCGTTACTATTCACATCTTTGTTTTTTAAATATTGTAACAGTTTTCTCATGAAATGTTATAATTCTTAATAGGAAATTATTTCCATTTACATTTGTCGACAATGTTAAGTTACATATAGGGCGAAGGTAATGGAAGGGATATAATGCCTCCAATTATCCTTGTATCCCGCGGCACAGGCTGCTTTGATCGGAAAGCGGAAGTCCTAAAATTCCACTTTTGTTGAATTTTAAATATTTGATAAACTAACGACTTGAATATTATATATCATTTATTTACTTTTAACAGTTAAAGGAAGAATTATTACGTGTGTGATGTGGAACTGAATTACATTATTCAAAACTATTCAAGATTTCCTCATTCATTGATGTTATCAAAAAAGGTTTTCCTTCATGTCCGATTGATTGACATAACCACCCAAAATCTTATGGAATGATTCCTTTAAAAATCACTCTCACTGTAGGTTTGTGAGTGTACATGTCTACTTTTACCTGATCACGATAAAATGGTTTTGAAATATTGTTCAATTTTTTAGTCAAACTGGTCGTATTTTCATTTCCACGTATTTCATGCGACAATAGCTGCCAGGAAGATTATACCAGTAAAAGCAGTTTGTTCCGTAAGGGCTGTTGAGAGAGGAATCAGCACAACTATAGAACCACCATGCTCCACGGAAGTTGCAGCCAATTTCCCCGCAGTAATTAAAATAATAGACGTCGTTTACGCAGCTGCGTCCACCCCAATTGTCGTTGTCTCGGTCTCGTGTGGAGAAAGCGTGGCCATTGTGATAACTCAAACTATTTCCTGTATTGAAGACACAAACAATACAACGTAAGAGATATATGTTCATACATTCATGCAATTTCAGAATGAAAAAAGAATGAGAGAAACGGGGTAAAGTTCAATTCCCTTTGGTCTGAAATGCCTATGCTGTTTTCATTCATTACCTCATTCATTACCTACAATTACTGCACATGGCGTATTGTAGAAGTTATAACAGACGAGTGAAAGAAAATTTCGAAGTGGAAATCAGAAGAACGACTTTCGCCCGCTACCAAGGATAAATTTTCGCTCACTGATTTATCATGGAATCCTAAAGAATGAAGGCCTCATAATGCTACATTTATATGGAAGCGTTAACACACGGAAGCTTCGCCCTTCTCAGGGTCATTCATGGTAAATTGCCAGGGTGAAAAATTATACTCTTTTGAGATTTGAATGATAAAGACAATATTTATTCTCCCACTGAAACAGCCCAACTAAAATTATCAAGCCACAGCACCCTCTACTGATAAATCTAATGCTTTGCTAATAATTATAAACTTGTGCTACCCGTTGCTGTGAATTCAGATAACAACTCCCTACTTTAATCCTCTAAGCTAAACATAGAAAGTCTCAAATCAGCATCGGAAAGAGGTAAGAACGATTTGAAAAAGAGCTGGTTTTACAAAATTGCCATGCTGATATTTTACTAATTCATATCGATATAGTGTTGCAGGAATATAAAATAATCGAAGGTACTATGTAGGTCCTACTCTTTTCGGTTTTCGAAATGTTGGAACAGCCATATGGCCATAAATTCAGTTTCTTTGTCAAAAACATTAACATCTAATACGACTTGTTATTTGCTGTGCTATAAACTAATTATGAGAAAATGAAAAAAAGATGCCATCACTGTTTCTCTGTGTTTTGAAACTTATTCGAGGCTTGAACATGTAGGACAAATTTGGTGACAATGTAGTGCCCTGTTACCAAGCTGTTATCATCGGTATATTTGTGAAGCTCCGATACAGTAATTTCGAGTTGAGAATTAGTACGATCGCGAATTAATGTTGACTGTATTGGAGAATAAGTTTAAAATGTAAATTACTTGCATTTCCACCATACAAGAGGAAGAAAACCGCTGTCACAGTTCTAGATTGTAACCTTCTAAGTCGTTACCTGACCCCATACACCTCTTCCTTCAGAAGAAGTAAGATATCTAGCTGGTGGTTTTTAGAAAACAAAGCTGCGTTTTATCGTCGGTCCCTGTGATTAAGTGTTTTAAGGCTTACAGTTATCTGCCTTAGCTATTAACACGAGATAGTTGGCTACCTTTTTATGAATTGTTAATAAGTGGAAGTTGGACAAGTAATTTTTATTCTGGAATAAAAACGAGCATAAATTAAAAGAACTTTACAAAAAAAAAACTTTTTTCTAACCTGCGTTGCCGCTGTAGCTGCCAATACTAAGCCTATAGTTGTCACTTCCGTCACTGATAGTGAAGGAACTGTATTTAGCATAGTAAAGAGCATTGTTACTGTTGACAAAATCGATCCGGAGTTCATAACTTTTCTGGGCCGTTAAATTGTTAAGCTTGTCATTTCCCAGCCAAAATTCGTGATCTAGCGTTCCAAAGCCTTCTTGATAATCGGACCAGTAAAGATTAAAATTCAGAGACCCGTCAACCCTGCGCTGGAACACCTACAGTGGATAAAAGAAATTTAAGGCATCTGTTACAGTATGACACTTTTGCTCCAAAAATGCCCGGAAAAAGTGAGTAATTAATTAATAATAAATGTAGCAAGTAAGTGGGGGAGTACATAGTTGTAAGTGATTCGTAAATATAGGGGTATATCAGTATTCCTGATAGAACCCCGATGGTTCGGCGTGGAGAAAAAGACAACAGTCAATTCATCATCAAAATTGAACATTTCACTCACCGTCCAACCTCCCCCTTCGGTCATGTTGCAATACACCTCAAATGGCTCTCCTGACCACATTGATGGTTTTATTCTATACACACCACTTTCATTAGACACTCTGTCATATACATCTTGACAATCGGATGGTTGAACATCGAGGGTACAATTAACCCCGTCACCTTTATATCCTGAGTTGCAGTAACATTGCTGTCCGTTGTTTCTGTCTTCACAAACTGCATTGGGACTACACTGGTAATCACCACATTTAAACAGACCACGTGTGCACGAACATCGCCTTGAACAATCTTGAGAAATGTAGAATTCGCCTTCCTAGAATAAAATAGTTATTTTTGACTTAAATGCTTTTATTCGACATTTGCGACTCCTGTATAAATGATCTTTAGGTTTATTTACAGAGGGCGTTAGGACTTATCGTTAACGTTTTGTCACACAAACTTCGATCAAGCATGAATTTGGAGTCAATTATGAAACTCAGAGTTTTATGGAAAATTCTTCAAAGGTCTTAACGGTCTTAAGAAAGAGAAACTGGGTAATTTAAATAAACAAATATAAATTTCCAATATTGGTTTGTAAAGAAAGTATACACATCAGTTTCACAATGGATTAAAATTATTGTAAAGTCAAAAACAGCTTGAATGTGGTATTTTAACAATTGATTGCTTTTTACTTACAGAACTAGATGGGCACAAAAACGCGCTGATGTTAGCTGCAAAATGAAAGAATGTAATATTATCAAACGTTTGTCAAAATTAATTTATACTTAAAAAAGTTCTTCCCGTAAGTTCAATTAATTTCATACCTTCTGATCCACTGTATTCACCAACACTAGTCAACTTATATTCACTGAACTCATCGCTGATGCGAAATCTGTTGTACTTAACGTAGAAAGGCAGACCATTGATGCCTGTAACGTCAATACGAAGTTCATAAGACTTTTGGTTTGTAAGAAAGGATAGTTTGTCGAGGCCGATCCAGAACTCTTGAGATAGGAAACCGAACCCTGATTTGTATTCTGTCCAATTACGATTGAATAGAAGAGAATCACCTTGAAAGCGATATAGGACCTAAAAGGATAACACACGTAATGAAAGGAAAAACTACAGCAGTAGTGTTGCAACTATATGTGAAAGCTTCTTACTTTTGTTACACCTAGGAATAATCCTTACTGAATAATAAAGCATTTTAATGTATACTTTACTGCCTGAGAAAACTGATATCTTGTACAGTTTAAGTGCCAAGTCTGATTCATTCTATAATTTTTAGCTTTAGTTATGAAAGCTGTAGAACGAACGAAAGCCAAAATAATAATAATATACTAACTGTATATTCTCCAAGATCTATTGCATGATCACAGTAGACTTCAAAAGGTTCTGGATAACCATCTGGTTTGATTAGGTGTACACCACTGAGATTACTTGTAGAGCAATGTTGTATAGCCTCTGTACAATCTCTCGGATAGTCTGGTCGTTGATAAAAGAAATACGAGGAACCTGCAAAAAAAAAAAAAAAAAAAACTCAGGCATTAGTCATACTGATTCATGATTGTTTTGCCATGCTCATGTTGAATAGCAAAACGAAATCGTACTTTAGTAAAAATGGAATACCAGCGCAACCAGACACTGATTAATTGTCACAAAAATTAGAATTGCTAACAGGTTAAATTGCCTTCGTTTCTCAAATTCCGTCAATTGATATCTGATAATTATATCTTTTGAAAAAAAAACGGTATATCGAAACTGTACGATCAATGTTTTTGCAACAACAGGACGTCACAATTGTAAAGAAAGGTTACGTATATTGAAGGATTATGATTGCATACCAACATCTACGGTTCCTTCGATCTTCTGAAAAAGAAAATTAATCGAGAAAATAAAATGCCATTAGTCAAGTACTCAAGCAACGGGCAATGTCAATTTCATTTAAAACGGTTTGAACTACAATCACAACTAATGATATATAGCCCTACTCAATATCATATAACGTAAATCTTCATTAAAATTTTCGTATAGTATCGCGTGTTTAGAGGTGCTTTAGAATATCTGGGAAGGGGAATAAAGGCAATTTTATGAGTATCGACAACAATATGCTTAATCGTTATCAAAATAGTAAGATGAGATGGAAAAAATGCCTTTTTGGAGAAAATGAGTGGCCCAATGTCTTCATGTAAATCCTATAATACACTATTTTACCAACAAAAGAATTTTTCTGTAATTTTGATAAATTAAAAATTTAACAGAACCTTACTTAAAAGCAAACTAATCAGCCTTGAGTTGCTCACACTACAAAGAGTTTGAAAAGAAGAAAGATATAGTTTTAAAAACAGAAGGTTATTTTTGCAGCAGGAAAATCTTTTAATATTTAATTAAAAGGGGAACCTCGTTTTCAACTTTTCTACATATTCTACTGTAAGACCTTATTCAGAAAGTAAACTGTAGTTACCTTACGTCAAAATTGAATTTTAATTCTCTCCGCTGTTTAATATACCTTTGATTTCTAATTCATGTCTTAAATAAATGAAACAGTTAGTTCTTTAGTTTAAATGACTGTATTTGTAAAGTGAAAATATTTTATGAAATAAGGATCCGTCGTATTTTAGCAAACATGCTTGATTGTTTTGTCCAGAAAGAATTACAGAATTGTGGAGGAGTATTATTACGAAAATTTTAGTCAAAAAATTAGACATCCAATGTTATATCACCGAAGATTTTACGAAAACTGTACCATTGGTACCATTGGTCTTGTTAATGCTGAAAATTCATTAATTCATTTATCAAAAAGATTGGTTACCCCGTATTATGCCCCTTGCATTTACATGTGTTTAAACTGCTTTCAATTGTAATCATTATCAACGGATACATAAACATCTGTGGACAGGAAAATGACATAGTGGGATGATATTTGATGTTAAAAGCATTAAAAATTGGTAAATAACCACTATTCGCATCACATGGAGATCGTTTTACAAGGTTATACTTATGTAATGAATAAACACAAGGTAAATATTCAAATTTATTTTACTTCGAGGGAGGGATTTGCAACATATGTCTAATGCTATACTTTGATTTTTCAACTTTTTTCAAAGACAGTTGTAAATATTGGTATGTCCTTCGGGATTCATTTTGGAAATAGCTTCCTTAAAAATATCAGTATAACTCACGAATATCTAAACTATCTGATAAGTAATGAAATGGCTATTACAGGGGTGAGAAAAGAAATGTCAACACTGTGCAGCACTACACATCATTATCATTGAAAAGACTATGAGTTAGTTAAGAAACAGTCAAGATGAATATCTTGAGAACGGTAAAAGATATTAAAATGATCCCAACCGAAGTTCTTAGGAGGTTTCACTATTTAGGCACCGGGTAAAATCAGGCATTTTTCACGGAATGTCACCATGACGTTAAATGTCAGTTCAATGCCGCTATTACCCTTGGTTCTGACAGTTGAATTGAAAACAACCGCATTTTCCATGATGTCATTTACTACACAAAATGTAAAAGTTTTCGTAGTTTTGATTTATAAGTGAAAACTGCCTTGTCAATAGACTTTTAATACTGTAGCTTCAGTAATTCAATACAACGTTGAAGTGGTTCCAAATTATGAGTCACATTCCACGAATGCATTTAATACTACACAGGCATTTACTTTAAAAGTAAAACAAATTTTCTGAAACTTTCCCATGGTCATAAAACCTATTCATTATATCGAAACGTAGTGTCCCAAGTTGAAATCTATGATAAAGGTAAAAAAGGTAGCGTTGTAAAACATGACAAAATCTGTTGAACAGAGTTGCCTCAGAACTTTTTCGACCGTTAAAAGAAACGTTTACAAACTTGATAAGAAACAAGAGTTTCTTACAGAGAGTGCGGTTAAGTGATAAGCAACTTCTCGGTTTGGAAATAAAATTTATTCATGAATTGTAGAAGTACAAAAATAGAAATGTCCCGAGAAATTTCGGTCAATTGTTCACGTTATCTTTCCATTAACAGTCTTCAGCCAGTGCACGACAGTCTGCGAAAGCCAAATAGCATTACCAAAATTGTCTATGATCATAAAATCAATTTTATTATGACATTGTGAATAATCTAAAAACACGACACTGATCAATACTGTTAATTTGGGTTCGGTCGAATAAGTTGAACAGATATGTAATGTCGCCTACATGGTGTTTGATTAAAAACTATGTTACTGTAAGGATCCAGACGGTTTTGTAGATTTGCTGTAACCTCAAGCTTAGATATTTTATATATCTGATCAAAAAGACTTTCTTCAAAACTGACTTAAATATCACAAAATGCATTATATATGCCCGAACTTACACAGATAGCCAAACCAGAGGGGATGTTAAATATGTAACAAATTGCATGGAGTTATGACTGTAGGCCTCATGCAGTTTGTAGTAGAATAAATTTCCCGTTCCTATTGATAATGATATAGAACTATTGTTATCTCTGTTTTGATTTTTCAAAGACCTTATCTATTAGTAATTTCATCTTCTTGCGTCAATAACAACTACAGTAAAAAATTCCGTCATTTTGCTTTTTGTTTTTTATTACACTAGAATAGGCAGATGTCGCCTTACATTCGGAACAAAACAAAAGGTAACCTGATTGTAATAGATAAGTCACTGCTGTTTTTTAGGTATTTCTTTCAATTAGTAACATATTAATGGTATTTGAGTGCATCTGTTTGGGATATGCAGGCCATAAATATTGAAAGAACCTAATTTAAGAAAGTAAGATCGCACCCTTTTCTTTCAATGCCATTTTACCAGTATCTCTAAAGAAGCAGCTGTTCTCCTTCAAATATTTTTATTCCTTTTACAGTCGCCTACCAGGGATAATTTGTGTTGTCACACTTGTCTGTCATATTTGCTTAGTCTGCTTACTAGTTTATTAAACATTTTACAGCATTAAAAAACTGTCTTTCAAGCGTAAAGTAGTTAATGAACTTTGAAATTTATTGTCTTATTGTATATTATTATGAAATTGAAATTAATAAAGAATCAGCTGCTGCTCAGAATATGATAAATTCCTGT
Source organism: Holothuria leucospilota (assembly GCA_029531755.1). Classification (NCBI taxonomy): domain Eukaryota; kingdom Metazoa; phylum Echinodermata; class Holothuroidea; order Aspidochirotida; family Holothuriidae; genus Holothuria; species Holothuria leucospilota. The sequence goes on from CM055971.1 coordinate 26,538,194, forward strand.
AATGAAAAGAAGTTGCCTAAGTTTAAATTGTGGTAAAATTTCGATTTAGTTTCATTACATTCGTGTTACCTTTAGGCCCTCGTAACTTTTATACGTGTGATGAAGTTTCTAGCGTAACCCCGCAGTTCTATGAAGATATCTTAAATCTGACAGAATTCTTTGGAAGATTGATATTAAATTTATTTCTCATTTTTTTCTTAGTGACCTGAAAACTTATTTAGACGTCCCACGTTCTACTGTAACGGTCATATTAAGTTTTTAATAAATGATAAACCATTTTTACGAGTTGATGGCGGGTATATCGTTTCTCTTTTAGAAAAACTCCCTGTGTTAAAGGGATAAATGTCACACACAATATAAGGTCCAATCAAGTTTGGTGGTATTTTATATTGAATAATAACTTGGCCGATACTTTATAGTTAAACAAACTCTCTACAACGCCTCAAGTTGTACTTAACGTTTATCCGGTATAACTGTTTCAACTAAATCACAGTTACCTGTTCTGAGTGAGAATTTGAAGTTTGTAAAGCATTTAAGGTACTTTATCAGTGTATTCGTGAGTAAACGGACAAACTTCGTTTCTGACCGATCAGTTCTCTTCAATACAAAGAAAGTGCATTTAATGTAGTGACAGTTTACTGGCTTCAGAAAAAGGAACGCACTGCTTTGTACATCTTCATGAACGCAGCTGTTAGTCTGTCTTCCTCATTTGAACTTTGGTGGAGTTAGAAGGGTTGGATAGCACCATCATTATGACTCTGAGACTCTGAGGAGGAAGGCAATCCTACCGTTAAAAGTTGTTTGATGAGTTTTTAAGATTTGTCCAATTTAATTCCGTTGAATTTATAAAATAAAAAGAAAAGTGTTCACGTTTTCTCTAACGAATCAGCTACACTAAATTTATCGAAATACGATGAAGGTGAAGTTTTTATTCGAAATTTCGAACATTTGACCGGTTCAAACAATTGTCTTGATTTCGAGAGTACAGATAATAGTTACTTTTTCACCAATAGTAGTTTGGAATTTTTTCAAAGGCTATGTCAACTAACCATGTTTATTGAAAGACAAATCTGAGAAATATTTTAGAAGAATTTGGATTAGCAATCACTAGCATACGGTTACAAGAAAGAAAGATAACTTACCGGGCCTTGACTTACTACGCTCCCCAAAGTCCAGCACAAATACAAAATTTGCGGAAAATATTTTAAGTGACAGAATTGTGTCATGTCTCTGGCCGTCTGGGGTGCAGCAATGTTCTTCTCCTCACGTCCTTACAGGCTCTAATGACTAAACTGATATGTGTGCGAATATGACTAATCACAAGCAAACAAGGCTACTACAGGGTAGTAAAAGTTCCATAACACTTTTGTTAAGAATGGAAGCAAAGTACATTTTTACAGCTATTTCGTCGAATGACAACTGCCTGTTGCGGTATTTTAGCCAATTACAATGTCAGCCACTGTCATAATAATTTCTCAAGAAACCTTAAGTTCTCCGTACGAGTTATTACAGTTGTAATAAGTGATAAATGTATGGTACTGTTGACTTAGACCTGGTCCAATCAGGTTATGCAAACGCCAGAAAAAATGTTACAAGATATTTTCTCACTTTCACAGTTATCTTAAAAATTTAAATAAAAAATATTCTTTAACTAACCAGGCTGTTTTAATGACGGCTTTTTGTTTTCAAGATTTATAAAAGTAAAATACATGCAATTATTTTATAATTCGAGGAAAATAGGTATGGTTATTTATCCATACATTGAATGAAACGCAGGGATCCTCCCATAAAAATGCTCGATTACTTTTAAATTTACAACATTCCTTTTAATGTGCTTAGTGATAGCTGATTGTTGATCCCAAGTGAAAACATTTCATAAACGTTGTTTATGGCTTTTACCCATGATTGTTATGAGACGGCTTTAAAACATTTACCCATTAATTCTTGTACTAAAACCATGGCCGTATAAATCGGAAAGCGTTGGTTATCACTTCTTCCTATCTCCGTTGGTATGCCCCGTTAAAGATACTTTAATTGACAGCGATCAGCTCAAAATAATGTCCTCTTTTCAACAAATTGAACGAAAACGGTCCTTAAAATTTTATCTTTAACGGTTCGGTCCAAAACATCTTTTAAGCCTTCACTTAGTTTTCCTGTGTTCATTATCATCTAAACACAGCATTTTCTGAACAAGTCGTTACTCCTTCATCCTTTGAGAAAAGGTAAATGATACATGCATGTTTAAGGGTAATGTTAATTGTTGTCAAAGCAGGGTTGGAAAATTCTCTCAGCAATGCTCCACAAATAATTGGTTGCTACCCGTCTGCAAGAATGTTACACCTTCAGTAATTACCTTTACAGGGTTTTCCCTGGCATTCTTTTCGTGAGGCGGCCACCTCACAGTTTTTGGCCACCACCTCACAGAAATTTGCTATAATTACTACCTCTACTGTACTAGCTATAGAAGTATTGATGGTTCTCCCTCCAAAGCTGGCACCATATCACCCCCATGGACAAATACCACCTCACACTCTCTAAAACCCAGCGGAAACCCTGCCTTTATATTTGTATTGCATTTTCAAACGGATTTCCCCCTCATAGGTAAGTTCTGTGGACATATATATGGCACACCTGCCGAATTAATGAACAAAACACAACAAACCGTTAAACATAGCACAATTTCCTTCCCAATTCAACAAACCCTATTGACCATTTTACAAGACATTTACTGTGTTTGCTTTCATATCACGAATAAGCATTAGCTGCATACGACGTAGGGAAAGGCACCATGAAGAATGTTTTTCTTTTTTTTTTTTTTGTTTAACCTTTATTCCGAGGACGGTTGTAATGATAGCATGCCCGAGGTGTTTGTTTGACAGTAGCTATTTACTACTATGAAAAATGTCAACATTAAAAACCAGACTAGAAACTAGCTGGCAAGGAAACAAGTATGATTTATATTGGAATTAAAAAACACAGACACTGTGCAATACTCATCGTCATATGTTTTAAACAGTTAAATAAAAAATCTCAAAAATGGTACATTTTGAAAAGGTATATTTTGAAAACGATAAAAGATATTAAAATCATCAAAGGATTTTTCACCAGGAGATCTTCATCTATTATTGGTGAGTTAACAATTGTTTTAATTACACGTCCACATATACCTTTAAACTTTTCCAACAGTGAACAACGACCGTTGGCAGTTGGTTAGCTTAGTGAAGCTGATCTATCATCCCCTAGAAAATCACTGCCGTTGAAATGAAGAAATGCACTTTAGATGTTTGAGAAGATATCTAAACCTAATGTATTCGTAAAGATTCAATTTTTTCATTGTAGAAAAACCGAAATTACAGTAAAAACCATGTAAGAAACCGACATGTTATTTAATAAAAATGGACTCCTTGTGTGTAAACGGTTGTCCGAGAAGAACAACATGTCCTTTCAGACGAATAAATTATTTGTAATTGAAATAATAATAGTAATAATCAGAGGAATACAAAACTGGTGTAGACTCATTCATTCTCTAACATTCAAGAACATAAATTGAAATTTAAAATACACATTTAATAATATATCAGTGAAATATTTGTCTGGCACAGGTACATGCAGTATTACCTTAACGTATCACAGTAGCAAACAAGAGGGCAATCAAGGAGCTGCTGATCTCATCCCAATACATCCTTTTGCTTCTTCCAAGTCTGGTGTACAGGTGTAGCACTCTGTAATTTTATTGTAATGGGTTGGTGATGATCGACATAGCCTAAGAAAACCTCTGATAGGATAATTAATTCATGTTCTCAGTTCTATGACTGTCGTTAGTTTGAACACTAAGGGAAAACTGGGAAAAGAGAAGGCTAATCTTGAGCTGGGGATGTTTGTTCATTCCGGCATCTTTACGGTACCCGCCAGCTTCCGGTTCTGATTGCAGAGTGGTATTATGCAAGTAACGTCGTCGACATCATTGCTGAAAAGTTCCTAGCAAATTCTGATGTTCTTAAATAGCGAACTTCATGCATGACTACACAATGAGACATCTTGCGAACAATGGGCCTAGACAAGTACACTAGGCACAATAAGGTTAAAATTAAAAACAAAATGAGCTGCAAATTTTTCGAATCTATTCAGTTGTTTGCTGTCAGAGGAATCCTAGAGAATTTACTGGGAACCACGTGACATGCCCGATTTCAACACCCTTCACTACACTTCGACGCCCTTGCTCGATAGTTATAGCTAGAAGGTTTGCCATCGACTGATATTAATATTTGACCAATCCAACATAGGACACATAATTACCATTCAGTTTGTTTGTTTGTTTTTTGGTAAGGCCCTGAAGCCGAATGATGAAAACCACAAACGTTACCCTCCGCAGGCTACGACCCCTAAAGGGACCCATTTGGACTAATATGACCACAACTGACAAATTTGTAGGGCTGTTGGAACGAGGGATGGGTGGTTGCACTAAGCCAGTAAGCCTATCGCCATAGCCTATAAAGTTAGGAATAATAATATGGGCTGGTCGATGCTTGGCTTACCTCGATGACTTTCAAGATAGGCTATCCCTCTTCCAACATGGTTTTGAAGTGGACTGCAATGCTCTTCCATCACGATTAAAACGATGAAAATTGAACTCAAGATTCCTTCGGGACGAACCGTAGGCCAATTGGCCTAGGCCTATAGGCTCTCCAAAATTTCGAACTGCCGTGGATGGAAGTTGGCTGTGGTGTGCACCTCAAAATTCAACCATTTTTGAATTGGAATATATAGTTCTCAGTGACGTCACAGCTAGGGGTTAGCAACCGCCATGTCTGAGGGCAAGTCTGTACACACAAGCCGGGGTTGCCCTCAGACATAGCTGAAATAATACACTTGAAAAGCTCCTATGACGTCACGTGAGAACTATCTATAGACCTTATGCATATGATGTCACAATGGAGAAAGTGCTCCCTCCGGAGGAAGATGGCGGAAAAGCGCGTATCATTGCAAGTTACACCAATAAATGCAGACATCTGATTCGTCAACCAATCCTATACGCGCGTAAGTGTACTACACGTGGGGCGAAATCCACGCCGTTCGTGCACGTGTGCTTCATTGTTTACACCCAAAATGACGTCAGTGTGATGTCAATGCATAAGGTCTATAGAGGGATTTCATGTGACGTATCATACCACGTGACTTTGTTCACGCAATGGATTCCCAGGCAATGACTGGCAAAACACACATGCAGTAAACGAATTAACACCACACGCGCACGGCATAACCATAGATACTATTGTTACACAATGGACGCCTGGCCGTCAAAACCAAAGAGACGCGCGATCTTGTCCTTCAAAACAAAAAGGACTCGCAATCTTGCCCTTCGAAATTGCGTCTAGTTGGTTAAAGTCACGTGACTGAAATCCCTCTATAGAGATTCTTCACAGACGTCACTGCGCTGCGCTTCTCTCTATTTTGACGGCCAGGCGTCCATTGTACAGCAATTTTAACTAAAGCCGTATCGTGCCTGCGTATCGATAACACACCTTCTGCGCATGTTCAGTGACGGCCAGTATGCCAGACTGAAACGCAATGACGTCACGTGAAGAACCTCTATATGTAAGACATGTGTAGGACAAATGTCGGTCCTACATTTAGATCAGTGGATTGCCCTCTGGCATCACTCCGCTCGTCTCTCTGATTTATCAGTGTTGTAAGAGTCACTCAGTTTTGCAGAAGAGTCGAATCATTTACTACTTTCAATGTAACTCGAGTCGTTGTAATATTTCTATGAGGAAAATTACGATACAATTGCTCGAGTCATTTTCCTTTTGAAAATTAATGACTCGAGTCATGACTCGGTACAACAATGTGATTAATAGATGTTTTGAGTGCTTAATATCCATACACCCCTTTCTGAATAGTTGTTGTTGGTGACAACGTAGCGATCAACGTCCCTTCCACTTTTTCAGGAGCCTCCGTATTGGCCCTATCAAATCAAATGTGCCCTGAAAGAAAGTATGAAAAGTGCAGACTGGAAGTTCCCGATATTACTGACAGTGCATACTGTTTAAGGAATAAATTGCATTTGGCGGACGAGGCGAAGCCGAGTCCGTTATTTTGCAAATTGGGAGTCCAGACGGTTTATGAGACAATAACAGTCCGACAAATGTGGTTTATTCCTCTTCTACCACCGAAAATGTGTGAAAACTTCATTTTCATCAGTGTATAGGTTTACTGACCGTATGTTGTGGAAAAGCAGGTCAGTGTTTAACCAATCAGAATGCAGGATTCTCAATAACAGATGGCTAGAGGTGGTAGAATCCATGATAAACGTATAAAGATGCAATTAGTGAGAGGCATAAGAGGCGAAGGGGTGGGGGTTGGTTGACTAAAGCCTACCCCCGTCAAAAATGTGGTGGACTCCTTCCCCCTCATTTCCAGGACAAAAATGCTCTGTAAAAATGTCAAAAAATTGCAGTCTTATTGCTTAAAATTTGCTCAAATATTGCACCAAGTGCATCAAAAATACTTTCTAAAGGAGATGGGACCCCATACCCTTGAGTTCTCCTCCCAGGACGACATTCCGAAACAGTGCAAAATCCCCCACCTCAGTGGATCGAGTACAGCTTCTACGTCCATGAGTTAGTCTGTTAGGGCCCCTTCCCTGCTCATTCATGCATGGTAGTGGGAAGGAAGCTGCTATTTGACCCCTGGTTCATATCAGTGTGTTTGTGACGTCATTTGCTTGGAACTCGGAACTGCTGTGATGTTAGTTAACTTTGTTGCTTACAAGCCAATATCAGGTGTGTATAGTACTATTGCACTACGTACGTACGGGGTAGGGGGCGCTTTCACACTTACTCTCGCGTACATTGTGTATGAATGGCCCATGATGGAAATAGCTAACCACGCCCAACACACTCGTCTTTTTTTTTGCTGTCAGACTGGGCGGTCTATGTTCTACCGCACTTGAAGGGAAGTAGTAGTATGTGCATAGTTTATAGAAAACCCATTGCTGTCTTTAGTAATGCATTTAGGGCCATTTATCAATGAATAGGAAATAGCACCCGAAAATTCCAAAGTAACACTCGAAATGGAATTGTGGGTGCGCGAGTTTTTTTTTTTGAAAATAGCACCCGAAATTAAAAAAGGTGTCTCGGACCCTGGAGCACACTGTGCTCCAGGGTCCGAGACAGTCAGTGTGGGTGCAGGAGCAATACACGTCTGCCGGGCGGCAAGATGGAAGGTAGCCTGCATGGTTCACACGGTCTGTTGTTTGGAACTTGACACTGCTTACAAGTCATGAGTGTACTAAAGTAGCGCAGCGCTCTCACACCGTACCAACTGTGCTTGCGCACTCACCAACATGTCCTTAGTGGGACACGGGGCAGCTCGCCGCTCGCACGGCTCGCACGTCTTTCCTAGCTCACGCCCGGCTCGAAACTGCAAATTGCTAATTCGGTCACTGCAACGAGAAGACACGCGCGGCTGCACGTGCTTGCACGGCACCGCATCCCGCCCTTAAGCGGCCAAGTCTGATCGCCGAGATCTCTGGCAGCTCCGCTGCTTGGCAATTCCAGTCTCTTTCCTACTGGAACATTTCTCGTGTGCCGGTAAGGAAGCGAGGGTGCGTATGGGTGTGCGTGCATTGTGTGTGCGTGTGTGAATTGAACTTGGCCCATGAAGAAAGATATTAAACCGCGTACGTCTCAATTATTGAATGCAGGGATTATATGCACACGTCGCTGTTGCCATGCAAGAGAAGAATAAGGCTAGGTAATACAGTTTAGACGGTTTTTCAAGATAAGGTAAGACATCAGAGTTACAGAAAAAGACAGCCAAAATTCCGTGATGAGCCACAGTGCTCACAAATTTGGTCAAAGTTCTTAACCAGGCATGTATTTCAACTAAGCCTATTAGGCCTATGGCCTACCTAGCCTGTTAGCGTTATTACTATTAGTTAATTTAGCGTAACCGAAGCCTAAGTTAGGCCTAGGCCTTACATCAGTTCCACCGTGCGCGTACTTAGTTATGCTTCATACTGGGACTCGCTTGGACTTTACTACGGTGGGGACACGCGTATAGTTTTACTTTTATGGCGCCAAGAACTAGTCATGCTTGACACGCGTGATCGCAGTTTACTCTTGGCCTGGGTTTTAACTTAGGAGCGGTCAAGTTTTGAGCAAGAGAAGCTTAGATAAGTGTGCATCTGAGCATGATATTGTGTGGCTTTTATGGTGGGGTTTGTTAAACCGCAGGTGAAAACTGAATTTGAGTGTCAGGAAAAGACAGTGGTCGATGTAATGGATCATTTACCTTTTTCCGTTTTTACAGCCAAATTTAAAAAAGGTTCTTTTGAACATCTTGACCTTTGACCTCTGACCTTTGACCTATCATACTGTGAGGGTACTGGATGCACAAATTCCAAGGACTATGCACCCCCTCACCAAGTTTGGGGTCAGTAGTACCTTCAGTTTTGAGTGAGTGCACGGCACACTTTTGACTCCAAAATTGTCGTTTGACCTTCTGACCTTTGACCTCAGAAGGTCAAGTGTCAAGTTGTGTTAAGTATTTGACTATCAGAAAGTTATGCGCAGAAATGAGGATCGTTAAATGTTTCGTTCAGCTTTTACAGCCAGATTAAAAAATTTGCTTATTTTGACCTATCGTGACCTTTGACCCATCATGCTGATGATATTGGAGGCACAAATTCTAGAGACTATGCACCCCTCACCAAGTTTGGGGTCATTAGTACCTTCAGTTTTAAGTGAGTGCACGTCACACTTTTGACCCCAAAATTGTCGTTTGACCTTCTGACCTCGTGACCTTTGACCTCAGAAGAACAAGTTTCAAGTTGTGCCAAGAACGCTTCAATACGAAAGCTATGTCATAAAAGCAGGGCCATTTATTGTTGCATTTAGGTTTTATAGCCACATTTGGAAAATTGCTTATTTTGACGTTTTTGATGGTTGACCTTTGACCTTTGACCTATCATGCTGAGGGTATGTTAGGCACAAGTTCCAAGGACTATGCACCCGCCCACCAAGTTTGAGCTCAATCTTGTTCTTAGTTTAGGAGGAGTTTGCGACACACTTTTGACCTTGTGAATGTCATTTGACCATCTGAGCCTTTGACCCAAACTTTAGGCATATTTGGTCACATGACCAGAAAACAGGACCTTCATCACTCCTTTTTGCCCCACCCTTGAGTAGCGGTCATAAAGCCCCAAATTTTCCTACCAAGCATTTCCACGGTTACGGTTGCTATGGCGACTGGCATAGGAAAACGTGTGCACTTTTCAATGGTAAACGAAGCACAATATCTCATCCCCCACATACTACGTATGTGGGGATGAGATAACTAGAAAGTATAGTTTAACTCTTCTTTCCTCTTTCTAGTGTAATTTTTGTAGCAAACATCAATTCTATTTAATATTAGGCAATATATACCAATTCTTGTTTACAAAGTGTATGACTGTTGCATCCGCTAGGATGAAATTTTTAGGGGGCCTAGGTATCAATGGGGGGTCACGGCATCGATTGCCGTCCTTTATTCTTACACATTTTATTAAGACACGCACAATTTTGGGGGAAGCCTGGCAAACATCTGGGGGGCAAGGCCTCCAGACCTCCAGGCCACCCTCGTAGCACGCGCTTGATGCTACGCATGCAAAATGGACCAATGTTTTCCCTCTTACGCCGATCGACACGATTCCATGACCATATTACCCGGGAAAAGTCCTTCAGGCATGCTGCTTGTGTCTCAGCTGCTACATTTTGTACAGTCAAAGCTCTCTTTTGTGGTCAAGGCCTCCGCCTGTTTAGTTTCCTTTTAACCTAGTAAATACAGTTTTGATGAATATTTTTTTTTTATTTTTTTTTAACATTGGTTAGTAGCTTCATTGTGTTATTGTTAAGTGACAATTCACGGATATACTGTTAATGCATATCCTGACAGCTACAAATTGAAGCAGACTTAATTTCCTCTTAAAACTACTGGATAAGCCATTGAACTATTCGTCTACTAAAAATTATACCAACGTACATAAAATTTTATATAAGCTTTTTCAAAGTCTTTTAAAGAAAAGGCAACAAGCAGTTTTAGATGATTAACCTGCATAATTGGAAATAATAAACAAGGAAGTATAACAACAGTGTGAATTTTCTTTAGTATTTTGTAATTTAACTTGGTCTATTCATGACATGTACAATTTTGGTTCACTAGCATGGCGATTAGTATGTTTCTGGTGCACACAAAATAAACGAGAATATAACAGAGTAAAACTGAAGTTACACCTAACAATATTTTATTGTTTCCATTGTTAATGTATGAGTAACGGCAAGTCTACCTTGTATAAGCCGATCAGTTCCAACACTGTTTTAAAAGGATTAAAATTATCATTCCCGTCGTTCTCGTAAAATGGATCAACAGTTTCGTGTCACGGTTTCGTGTGAAAGCGACGTTGCAAGAGCGTGGCTTTCGTGCGCTTGGTCTACGAGTATGACCGTGTTTTTCCGTTTACTTTCATGGAATGCTTGAAGCAAACTGCTGTGCCCTCAGAAAACGAATGCTCTTAATACTTCCCCTGTAAGAGCGCGTAAGAAATCAACGCGCTCATAAAGATACCTTAGTAAAACACGGGTGTATTGGTATATAGACTTCACATAGTAAGTGTATGTTCATCCTTAAGTGTGTTTTTTGTGAGAGTTAAAGGGAGAGAAATAAAAACTGTTCATTTTAGGAATATATGGTTATTGATGTCTTCTGAGTCGGTGTTAACAAGTGGACATTGCGTTTGGGTTTGCCAACCCTTTAAAAGTTATTGGTAAAATCGGTTGTGAGTCGACATAAAATAAGTTAACGAGTTTCGACATGTTTTGTGAAAACCTTTCTTAGTATAGAGGATCTTCACGTGACGTCATAATGGCCGCGATTTTACCTGAACCGCCATTTTGGACGTCGAACTTTGAGATTCAACCTATCATCACGGTTTAATTAATCCCGACCATATTATTCTGAGAACACGTCAGTGAGTTTTTGGTGAGTCGGTCATTTTCTGTAATTGTTGTTTTCTTCTCCATCTTTGATGTGAGACGGCCTTCGCTGGTACATTTTGAACTTAGACGATCCTCAGGATGTGCAAGCTGGTCCATTAACCGGAAAAGCAATTCGCTTCCAGATATGCTCTCCACCTATTTCGGTGGAACTTTAACACTCTTTACTCTTGAATTTGTGATACAGACACATCAGTGTACCACATACGGTTAAAAGCCAAGGTGCTAAAGATATTTTTGCAACTTTTCTTGAATAATCTCTTGAGAACGATCATCCCCGCATTTCAACTTACAATTGAGAATATATCATCAAATATTCTAGTATCCTATTCACCTGTCTCTGTTGAAAGTGCTGTTTTTTGCCTGCCAGGCGGAATTTTTAACTCAAACAAGCACAAAATGACTGCATCTATCCTAGCTCAAAATGTTGATTTGTCTACCATCCGTGTCTGCCAATCAGATTGCGTATATTACTGTATTCTCTTGCACGTCCAAACTTGGCTTGCGAGCAATTCTCTGATACAATCACTGCCTCACACCAGTAGAGCGTTAACGCCTCTACCAATCACCGGCATAACCCTACCAAGCGTTTGAGCTATACTTCTGATTACCAAATCACGACTTATCCCATACTTGTTCTCTTTACAATTTTACCATATAATCATAACTATTTTGATAGGTACTCCGACACACCTGTCGGCCACGCGAATATCACCTGGGCAAGGTTATATCGAAAAGGGCTACGGTACCGTGACTTCTCAATGCAGCCGTAATAAATCTTAATCGGCCTACCGGCATTCTGAGAAGTTTCTATTATTCATTTTGACAATTGGGATTTTACCGAAAATTCCACTTGTTTCATTTGGATAATGACCCTCCCCGTGTATAAGTGACATCCTGGCACCATTGCCTACTAATTACCATATATCCTGCTACTGATGAGCTCCGACAATAATCTTTCCGGGCGAAACGCGTCTAGCGATAGCATACCATGCTATGGCTTGTTACTTAACAAGGTCACAAAAAACATTTCAACCCAAACTTTTGGGTCTCCTATTAAAACATCACTGGAAAGTTGCTTAATTATTCTTTGCTGGGTAATATCCTCCAACATCACGCAAGAATTTTAAAGCAAATTCAAGAGATTTAACCTATCATCACGTTTTAATTTATTCCGAGCATACTGGTCTGCGAACACGTCACTGAGTTTTTGGATAGTCGGCCATTTTCTTTAAAAACAGACAATGGAAAACTGTCGTAATATCTTTTATGAAGTGAGCACTAAGCAATTTAATATGTAGACTCCCGATTTCAACATTCCTTTTGAAGAATTTCCGAAACCTATCTAGTTCCAAGTTGTATATTTGCTGGAAAACGATGTTAGCCGTGGGATTTTCTTGAAAATTAAGCAACAGACTTTCGTCATTATCAAGTAAACACTCTTTACAAATCAGTGGCGCCGCCAGAATTTGGTGATTGAGCACCACAGATGACGTCGTAATGCCACTTCAGTTAAACCGCAAAGTCTAAGTAAATTTTACCTTTTTCACGCTTCCCTGCGATTGTATACAGCAGTGGGGGATCTTTCCTTGTCACTACATACAGGCGCCGCCCTGGGGGAGGGGTTCCCGTCCCCTTAGATAAATGTTTGTTAATTTAAGGTGGCTTATATGCAAAATCGTGCTATCATTGGGATATTTGGAACTGATCATATATGGCTGGAAATGTCCATTATTAAGTGAATTTTAATATTTGCTTAGGTGAGAGAGGAGAGTTTGTTGTCTAAGAGAAGGGTATGTTGTCAACACACCTCCTGAAGCCCCCCTTTCGGCTACTTTACTGCCTTCTATTCGGGGAAAGTTTTTACGCAAAATACTTGCGTGCAGTCCACAGAAACATTCTTGGACTATTACGAAAATTTCCTTTGCTCCATTGTGCATTATAAGAGGGCATCTAAGGCTGACAGACACGGGTAAAGGGCCTCCTGAAATCTCTAGGTTAATTAAATAAAATAAGGCACTGACATGATGCTTATTACCTAACATTCAAATGATACTAAGGAGTATGATGCCGAGGACTTGACAACTATCGTACTTTTACTAAGTTTGAACGAAAATTCAGACGAACAGCTTCCAGCAATGAGAAATGGGAGGAAAAGAGAGTATGGTTGCAGGGAGGTGATATAAGACCTCCCTGATAGGTATAGCAAAAGGGGTGAACAAGCACGTTTCAGAATGTTATTGTCGTAAGTGTATAAGTGAGTTCGATAATTCGTCTGCACATGCACACATGGTCCAAACCGTCGGGATAAACAAACCACACCGTACCTACAACACGTCTTCCAAACTTTGAGTTTACTTGAGAAATTTGTCGAATCATCCCTTTTTAACCCATCGCAAATATTAGGAGGGTTCTTACGTGTGGGTTTGTGGCCTTGGACTGCACATAAATTGCCTCTTTTGGGGTAACTATTTGTATTTTAATCTGCCGTTAAGTAATGCAGAGACCCCTTTTCGTGCAGTTAGGCTTGCCACACTTGGATGTAAGCTTAATAGTATATGTATGTACTGCACGAAAATCGAGAAAAGCAGTACATTATGTGCTGTGTTGTCTGCTTATCCCGAGTGTTTCCCACAATTCCATGCGCCAACAAATTATTGAACTCGCTAATTAACAATCACCATCTATACCGATAATGGCTGAGCGCCAAGGGCTGGGTAAAAATTTTGAAAAATCCATAACAAATACGTTCTTTAAACCTTCCACCATATGCTACAAATTAGATTGAACGATTCCATATCGATGCCAGGCCCCTACAGAGGTTGGAGATGCACTTCTGTCTTTTTGGTAAAGTGTTGTGACCAGAATAGTTGTATATATTATAACCTTAGTAATGATGAAAAGATGGAATGTAAACCGTGACGAATGAGCCCATAGCGCCCTGAAATGTTTCATTAAATACGATTTTCATGACAAAACACTTTAATCAATCTCCCAACGAACCAATATGCCAATCACAAAGCCAGTCTTTTACCTGAGAACTCGTGAACAGCTTTCAACTTTCGCTGTTGTGCTTCTCTGGGAGTTGCTATCGAAAGATATTGATAATAAGAACAATATTGAGGTAAGGTTTGAAGAGCGCGGAGCACGCAAAAATTTTGATAGTTTGTGAAGGAGTTGCGAAAATTTTGATAGTTTGAGAACCATGTAGGACAGAAAATGATTACTATAGATCCATTACTCTGTCTAAAACAAACCTAACCTACCCCCTGACAATGAGTTCTAAGTTTAAGTAAGGGATATATTTAGCAAAATTACTTCAACATGCAGGGCTTTCTCGAAGTTTGGTCTCCTGCTTTTACCTGTAGACATTTCAGTTTATTTGCCTCCCCCCTCGTCCCCTTCGGTACCTTGTCTGGCTAAGGGCCTTTCGATAATTGTGATGCCGAAAAAAAGTCACATGCAAATCATGCATACCCGAGTTATTTTGTCCACTGGTCTGTCATTATACGATGGCCTAGGACACAAATCTGTGCGATATTGAAAATTTCTTCAATTTTTTGTGTAATTATTGTAGGGGAATATTTAACCGCTAACAAAGTGAAAGTAGGAGTTTTTTAATCATTGCTGGGTGATAAGCTTAACTGTAATATTAAATCTTTAAGGTAACACAATTGGAATGAAACTAAATCGAAGTTTTATCACAATTCAAACTTACGCAATTGCTTTTCATTACAGGAATTTGTTATTTTCTGAGCATCTGCTGCTTTATTAATTTCAGTTTCCTAATTATATACAATAAGACAATATATCGAATTTAATAAATTTCAGAGTTCATTAAGTTCTGTAAAACTGTTGTAAAATATTTGATTAACCAGTAAGCAGACTAAGCAAATATGACAGACAAGTGTGACAACACAAATTACCCCTGGTAGGCGACTGTTAAAAGGAATAAAAATATTTGAAGGAGAACAGCTGCTTCTTTAAACCAGGGAGTTGTTACGGATGGAGTTCAAGCACTTAATTCATCAGACAATAAGCACTTGAGAATAATTTAATCCTTTTTGTTATGGGAAAGTTTTATTAACAGGTCCTTTAGTTCCTCTTCTGTATTTGTTTGACCTAACCTTCTTTTTCATAGTTTGATCTTTTGAAACTAATTTCCTCAGACAAAGATTTTATGAAGACAATGCTTTGAAGTGATCTGCACCACGGACATGGCCGTACGGGACGAGAATTTTTTTTTTTCGCAGGATGGAAATGGAAGAATCATGTCAACGGACTAATCAACTTCTTGGAAATTGGCCACTCCCCTTATTCCAAAATAACAGCTTTTCGATTATTGTTTTGTAATTCTGACGCCGGACTATGAAAGAACAGGTCAAATATCTCTTATCCACGTAATCCTAACCTTGAATCTAACCCTAACCATGATTTTGAAACAAATTTAAAAATTTTTGAAAAACCGATTTTTCCATCGCTATCCTACGAAAAAAAAAAACTAGCGTACGGGACTATTTTTCTCAGGGAAGGCTGTGATTTTTGCCCGACTCCAGACCTAATTTTTTACTTTCCAATTTTTCTACCGACTGAGACAAAATATCTGCCCGGTTTAGTCAAGTTTCTGACATTTGGGAGGCGGCCGCCCTCAGCCCACCGGCCCGTACGACCATGTCCAACCGACAGATGTTAAACCTTTGTCATCTTTCTAATATAAACGACTGTCACTGAACTTTTAAGAGATATAATTTCTTTGTTATTCTAATTTTCACGCATGTAAAGTAGCATCCCTTTTCGGTGAAGCCGGCAAGTCTACATTTTGTCTACATAAGTTAAAAAGGTCCGCATTGTTCCTAAAATAAATAACCATGGATCCTTGTTCAGTAAGTTATTTCAACTTTTACTGAACCCCTTTGAAAAGTGTAAACTGTAAACTGGCGTAAATGGATGAAATAATTTTTTTCTTTGACGGCTGGCAATACCATGGCAATGTGGCATGTGTAAAGGCATCCCAAAACTGATTGAGGTGTAGCAGACGATAACAACCACCGTTCGTCCCATCCTGTAATCCCTCTCAAGTGGTAAGGAATTTGATAGACCAAGACAAACGGGAGATTATTGTCGGCAAAACACATAGTATCAAAGGAGGGAGAAGTGTTTGAACTCCATCCGTAACAACTCCCTGTTTAAACCTACTGGTAAAATGGCATTGAAAGAGGAGGATGCGATCTTACTTTTCCTGAATTAAGTTCTTTCAATATTTATGACCTGCATATCCCAAGCAGATGCAATCAAATACCTTTAATCTTTTACTTCTAGGTTTTGGAGTTCCGTTTGTATTTCCTTGTACAACAACAAAATATTATCCCGTATAGAAGTCATTTTATAAAGATCGGATCTGTGGATATTATAGGTTGCATGGCAATATCACAGATATCAGGGGAAGCCTGATTGCCTATGGCGCAACCTATTGTTTTTAGGTAAAATTGGAAGTTGAATTCAAAACAGTTTCTACATAAAATTAACTCGGACGACCAATTTACCCATGGCGCCAGGAGATATTTTCTTTATCTCGTAGAAGCTTTGAGGGCTTCGGTAGTAGAGCAAGCTTTTTGAACCAGATCGAAATATGCTTCATCTTGCGGGGTTTTCGTGTACATAGAAACAACGTCCTGAGTAGAGAGAATGACATTTTCGGAAGAGGGGTGGGTTCTAGTAAGTTAAAGATATGATTTGTATCCTTAGCGCAAGCTTTTTGTTTTACTACGATCAAAAGCAGAATACAATCTTGTAAAAAGTCAATGCCAGGGGCGTTAAAATATTAGGCCCGCCCAGTCAGCTCTTTCATATACATCGCTCTTAAATCAGTTCTTCCATGGCATGTATAGCGGGTCGTCGAGTGGCAAAGTAGTCTGTATCAGATGTTGTCCACCAAAATGTTTCACATGTGGGTGTGTCCAAAGCCCGATCAATGTACTTGGGTTATTCTCCGGATACTCTGCTTTCCTCCCAGTATCACTTAACATTAAGCTTGTCATTAAATTCGGTTGCCCAGCCGACGAAGGTGGTTGGGCGCAGGGCTTGCTTTTTGGGAATGTATCAAAAGCTCGGCGCCTTCACCCAGATTGTATATCAGTGTTGACAGTTAACAAGGTTCGAAGTGAGAGTTCTTCTCAGGATGGGTGTTGCTTCAGACTGTTGCCTTCTTTCGATAAGTTCAAGGTGAGCTCAGTTCCACTAGAATTTTTTTATGCTAGAATCACAATGCTTTGTTGTTATGGCAATGTTCGCTTTCTTCAAAACATGCCAATTTCTTCATGGTTGCCAAGAGTATCGATGGGTAGGGGGATACAAAACAAATTCCTGCTTTCTATGTAACTTTAATATTTATAGCAGAGTCCTATTCGATTTTGGGAATGGGCTACGAAATCACAACTGTCTGACGAAATTAAACCTGCCTATCTGTAAAATAAGTTTATCTCAATGTTAACACCAAGGACGTCCGGGAGGAGAGGGGGTAGTAATGACCAAAAGGACTAAGGACTAAAAAGAATATCATTCAAGACCTATGTGATAATGGTACCTGTTCAATTACACTGAAAAAATATGACAAAATTCTGGGTTAAAAATAAAATGTGTACTTTAATTCATGTACAGTACGCTGAAAAGCGGTGTTTGATGGCTTATGACCCACTCTTGATTTCTAGCCTCCATTTCAGAAGGTAAGATACTTTCCTCTACGTGTTGGAAAGGAAAACTTGCCTTGCCAAAATAATTTCATGTATTAACCGGACTTCTTTTGACTTTTTTACTTCTTTTTCTTACCTGTTTCTCTTTGTCTTCTTCCTTTTTCTTTTTTCGAGGGGGTGGGGGCTCACCCGTGTATACGCATTTGGTAACCAGCTGTTGTGCACATGAATTGAAGTATTGCTCATTACAAAAACGTTAAATATAAAACTCCTTTTGTCGACTTGACCTTTTCTGTTTTTTCACTTCTTTCCCCTGTGGAAGTTTTTTCTGACGTTTGATATAAAACAAATAAAACTACGATTTTTGTAAAGTAGTGGTAAAGAGTGTCATTTAAAGCAAATCGGAGGTCTGATAAATCTTTATACTGATGTCAGTAAACCCTACCGAGGGAACCGGCGACAGTGCAAACTAAGTTATTATCTGCTATCATTACTATTTAAATCGTGGTTAATAAAGTACTCTAACAGTTTCCTCACGACATGTTATTTATTGATTTTTACATTTGTCGACAATCTTAAGTTACACATAGGGCTAAGATTAATGGAGGGGATATAATGCCTCCAATTATCCTTGTATCCCGGATCACAAGGTGCTTTGATCAGAACACAAAAATCCTAAACATTCCATTTTCGTTGAAGTTCAAATATTCGATAAGCTAAGGACTTTAACAATTATATATATTTTATTTACTTTCAACAGTTGACGGAAGAATAATTACGTATGTGATGTGGAACGGAGTTACATTATATAAAACTATTCAAGATTTTCTCATTCATTGATAGTGTCATAAATGTTTTCCTTCATGTCCGATTGATCGACATAATCATCCATAATCTTATGGAATGATTACTTCAAATATTACTCTCACGGTAGGTTTTTGAGTGTAAATGTCTCCTTTTCCTTGATCACGATAAAATGGTTTTCAAATATTGTTCAATTTTCAGGTCAAACTGGTCGTATTTTCATTTCCACGTATTTCATGCGACAATTGCTGCCAGGAAGATAATACCAGTAAAAGCAGTTTGTTCCGTAAGGGCTGTTGAGAGAGGAATAAGCGCAATTATCAAACCACCATGCTCCACGGAAGTTGCAGCTCCCACCGCAGTAAGTATAACGAACGTCGTTTACGCAGCTGCTTCCACTCCAAGCGTCATTGTCTCGATCCCGTGTGGAGAAAGCGTCGCCATTGTGATTACTAAAACCATTTCCTGTATCGAGGTCGCAAACAACACAAGTAAATTGATATATGTTCATACATTGATGCAATTTGAGAATGAAACTAGACGGCGAAAAATGAGGGTAAAGATAAATCGCCTTTCATTTGAAAAAAAAATGATCTCATACGGTTTTTGAATTCATTACCTAAAATTAATGCGCATAGTGACATACTGTGGAGATATGACGGACAAGCGAAGGCAAAGTTGAAGGGAAAATTGGATGAACGACTTTCGCCTTCTACCAAGGGTAAATTTTCGAGCACTGATTTATCATGGTATCCTTAAGGATGAACGTCTCGTAAGGCTACTTTTATATGGAAGCGTTAAACACCACGGAAGATTCGCATCACTCCAGGATCACACAAGGAAAATTTCTAGAGTGAAAAGTTATATTTTTTTTTTATTTGAATGATAAAGATAATATTTATTCTCCCAATGACCCAGCTAGAGATAAAATTATCAAGCCCCAGCACCTTCTACTGATAAACCCCATGCTATGCCAATGGATGAACCGGGAGACTCAAAAGAGTATAATAAAACAAGCATTACCTGTAACCTTTGTGCTGCCCTTTGTTATGACTTTAATCCCCTAAGCTAAACACGGAGAAGTCTTTATCAATATCGAGAAGTGGTAAGAACATTTAACTAATTTCGATAAAGTGCAACAGGAAAATAAAATAATCGAAAGTGCCATGTAGTCTTTTCGGTTTACGAAATGTTTCGAACAGCTATAAGGTAATAAATTTAGTTTGTTTTGTCAAGTAAAGAAACATATTTACGTCTTCGTGTGAAAAAAAGAGTAGTTGTTTGTATCCAATAGAGATTAACATTTAACACGACCTTTCATTTGCTATGTAATACGCCATTACTGTTTCTCTGTGTTTTGAACTTTTTTCGAAGCTTGAATATGTAGGTCAAATGTAGTGGCAATGTAGTGCTGTTATTCCGGTTTATTTGTGAAGTTTCAGTATAGTGGTTTCAAGTTGAAAATTGGTAAGATCGCGACTTATAATTTTGACCACATTGGAAAATAAGTTCAAAATGTAACTAACTTGCATTTCCACCACACAAGTGAAAAAATCCCTTTCACAATTCTACATTGTAATCTTGTAAATCGTACCTGCCCCCATAAAACTCTTCCTTCAGAAGAAGTAAGATATCTAGCGGGTGGTTTTTAGAAAACAAAGCTTCGTTTTATCGTCGGTCCCTGTGATTAAGTGTTTTAAGGCTTACAGTTATTTGCCTTAGCTATTAACACGAGATAGTTGGCTATACTTTTTTATGAGTTGTTAATAAGTGGAAGTTGGACAAGTAATTCTTTACTCTTATAAAAAACGGAAATAAATCAAAAGAACTTTACACAAAAAACTTTTTTGGAACCTGCGTTGCCACTGTAGCTGCCAATACTAAGTCTATACTTGTCACTCCCGTCACTGATACTGAAGGAACTGTATTTAGCATAGTAAAGAGCATTGTTACTGTTGACAAAATCGATCCGGAGTTCATAACTCTTCTGGGCCGTTAAATTGTTAAGCTTGTCATTTCCGAGCCAAAATTCGTGATCTAGCGTTCCAAAGCCTTCTTGATAATCGGACCAGTACAGATTAAAATCCAGAGACCCGTCAACCCGACGCTGGAACACCTACAGTGGATAAAAGAAATTTTTAGCATTTGTTACCGTACGACACTTTTGCTTTTGCCAGGAAACGTGAGTAATTAATAATAAATATATCAAGTATGTGGGGGAGTACTTAGTTGTAGGTACGTGACTGGTAAATATAGGGGTATATCAGTATTCCTGATAGAACCCCGATGGGTCGTCGTTGAGAAAAAGACAACAGTCAATTCATCATCAAAATTGAACATTTTACTTACCGTCCAACCTTCCCCTTCGGTCATGTTGCAATACACCTCAAATGGCTCTCCTGGCCACATTGATGGTTTTATCCTATACACTCCACTTTCATTAGACACTCTGTCATAAACATCTTGACAATCGGATGGTGGAATATCGAGGGTACAGTTAACCCCGTCACCTTTATATCCTGCGTTGCAGTAGCATTGTTTTCCGTTGTTTCTGTCTTCACAAACTGCATTGGGACTACACTGGTAATCATCACATTGAAACAGACCGCTAGTACAGGAACATCGTCTTGAACAATCGGGAGAAATGTAGACTTGATCCTGCTTGAATAAAATCGTAATTTTCCGATGTAAATACTTTTAATTTTAAAATACTTTTACAGCTCATTAAATGATAACCCTTTACCTGAAATTATTAGAGGGTTTTAGGAATTATTGTAAATGGTTTGTCAAACAAACCGTATTCAATTATGATTGAGAAGTCAACTATTAAAACTCAAATGTAAACTGGTTAATTCTCTTAGGAACTCGATAAAAAAATATCAATTCCCAGATATGAGGTTATAAACTAAGAACCCATACACCTTCCATGGTGGATGAAAGTATGGAAAGTGTGAAAAAAGATTGAAGTATATAAACCTTTCATTGCTTTGTACTTACAGAACTCGATGAGCACAAGAACAAGTTGATGTTAGCTGCAACATGGAAGGAGATAATTATTATCAAACGTGTGTTAAAACGTAAGCTGCGAATGAAATGTTCTCGATATCTTTCTAGTTTTTAAATTAATACCTTCTGTTCCACTGTATTCACCAACACTAGTTAGCTTGTATTCACTGTACTCATCACTAATGCGAAACCAGCTGTACGCAACATAGAAAGACAAATTATCGTCACTTGTAACGTCAATACGAAGTTCATAAGACTTTTGGTTTGAAAGAAAAGATAGTTTGTCTAGGCCGATCCAGAACTCTCGAGATAAGAAACCAAATCCAGATTTGTATTCTGTCCAATTACGGTTGAAAAGAAGAGAATCATTCAGAAAGCGATATATGACCTACAAAGATAAAACACATAATAGAAGGACACATTATATGCAGCACTGTTACAACTCATAAGCGAAAGCTCTGAATGTTTCTTACACCTTATGTAACAATATATTAAACTAATAAATAGTCTTTTAATGTTTACTTAACTTAACGGCTTGAAAAACTGTTCTGTGACACTTTTTTCAAGAAGCCTCGTCTGATTCATTATTAATGTATAGCTTTAGTCATGGTAAGTTTTGCACGGAGTAAAGCTAAAGCAGCAATAATGTCACCTACCGTCCATCCTCCAGAATCTACCGCATTGTCACAGTAAACTTCAAACGGTTCCGGATAACCATCTGGTTTAATCAGACGTACACCACTCACATTA
The DNA here is from genome assembly GCA_029531755.1 of Holothuria leucospilota. Taxonomy (NCBI): domain Eukaryota; kingdom Metazoa; phylum Echinodermata; class Holothuroidea; order Aspidochirotida; family Holothuriidae; genus Holothuria; species Holothuria leucospilota. The sequence goes on from CM055971.1 coordinate 26,560,476, forward strand.
AACGTGGAACATTGATTTTTAACCTCGGTGCAGTCTCTAGGGTATTCTGGTTGTTGATAATAGAAATAAGAAGAACCTGCCAAAAGGATCATACATTAGTGAGGTTAAATTACAATTTTCTAACTGCTTATGTTAATATTAAAACTTAATTTTGGAATACTTTTCTAACGGTTAGTAAATACGGATTTTTAAGGATATTTTCTACTCCAAACTGTCAACAGTCCCCATGCTACTTTTGTAGGTACTAGATCTCTTCTGAAACGGGATTTGTACTTAATACATAACGTTTAGTAGAATTTTCTGAAAATGTGTATCAAAAGCAAACCAACAGCCACACACACTGCAAAAATCACCTCTGACCTGCAGATAAAACTTAGCTTTTCGGTCAGCTCTTCACTGTGAAAGAATTATGAAGGGCGTTAGCCGCTCAGGGCAGATATGCAGATAAGTAGAAAAATGTGTCAAACTTGTCATCGCCTTCAAATTCTGTAGAGGGCGGCGTGAAGATAGGAAAATCACAGACACTGTCGACACCACAATGCACGAATGTACAGTAATTTTGACAGGTCAGCATATCGCACCACTACAAATGTATTCCCTTAGAAAAACCAAAAATGAAGGAAGCATACTCCAGTAAAACATGAAAATCCTTTTTCTAAGCGATACTGTTTAATTTTTATAGCGCATTGTTGATAACTTAGTGATTTTTCCTCGTTCAGGTTCCGTCAATTTAATATTGATAATTGTATATTTTGCAAAAAAAAAAAACAAAAAAAAAACGACATATCAAAAGTACAAAATCACAGCATTTCACATCACGGGATGGGGCGATGACTAACATTGAATTGTAGTTACCGTGGAGAAAGCATAAAATACCAAAGAATTTAGATTGCATACCAACATCTTTGGTTCCTTCGATGTTCTGCCAAAGAAAACGAGTAGTAAAACACGATTAATCATGTAATTATTTTAACTAATATTCTTTGCCATTTTTATTAAAAAGGTTGAAAATTACAGTCACAATAGTCGTTACATACCCTGTTTCACATGTAGTTAATCTTAAAAAGCTACGCATGCATTTGTGAATGTTTCTAAAGTTCTGTGAATATCAGGAAACAAACACAATTTTGTAAGTATCGCTACCTACCACATCACGCTGTATCGTAACGAAACTAGTAAAACGACATGGGACAAACGACTTTATTTGCAAAAGGGAACCTCGGGAGGTTCAAACTGTAGACGAAAATACCTTTTTGGAACTAAGAATTGAAATCTTATATGCTTTAACTTAGTTATGATTAAACTAATCCATTTGGAATTTTAACCACGAACTTTGAAAAATGGGATATTATTTTATTAAAAGCTGAAGTTCATTGTCAACCGAAGAGACTTTAAGTAACTAAAATGAAATTGTTAAGAACTTTTTTTAACTCTCCGATATATTCTATCATAAAATTTTATTCAGGAAGGCTCACTGTTATTACTTAACGTTACAACCAGATACTTAATTCGCTACTCAACATTTCCTACGATTTACAATTCGTGCCTAGACATTTCATGTTTCACAATTACCTAAGAATTTAAAAAGATAAGAAAAACTTAAACGATTAATCTGTCTTGTAAAAGTTGCAAATCTTATTTAGGAAAGTTAAGGAATATTGTCCATCTCATTTCATGTATAGGATTGATTACCGCATGGAAATGTTTTCAATGACGTTGATTTTTCAACGAATGGGTATCTGTCAGTAAATGCCATTACCAACTGTGACTCTAACAGATCAGTTGAAAGCCAAATTCTTTCCATATTTTCACTTGCTTCACAAAATGTCAACGTTTTCATGGTTCTGATTTAGTACCCAATACACATAGCATGTCCAGTTTAAACTGATCTGTGTTACAGAAACTGTACAGAAACTGTAACACGTGTTACGAGAACTGTTAATGGTACGATACGGTTGAGTGATTTACAGATAAGTAGTTAATTTAGCAGAACGGCTTCCGAGTTCTCCGCATGGTACAGTGGTCAAGAAGGAAGGCATGATACCATGATTTTCGGGGTTCTGGGTTCGATTCCTCTTATAAAGTTAACAGAATTTACTCTTATTTTTTGAGGGTTAGGGTTATTCTTAGTGTTAGGGTTAGGGTTAGGGGAAAATTGGTGATATTTAAACGTTCCTCGTGTTACAAAATTATAACATGGCACAGTTTAAAACTGGAAACGGTATTCCACCATGTACAGTATTTACTGTACATGCTATGAAAATTGGCTGGATTTATAAATTAAAGGTACCTTGACAGGGACTTCTCTTACTGCAGTTTCAGTAATTTAATGTTTTTAAATCGTCATATCATTCACTCAAAGCTTTTAAATCATCATATAATTTAAGCCCCGTGAAGAAGTAAACGTTTGTAAGTATATATCTATAGTAATGTTCCAAAATCGGGTCGAAGATCACTAAATCTGTTTGAACAGACTTTTATCCGGGCTGTTTTCGGCAATAAAGATGCCCAGGGTTTCTGTCAAGGGAGGGAATGGGGGATGTGTCCCCACCTTTCTAAAAGAAGGAGGGTAGAATCCCCCCTTCAATGTAGCAAAAACGTCGATATCATCATTTCTTACTTAAGAAGGGACACTTTTGCAGCAATGTTTGAACTTACATAAATAATGGCCTTTAAAACCCTTCAAACTACACCTTATAGGGACCTTGAAGCAAGCTTTTGTCCCCCTGAACCCACTTGTAACTTGGCCAAGGACAGCACTAATTTGGACTCAGGGTTTAGCGGTACTAATTCCCCCCTCCCCCCCTTCAGAGTTTCTGGAGGAATCCCTGTGATGTTTGCCATTTCATTAGCAATTTAAGTTTCTTAGGCTAGCCAAACACTACACGACTTTGCACACCGTAACTCAACTCGATCGTCCGGTCGGGTTTTTAAGAGTCGTGTAGTGCGCGTGAGTTTACGGTAGATTTAAGATTTAAGCATAGGCGTACGCGAAGACATTTCACAGGGGGCGGAGGGTGTTTGCCCTGAAAACTTTGCAAATTGTCCTGATTTTCCCCGTTTACCACGATAGCACTCAGGACGGGTATGGATGAGCCCCCACCCCCCCCCCCCACACACACAAACTATAAAGAAAGATATTATTTCGGGAGTTTTGGTTTATATTTGTGTTGAGTTCATACATCATTACATCAGTAAGTGTCAAAAATTGGTTTGCCCCCTACCAGGCTACAGTGGCGTAGGTCGATATTTGGGGGGGGGGGGGGCAAAAGCAAAAATTTTCCGACAGATTATTATTTCGAAGTAATGATGTACTATCTAAGCGTAGCGCTACCATCATCTGGCGTGTAGCGCGCAGAAAAAACTAGATTAAAATATCTCCGAGATTGCCTTAAATGACACTTCCAGGCCTTGTCAGTAACCATTTCGATGTGTAATTCTGCTTAAAAACTTAAGAAGTGTCGTAAGTGAACCCCTAAGAATATAATTTTAGCTACTAATTTCTGGTGTAAGAATTTTTAATTAAGGTGATAAAAATTCCCGACAGAGACTAGAAATTTCCGACAGAGGCCTTCGGAGGCTTTGTGGCCGGGGAGGGGGGGGGGGGTGGAGACCGACACCACTAGCTTCGCCACTGCTAGGCTACCAATCCCCTGCTAACCCTATCCCATAATCAGAAGAAATAGGTATGCCTCTGTTTGTGTTTTGCAAAGGTGTCTATAACCTTTTCAATGTCATTTTTAAGTACCTCGTTTGCATAATGCCTTTCAATATCAATTAAAGCTATGCTGCTGAGCCTGTCTTGTACATTGTACTTCTTAAATAAGTTTTCATTCTTCCTCTTCATAACCCACTAAACGCACGTTCCGCTGTGCAAGAACTTATCTCCAACGCGCTCGGCTGCAGCGAAAGAGGGTGCATGCAAGTAAGATAATTGGAAATGTCCCCAATGGTTGTAGGGCTGCCTATTGACGATTTCACCAAATCCCTGAAGAAATAAAGATGAAACACTACAAGTTAAAACGAAGAAAGACCAAGTGAAGCAGAAGCTTGGTTGGTGCCCCGCTGTGTGAGCTGAGTATCGCTTATGATAAACTTACATTTTCTACTCCATATATTCAACAGTATGCGTTGTGCAACTAATAAGCATTTTGTCCTGTTGGCAAACGCCGCTGCCCGCCGCACTGCCCACTGCACTCCCCCCTTGCCCTGAAAATACAAGTGTTAGTGCCCTGAAATAAACATTTTCCCTGCTCTGGGAGGGTTGCAGCCCCCAGACCCCCGTCTCGTACGCCTATGGTAAGACCAGTCGGGAAGAACGGACATGTTGGTTCTTCCCGACTTAAAACCTGGTCACTACACGACTCTTAAAAACTCGACCGGACGATCGAGTTGAGTTACGGTGTGCAAAGTCGTATCGTGTGCGGCTGGCTTTACAGAGCGTTCGTTATCTTAGTGATAAGGCAATTGAGGGGTTGGAACTAAAATTTATTTATAAATTAAAGCAGCACAAAAGCAATAATGTCCTTCCGGCTAACCCTCTTCGTCCAGTGTGCGATATATATTGCACTCTGACTCTCCATGTCATACAACTACTACGATCTTTCAAAATTAAGTTTTTTTTACTACTGTCAACCTAATACCATGACCGAAATTGACGAAGATCAGATGTCAATTTGATTCTGACAATGGGGATAGATGAAAGCAAATCATATAGTTGATCTAGGTGGGGTTTATTAAGTTGAACAGGATTCCATTGTCTCCGCCATGACTCTTGATTGAAATCCTTGTTTCTAAAGCTTTCCCATGAGGTATTGGTCTCCTTAAAACTACAAAAAACCTCTTTCCCCTTCTCTATAACATCAGTTGCCTCAAGGCTGGACGTTGCTATTGCCCAGATCATGACATGTGCTACAGCTTGTTGGAAAGAGATAGTTAATTGGCTCTTCGATGGAGGTAGCCTCGGGCGTTAGAAAGTGACATATAATCATACCCCCCGAAAGTCCAATTTTTGGGGGTCGGATATCTAACATTTTTAATGGGTTAAATACTGCATGCATACGGACGTCTTGAAGGGAACTGAAGTTATAGACTGTAATTTATATTGATTAAAACGACTTTCTGCAATTCTGATCATAAAAAGGGATTTTGTAGTAGAATAGGTTTCTTGCTTTTTATTGATAATGATGTAGAACTTTTGTTTTCCTTGTTTTGATGTTTGAAAGATTTTTTTGATCCTTAATTTCATCCCCTTTCATCTGAGGCAACTACAGTAAAAGACTCCGGTAATTTGGGTTTGTTCTGTGTTACTCTAGAATAGACAGGAGTCACCTAACATTCGCAACAACACAAAGGGTAAGCTGACTATAATATTCATTTGTAGGAGACACTGGCACTAAAACAGGCAGCTAAGGTAGAGCGGATTTGTAATCTATCACACATTGATGTTTGTTAATAATTTCATCTTTTTTCAGTTTTTCGTCTTTTTCAACTACAGTATAGACTGCGCTTTGTTTTGCATTACACGGTAACCTGAATATAATGTCTAGTCTTCCGATATATTAGTAATATATTACGGATAATTCTACCAAATCTTTCATTCATTCCCACGTTTCGAAGGTACTTGAAACTTAAGACTGCTATTGACCAATGATATGGTAATTTTACTGACCACCACCTTACTTGTTCTTGTCATATTTTGGGTACTTCCTTTCGAAAGCAAATTTTCACTGTTTTTTTTTTGTCCACTTTTTTTTGTCAATTGTTTACAAAGTACAGCTATTTGACTGCACCTGTTTGAGCTATTCAGGTCATTAAAGTGAAATAACTTAGTTCAGGAAAAGTTAGTTCGCATACTGTGTTTTCTCTGGAATTTACAGGTGTTAAAATGCCCTATTTCCTCATTTTATTTGTATTTAGCGTAACATTCGTCTATCAGACATAGTTTGTGTTGTTACATTGGTTTGTCCATTTTCTAAGCCTGATTTCCTTTGTACTAAACACTCGTCCATAATTTTTGAAAGTATTGCAATTTAAAACTAAAACAGTTAATCAATTTTGAAAATAATGAAGTTCATTGTAATACTCTATTGTATTTATTTAGTAAACTGAGATGTATGAAACACAGTCGATCGGGGGAGGGGTGGGCAGGGTGGGCAGGGTGGGCAGGGTGGGCAATTGCCCCTCCAAAGAAAATATTGGGAGGCAAACATACCGTCCCCCCCCCCCATAATTCAGGCAGAGAAAAAAAGAACAGGCCGAGTAAAAAACATATAATACTGTGGTGTACAGATAACTTTAGGTCTTCGAGAAAACGCCAATTTGAGCCTATTAAAGTATTAATGTGAATTTTTCATTTAACCCTTTCAACATAATGCATATCCCCATATCCCATATGCTATTTTTTCAACACTTCAGATAACTATTCAACCATATTCTATTCAAATTAGGTTGTCGAAACACCAGCGGTCCGAAACATGAAAAATTCCTGTAAAATTGCATATTTTTTCTTACATGAAATTATTTTACTTAAGCAACAACATTAGTTACTAGAGAGGGAAATTTAAATCTTAAGAGGATTCACGGTACTTCATCAACGTTTCTATGAGTGACTGCCTTTCCCACCAAATCAAAGGGAAACTGGTTTCGAAAAGGGGGACGTGTTTCTGCGCGCATTTTCTTAAATGCAACTTTTACTTCTTTTTTAAGCTTTTTTAGAGTTTATAAATGGTTGAGTGGCACTATAAATGTGGTTTGGACACTGAGAAGGAAAACAATTAATCCTACCGTTACCACTTATTTGATGAGTTTAAAATTTGTCAAATGAGAATTTGTTTGGACTTATAGCTTTAAAGGAAAGGTTTTTCCCTCTTTCTCTACACAATCAGTCAAAGCAAATTCATGCAGTAAGATAAAAGTGGACACTGATGTTTTGAATTTTGGATTGGTAGACGTTCGACGAAGGGAGTCACAAACTGTTTTCTAGATTTCCAGACTACAATTAATAGTTACTTCTTTACCAAACAATTTTTCATTTTTACAACGTCATCTCAATTAACTGGATATATTAGCACACAATTTTTAGGACTAGTTTAGAGGAAATTTAGGTTAGACCTCACTAACATAACTTGCAAGTGAAAAACATTACTTACCAAGTCTAGACTTACTACACTCCTGAAAGTCCAGCAGAAACACAAAATGAGCAAAGAATATTTTGAGTGACAAAACTGTGACATGTTTTGGCCGTCTCTGGAGTAGAGTGATGTTCTTTCCCCCACGTCCTAACAAGATGTAATGGCTAAAATGATGTGTTTGTCGAATATACCTGACTTGATAACCAGTGAACACGGCGACTACTGCATAGGCTAAGTTCCATAATAGGTTTGAAAAGTAGCAACGCTTTTTGACAGCTGCTGAGTGAAATGGCAATTTCTTGGTACGGTATTAAAGCCAATTAAAATCCCCACAATCGCTCACATAATAACTTCTGACGAAACGTTAACTTCTCTGTACAAATGATCATAGTGGTAATTACTAATAAATTTACGGTACAAATGAATTAGACCTAGTTAAACAAGTTGTAAAAACAGCCAGAAATAAATGTTACAGGGAGTTAATTTCATACATATGGATACCGGTAGCCTAAAAATAGAAAAAATATACTTTCACTCTATAAAGTTACTTGAGGTTTACGAAATGAAAAGAACGCTGTAGTCCGCCGTAGTACCAATTATCTCTTATCACATGCTATAATCCCATGAATAAGGACCATGATTTGCCAAGTTTTTGCCCTGCTCCTGCTTATAATAGGAGTAGTTTGTCTCGTCTCCAGTTTGGGGTCTCTTATTAACTAGGTCACACTTTATTATTTTAAATTTCTTTTTTGCGCGTATTACTGCAAATTTTTGTTATAACCTTGGCTTTAATGATAGCTTGACTTATCGCGAGGGTTAACATGTGTTTTTCCACTTTATGTACAAATTGTACTTATTCTTTGCTTTACAATAGTCTCAAATAGTTTGGTGACAAAGATCTACTGAAGGCGTCTGTCCCAAGTGGTTATTTTTTATTTTAATTGGATTGTCCAAGGGAATCCTCCCTGTGAAACGATTAGATATTTAACCTTTTTGATTAATAAAAACAGAACAAGATATAAAGAAAGTTTACAGCTGGTCAACTCAACAAAAATGAATGGCTATTTCCTTGATAGAAAAGTGCCATGACAAATGTGGTAGTAGTTTAAAAAAGATAGTCACAAAAGGATGTGATAATAAAAACAAGATGATTTTATTTTAGGGGTATTCTTGTTAGGGTGCAAAATAACAGACCAAAAGGACATTCTCCTTGAGGTATCGTGTTGTTTTGACAGGAGGAAAGTAACTAATTACATACTATAGTATAAAAAGGTACACTCTAACAAAGGTCTGATCAAATTTGAACCGAATCTGATCGGAAGGACACCGAACAGGAATCTCATCAATTATTTGACTAGATTCGGTTCAGCAATGGTCAGAATTGGTTCATTTTTGAACTGGATCTAGTCAAAGTGTTGACCAGATTCCTGTTCGGTGCCCCTCTGATCAGACCTTTTTTTAGAGTGTATAGTAAACACAACACTGAAGGAAATGGCTAGACTATTTTATTAGTCTTGGTTTGAACTTTTCCTTACAGGACAGAGCAGATCTACAGTTGAAACTACTTCATAAGCTGCTCAAACATTTATTTAAAGTGTTTCCAATTTACACTTAATTTTATATAAGCATTTTGCAAATCCTTGTGAGAGAAGAACAACATGCAGTTTGGTAGTACCAAGTATTATATACTTAAAAATAATAAGGCATTACAACGAGGGTGTGGATTTATATGAAAAAGATATTTCAGATTTTACGGTTTCCGGTGCATACAGCATTATTTTAAAGAGTAGAAAACTGAAGTTGTAATTGAGATATTACTGTTGTTTTCCGCTTTTAGTTTTGAAGGTAGCATCAAGTCTACATAATACAGGCCAATGTTTGCCAACACTTGCTAGGTAGCGTAAAGTGTTCATTTACGTGCTACCCAAAAATGGGCCAACAACTTGAAGAATAAAATGTCCTCCTTAAAAAAGACGATAGAAGTCGACGGGAGAGTAACAAAACACTCTTGCTGAAAGTCTTCAGACTCTCCCATTTGTGTCATACTTATTTGTATTGTCCGAGCCAATATGTTCTATCACTAAAAACGTTCACCGCTGAATCCCCTCCTAGTCAAGTTTGCTTGGAATTCAATAGTTATTCTGTCCCACGCAGGTAACATGGGCTTAGTTGTTCAAGGTCATACTAAGAAGTCTACGGAGGCACTGACAATGTTTAAAACTTTCGTTTAGTTTGGGTGCTGAAATGCAAGTTCGTGCGGTTGTAAATACTAGCATTACTCCTGTACAAAGGTTAAGAGTGATTTTCCGATAAACTAAGGCCAAGATTGGTAAACAGTGCTCACATCATGGAAGTACTAGCTCCGATGTAGTTCTTCCACGACATTAATCAGCTAGTTCACAGCAGTAAGCAAGAAGACAGTGAAGGGCCGGAGGGACACTTCTTTACAAGTATATCATGGTCACATCTTTCGAATGATCTCCTGTCAAGCCCTAAAGATTCTCCATTTCGATGGAGACCGTTTTCTCCCGAAACGGAGAAAACTTACTCATAAGGCATCAAGAAGAACCAAATAGTTTCATAACAGTCGTTTCGCATACACATATGTGATTTGTCACGATGCAGTGTAGCTAGAAAGAACATACATGGCTGAGTAAAGCCTGTATGCTGGAATTCATACTGAGAGAGGCGTTGGTAGTGTCTGACACTGGTAAGTAATTATCCTAAATTAATCCTACTACACTAGCTGTTGTGAGCCTAGTTGAACGTAATTTGATAGTTCCTCGTCATCTGTTAAGAGTTGTAGGCTCGCATCACTTTAACTACTGTTAAAGCGATCAAGGCGAACGTACACAGGATATCGTCTATCTGCACTACAACATGCGCATTTTCAGATGTTGCTATGCACATTAATTGTGCATGTCGTGAAAAATAATTAAAAAAGTCTTATTATTAAAGAGGTTGCCACATGGCCACATTCCTGTTTAAGCTTTTTTTTTTTCAAAACGTGCGCAGTGGACTTCCGGTCACCACGTGGAAATGTAGATCATGTAAACAGCTACATGAACTTATGCAAGTTTTGAGCTGTCCTTCACTACTATGAATTTTCTGGAGGATTTGAAAAACTGATCCTTTGTTCTGCATTGTCCGAACGGTGTGGCATTAAAGGTTAATTTCAATTAGGAGGTAACATTTTTCTCCTTTTCGGGAGAAAATGGTTTTCTTCCGAAACGGGGAACAGTCAAGTAGTCAAGCTTGTAGTTGTGTCGTTTGTCTCTCGACATAACACCACCATCCATTTCATTCAACCTACAAAACAATTTTGATGATATGAAATTTCAGTACAGGTCTTGAAAAGCTGTTAGTGTGACTACTTGGAAACAAATTGCCTTCAAAGCATCTGTAAATACTTTTTCACTTCTGGAAATTCAGAAAAAGGAAACTTTTATTGAAAAAAGGGTAAATTTAGTACATCAGGTTTATTTTTCCTGAATTAAACGTACACAGATGTGGATTAAAACGTTCACAGATGGATTTTAACTTTTATGGTGAAAACTAAAAAAGTTTAGCTAATTACATTTTCTTCCGTTGAAAATAGAAATAGGTTTAGGACTCACTCATTAATGCCTCGGTTATACTGAAATTGTATTCTTGAAAGCTCTATGCAGTCATTTTTTTGTTGACCCAATAGACGTTTGAGTATACTTTGAATAGTCCAGGTTATTTTTCTATGTGGTAAACCTTTATTGCCCCAATATATATGTATGTATGTATGTATGTATGTATGTATGTATGTATGTATGTATGTATGTATGTATGTATGTATGTATGTATGTATGTATGTATGTATGTATGTATGTATGTATGTATGTATGTATGTATGTATGTATGTATGTATGTATGTATGTATGTATGTATGTATGTATGTATGTATGTATGTATGTATGTATGTATGTATGTATGTATATATGCATGGATGTATGTATGCATGGATGTATGTATGGATGTATGTATGTATGTATGCATGTATGTATGTATGTATGTATGTATGTATGTATGTATGTATGTATATATATATATAAACTTAGTTAAATAAAAAAGGGTTTATGTGTTTCCTTTAAATTGGGCAGTTGGGGCAGCACACGACCCAATAGAACCCAAGATTTAATTTATCTAATGTTTGTTTTGATGGTATTGCAAGTTGTTCCATGAGTTTATACTTTTCGTTAGTGTGCAATAAAAACGCAGAATTGTTACTCAATATCCGCAAATTCCTTTCTTGGTTAATTTGTTAGTTTATTTACAAGGTGTGTGGCAATTACTATTTTCTTTTTTCTGTTTTTTTTTCCTTTACCGGAGAAATAACGAACTTTAAATTATTACGAAAGTTCTGAACAAACGTTTGCGCTCGACATACACAAAAGTTAAATTTATAATAAAATTTGTTAAAACTGGGAACGAATTGTATTGAGACATGTTTTTTGAAGGAAAATTTCTAGTTCCGTTCTATTTTAAGTGAACCTAAAGTCTAGAATTACAAGAATTTATTTTAGAGGTTGAAAAGTAAATTTCATTCACCCAATTTCCATTTTCATAGCTTACTCCGTTGCTGAGATAGAAAAATGTTCAAACTTATTCACTTAATTTGAAATAGTCGACATTACGAAATAATTTGTGATGTCCTTCTTGTACGACTCACACATCCTGCTTTTGTTTTCTTTTGAAATTAGGATGTTTATATGACCTTGAAACATTTACTTCCCTTGCATAGCATGTTGTATGGAGAGGCATTTTATCGCCAACTCATCCTTTAACAGTTAGCCAGTGATCGCATTTTAGGACAAGGAACAGTTCCTTTCGAAAGAACAGAGAAACACAAAGAGGGTATTTTGTACAAGAGTGGCATCACAAAGTATTGCGCAATCTACCATTTTAAATTGATTTAATAAGCTTCAATATTTTATATCTCAGCTCAGAAATGTCCTGTAAAAATAAGTTGGACCATCTGGATGCATTTTTCAAGCTTTGTAACATATATTTTTGAATTTCTAGACTTAAGATACACTTTAAGAAAAATATTTTGCAAAAAAGAAATGGCAGTTTTGCTATTTCCAGAGACGACAAATTATTTCCAGATGTGTTCTTTAAATCAGCAATGAGCGAGCATTGATGAATTGGTTTGCAATAAGTTCACGCAATCCTGGAACATCATGATTACAAACCCGTTAGTCCTTTACTTGATTCAGTATTTTGATAGATGCTCTGAAATGAATGGTCTGATAAATAGAGAACGATTTTGTTGATTCTTCAAATAGCACAAAATTGGGAAAGCGTAAACGTTTACTTCACAATGTGTGCTCTTAAGTATTAAACCTTTTCACTAGATTAATAGAATAGCACTGCTGCTCACGGAATGAGAAAACCACACGGTTTTGCCATTGCTCCAACATTTCAGAATATAGACATCTTTCCTTGAGATTCTTGTGCAGTTGAACTTTTCAATATCTTTAACATTCTCTTAGATGTTTAATGCACGTGTGTTATGCTAGGAAAGAAGGTGATGGCTCTAGGAAAGAAAGTGATGCAGCACAACCAAGTTAGGGTTTACTGGGGGAAATGCTCAATAAAATTCTAAACACATGAAATTCATCAAGAAACTTGCTGAAAAGAGCTCACAACGAATTTGAGAATTATTTTTTATCAAAGATTGTCCACTAGAAGTCCCTGAACGTGACATTGAACAACGAAAATAAAGCACAGATACTGTTACCACGAGATTGCTTAGTCAATAAAGAAAAACGTGTAAACTTAGGTAAAAGACGGCATTTTAGCTCATAATGGGATGTCAGTAACTACAAATTATACTTACTTCTGCGAGCAACAGTATCCTTCCATCTCAAAGACCAAGAAGACCGTCTAAATGACATGCAGTAAAAGGATCTTCTGAGATATAAAGTTCAACGTTCTCTGATACGGCGGTAGCTCTAGGTCACCGGTTTTCAGTTGCAATTTCAACTTCGGCACACAGTAAAGAAAACCATTGACAAAGGCACAGTTCACAAAACAATATTTGAAAGTTAGCCAAGCTGTACTCTGCTTTTTGCCGGGGAAAGCCACTGTCTCAAGAAATATCCAGACACAATTCTGCATTTAGCGGTGGTCCATTTCGAGTAATGAAGTAAACTTTTAACGTTGTTTCTGCGATTTATTTTATCATTTCTACGAGTTATTTCGTGGTTCCTTTGGGTTTCTATGTCATTCCCCTGTCATTTATCATATCATCCCTACCATTTATTATATTTATTAAGCTCCGATTTCTACGAGTTGTTTGTTATTCCTGCGACTTATTGTATCGTCCTTTCGAGTAACTATGTTATTCATATGAGTTGTTATGTTGTTCCTATTGACTATTATGTCGTTTGTACGGATCGTTATGTCGCTCTTACGACTTGCTTTGATGGGGCGGAGAGAGAGAGGGGGAGCGAAGTGTAAGGAGAGTGTCTGAGCTGCGCCGAAAGAGGTCCAGGGTTTGGTGCAAACTAAAGATCATAGTTTGTTACCGTGCAGTCACATTTTGTAGTGGTTTAGGAGTATCAGGTTAGAAGAAGGGGCCATTGGAAGATAAAGTTCTTCAGATGGCCTGGTGTCTAGTAGAACACTTGCGGATTTCAAGAGGAACATGGGCGAAGCTTTCTAAGGCTGTGGAGTATTTACAAATTATTGTTGGCGTTAGAAGGGAGAACTGCCTTTAAATCAAGAACTACTTTTAAACGATCCGATACCATAAAAACTTTCACCATTTATTGCAAAATATCCTAACTTGCACTAATGACTTATCGCTTGATGATGTGTGGGTGAGGAGGATGGTTGATGGTAGGAGTGGTTAGTTGTTCTGCAACAAACCGTCCATTCGAACTGTCCTCCAGAAAATTGTAGTGCGACATTCACATATAATGGGTGAGCGCAAACTGCTGAAGAATAATATTTTAATGGCATGTTAGTGATATTTTGCTTTACTTAGCACAAGTTACATTCTCTATCGAAATTTCTGTATGATTTCTCTTGCCTCCTTTATACCCTTTTTTACTGTCCTATTTTGTTTTGATTTTCCTTCCGACGTCACAGGGTTCATTCCCAAACCTACCTCTGTGGCTACGCCACTAAAAAAACTTGTCACAAAAGGCATCAAAACGGTAAAAACAGAGGGTCTCATAATTAAGGCCGAAATGCTGAAATTGTAATAATTAGCAACACATTTAACTGCAAAATATATTAATTCTGCTGAAAAGAAAAACTCGAGCTGGTTTGAGATGGCTACCTCACCCCTCCTTTTGGCCAGAAAGGTAAATACAAAAGACCAGTTTGGATGTATATCTGTATGATTGTATGTAAAAAGACCGTCACTTTCTATTTTCGTCTAGTTGAAGATTTGTTGTAATTAAACAATAGAAGGCTTTAGGTGCCGTATGCAGCCCCAAGTGCCGATTTTGAGAGTCACTTGAATAAAATGTGTACTCTTCTGCTTTTTCAAGTGTCGTTAAGAAATGAGCATTGTGGGAAACGGAAATGGGATCTGCCTCTCAGTGAGTAGCTTATCTGACGAATGGCCAGGGGAAGTGAGATCCCTTGACTGATTTGACCAGACTGTCCAGAGTACCGGTACGAAAAGGCAATGCGAAGGGGAAAAGACTAATGGAACGTTTACAAATTTAATTTCATGCAGTTTTCTTCAAACACCCTTAAGTATATGTTTCACTGCACCTCTTTAAAAGATGTTTACATTTATTTTAAAGGTTTAAGGCTTGGCAAAGGCTGGCGAGAACGCTATAAAAGAAACTTTAGTTTATGTATTGTATTACCCTTGTTTATTTTTTGGTAACAACTATAGATACAGTTTGACGTTATATACTTCGCTTCATTAATTGAGTTTTACTCCATTACAAACAGTATAAACAGGAGTTATCAACACCTAAACAATTATACGAAAACCTACAAAACGTATCCTTGTTTTAAATTTAGTAAACTTCTGTAGATCTCAACGCCGCTAGTTACATGCGATGCGTACAACAGCAATGTATAGTTATGTAAGGGAACATTAATATAAAACCAATTAAAACTTTGATGTGAATTAGTGAAAAAATCAGTGTTGTTTTCCTGCTCCATTTTAGGTTCTTAATTAAGTGTTAGGAAGCGACAAACTGGGTTGTACCCATAAAAGCCGAGTTTCTTTATTAAATATATTTTCTTCTTTATCAGGTCGTTCCACACTCCAAATGTTCCTTCATTTGTGTCATCTTTGATTTTTGTAGTCATCACGAATCGCTAAGGACAAGTGCAGTTAATTGGTAAGCCAAACATAAAATAGTCAGATAAGCCAGTTTTACTTTAGTTAGTCTTATATATGTTTTAAAGGACTAATGCATGGTATTTTGACAAAATAATTTTCAGAGTGATGTTGTTCACGTTGTCGGTGAAAGCAACGTCCGAATACCATTTTTTTCTTCATTCAGTCAGATCGGTCGTAGTTTCATTTCCGTGTATTTGATGTTGCATTGACTGCCGGGAAGGTTATACCAATAAAAGCAGTTGCTTCCGTAAGGACTGTTGAGAAACGCATAACTGCAATAACCGTACCACCGTGCACCATTGACATTGCAATTTGAACCGCAAAAGTAAAAATAATAAGTGGCGCAGTTATAACTATAAGCATCGTTGTCACGGTCTCGAGTTGTAAATGGTCGGCCATTATTATAACTCATTTTATCACCTGTTTCGGAAATACAAATGACAAACAACAAACGTTTAAGAATTACATAACACATTGTGAAAACTTTTCCTTTGCCAATGATACGAAATTATCGTGTCATGCTTTGTAAGGTAGCATATCTTGCATTTAAATGAAAACTGTAAATGAAATTTTACATGCAAGCGCCCTTAAAATAAATATTTTTTCCTCTTAGTATATGTATTGATTTTGGGAGTTCGATACGTACGTGATAAGTTGAATGTTAATATCATCTATTACAAGTTAGAAATAGGTTTAACGAATACTTTATTGAATTGATGAGTTGTCTTGAAAAAGGTGAACGACAAGTATTTGTCCCATGTTTGCGGTAGGGGCATTGTGTCGCTCACGGTTATTTAGAGGTTACACCATTATTTTATTTTTCGCTTAATACTTTTATATAGTTTTTACTTCAAATAAAAAAAAAGAAAAAACACGCTAAAGGTACTTTCCTATCTGTAGGTCTGAAGCATTTCTTATCATCAAGGAAATAATGGGTATGGGACACAGTATTCTCTCGTTTAAAATCCAAGAGATGCAGGAAGGGTCAGATGAAGCTCTAGATATTATATTCATTCCGTCATATTTGACAAATAATGCCAACGACTGTAAATACAGTTCTTAACTTTTATATTGAATAAGAACATTCAAATAAAAAATCTAATGAATTTCAGCTAAGGGCTAAAACTATTGCAAAGGTCTTTTCAGTAAAAGTAGAAAAACAATGGGCAATAAACACTTTGGGGTGCATGGATGGGGTACGAAGTAGTTGTGTAGTTATGTCATAACAAAGGTAATGGTTATACTACATACATAAGACTTTATTTCCGAAGAAGAATCTCTGCCCCTATGCATGAGATCAAAGACGAATTACTAAATTTGCCTCAGCATAACGTTCAAGTGACTCTGGCGAGACCTTATAGAAACTTCAGGATGCACTTCTAATTTTTTTAAGTATTAAAAAATGAAGAAACACGAAATAATATTAGTAATGTGCAGTCAATTACTGTCAAAAACCTAATACCACCTTTGATGTTTATTCTGTTTTATTTTTCTATTATTGTTCTGTGCTTACACGGAATTTTACAAACATTATAACAGACTAGTGTGTTTTGGGGAGGAAGGAACCCAAACGAGGGTTACCATGCCTTGACCATCATATTCAGGATTTGAAGCCTGCCCAAAACTTTACAGTATGTTGAGATTTCAAGTTGGAAATAACTTCCGTACGGTAAACAACAATTTTTTTTCTTTAACAATTAAAAGCAATGCATGTGTATACCATAATGTGTCTTCGCTATCTTAGGAACTGGTAAAAAACTACTCTCAAACATAGAAAATGTGATCTAAGATAAATGTTAATGTTATGATACAAGTTTTACCAACCTGCATCTCCTTCACTGTAGCTGCCCAGGCTCAATCGGTACTTGTCATTTTCATTACTTATTCTGAATGAGCTGTATTTAGCGTAGTATGGAGCTCCATACCTGTTGACAAGGTCAATCCTGAGTTCATACGATTTCTGTGCTGTCAAACTATGCAATTTGTCGTTTCCCAGCCATAATTCGTGATCCTGTCTTCCAAAGCCATTTTTGTAATCAGACCAGTAGAGGTGAAAATTCTGAGACCCATCAATACGACGCTGGAATACCTTAGTGCGACAGGAGAAATATGTTAAAACATTATTATGATAGTTCCAACGATGAATTATGTAAGAAAAGTAGCTAAAAATAGATAGTTTCCTTTGCGTTATGTGCTGTGCGAGCACGCAAGGCAGGTGTGCAGGTATACTTGCAATATATGAAGTATTCAACATTGTATATTTCATTTCTTCATACGCCTCGTTTAATGTTATTCACTGTCCAGCCTCCTCCATCTGTCATGTTACAATAAACGTCAAATGGCTCTCCTTGCCAATTTGTTGGTTTAATTTGGTATACACCACTGTCAGTAGAACCTCTGTCGTATATATCTTGACAGTCTGAAGGAGGAGTATCTCTGTTACAGATGACCCCGTCACCCGTATAGCCTTCGATGCAGTAACATTGTAACACATCACTCCTCTCTTCGCAAACTGCATTGGGACCGCATTGGTAAGTATCACATGAAAACTGACCAGTAATGCAGGAGCAGCGTTGTGAACAATCAGGGGAAACGTAAACCGAGCTCTCCTGAGGATTGAAATAATTGTCATTGTTTAAGAAGAGCAGACTTAAAGTTATTGCTGTTATAGTAATGTGGTTCTTGTACAGAATTAAGTCGACTTGTGACTGACTGAATTCCATAAAATCTCTTTCAGGATTTTAAAACTTTCCAATATTTTTGGCTCAAATTTTGGAAGATATTGAAACATATTAAACACTGTCAAGTAACATAACGGTAATATTCTTTTTAGTTATGGAAAGGTGCTGAATTGGATTTAATTGAAGACGTCACAACTTATTGAGTTAGGAGAAAACACTACGATTTTTTGAACTTACCACATTTTGCGGGCACAAAAAGCTGTTAATTTCATCTGCAAAAACAAATAAAAAGGAGTGCATTATGTCATGCATTGTATAATGTAATTGGCGTGGAACACGAAATAATGTTAAATGTAACTAATGCGTCTCGTTAAATACCTTCAGTTTCGTTGTATTTGCCAACACTTGTCAACTTGTATTCACCGAACTCATCACTAATACGAAAACTGTCGTACGTGACATGGAAAGACAAACCATCGGTACTTGTAACGTCAATACGAATTTCATAGTTGTTTTGGTTGGTTATATGTGATAGTTTATCGTTGCCAAGCCAGAACTCTTGGGATAGAAAACCAAATCCGAACTTATACTCTGTCCAATGACGGTTTAGAGCAACCGAGCCATCTTTAACACGGCAAATGACCTGAAAAAATGATATCACTTTATAGTTAAACGTTGCCAGAGAGTGAACGCAGTGCAAAGCTGACGTTAGGGGTAAGTTGGCAAAATATGTAATCCCTATATTTGTTTTGTAACTTGGATATGTATAGACATATCTACTTTTGACATTTTCCAAGATATATAAAAGTGTTTAGAGATTCTTCCTTGCCTCCGTTCTTTCGTACATTCATTTATTCATTTGACAGTCTGCCTATGCTAAAACTACGCATTAAAAAATCTTGATAGTGATAAGCAATGATTTCACCTACCGTCCATCCTCCAGAATCTACGGTGTTGTCACAGTAAGCTTCAAAAGGTTCAGAATAACCATCTGGTTTTATTAGATATACACCACTCAGATTACTTGTGGAACATTGATTTTTAACCTCGGTACAGTCTCTAGGATACTCGGGTTGTTGATAAAAGAAATACGAGGAACCTGCAAAATGAATGTTACTCTTATGAGCGTTTCCTCATTTTGATTGTAAATGCGTAGCTTATCAAGACAAGTGTAAATGATAGCATTTGCTTATAAACGTCTGTGGGCGACACTCAGTTTTAAAGTGGATTTCAGTAATAGCTGGTACAGTAACGATGCGCAAAAAATAAGGAAATATTGAGAAATATAATTACCTATACTTCTGTCGTTCGATTCACTGTTTCGATAGTTATTCTGAAAAAAATTACGCATTTTTATAATAAAGGTGATTAAAGATATTAGGTATTAAATATCTCTGTGAAATACATGCACCCTTACTACATCGAAATATTTATGTTTTCTCCTACAAGCACAGAAAAGACATTTTCCTTAGGTTAATTTTAATGCCCAGCGGAAAGCTTGAATGTGTAATGTCAAAATTTTAGTAGTTTTTGTAGAATGCTTTCTTGTGGCTGCTGCACTGAATTATAACGCTAAAATTTGATAAATATATTAACGCTGATCAATTAATGAAACGGTGTTTGCTTCATTAAAGCAAAATACAAAGAAGACACGTCGCCCAAGTGAGAATTAGCTTAAAGGTAATGCCCAATTAAAACAATCTTGAAGTACATTTGGAAGTTTGAAAAGAAAAACGTATACAGTTAATTAAAAAGAACGTGGTGAATCAGGTAACATTTCCATTTAAGGTTTGGTACATAATATTTTAAGTGCATCTTAATGTTTCATTTTGAAACTAGCTGTACTGGGTGTAAGTCACGTTGACCGTTTTACGTCAGAAGTCCTGGTATATTTCCTTCCTTCTCAATAAAGATGCCTTGCCCTTCTCTCTCTTAAAAGAGTTTGGATGTTAAAACATAATTTCAAGCACATTGTGGATGCACACATAGACATGTAGAATTAAAAAGCATTGCGACCCCTCTAATCACAAACTAGACGCAAACATTAGTTTAAAAATGTAATTTGTTTTCTGCACAAAGGGCAAGCATGCTAATTTTGGTAAACAGGTTTGTTTTCCAAATTACGGAAAAATATTTGAGCTCTACACTCGTTTTTACCCTTTGTCAGACCCTGTAGAAAACATATGCCTGTGAAGCTACAGAGTGACATATTTTGGTCAATTGGAGAAAAATGACTAATAATGTTACATCTTAGTAATGGTTTGCAACGTTCCGACCGAAAAAGACCTCTTTCTTTCAACGTTTCCAACAATGCATCACCTTAATATAAAATTTTAAGGCGTGAGCTTGAGATATGATTTAGGTTTATGCTAAGAAGTAAGCCTACGATGCATTTATATATTTTCCTATTTTTATTATGTACAGATATTTGTGTATTTTTGTTGTATCGTTAATTGTATTTCGCCCTTTTAACTCTCAAAAAAGAGTATTTGATCACCTACGCAACAAACAACATTTAGTTAACATGAAGGGGTAATATTTAATGTTAACTTGTGTTAAGTGCTGCTTCTCTACAAACTCCCTCAGAGTAGATTAAAACGCTTGTGTCACCCTCGATGTTTAAAGTCGAACTCTACAATCTCTATTTTAAGGAGCATTTGCTGCATTGGCAGAAATTGTTGCAATTATGTCTGTGTACTGATCTGCATATTGCAAAGTCAAAATGAAGAATAAATGAAACCGTTCAATTTCGATACTTAAAAACGGATTTAGAGTAAAGATCTGTTGCAAAACCTGAACTTGGGATTATAGATATACATTCAGTCCTTAAAAGCTCTTTTCAAGACTGCCTTGCAGTAATAATACCGCGGAGTACTATATACTGCATCAAAGCAAACTGTTATTACTTTTTCTTCTATTTCGAAAATCACATGTCATTTATCTATATGCAAAACATCAAAAAATTGACCAGCATATTATTTTTACTACAAATGCTGCTACTGACATGTACCAACAATTTTTTACCTCTCTGTAATTTTAGACATTGCGTACAAACCTATTTTGAAAAGGAGCTGAGGTAGTATAATTATATCTTATTTATACAGAGCCTTGTGTAAAACATTATTCAAAAGCGCTTTAAAATACTTCTTCGCAATACATAACAAATACACAGTCCAGAAAATAGAAAATTATGTACAAAAGTGCAATGACTAGGGCCTACATAAAGTCACTGAAAACAATATTGAACAAAAATGTTTTAGTTTTTGCTTCAACACCCTAATCGATGGACTGAGTCTAACAAAAGGTGGAAGCACATTCCACACCCGGATTCCATACATATAAAAACCACGATCACTTAAACTTATACACCCGGTGTAGTAGGAGGGACCGCCAAATTCACACAGTTTGGAGAATCTGACCGAAGGCTATACCTGGTATTGTCTCATATGGAACATTTCGGATATATGGGGGGGGGGGGGGAGGGAGGTGGGCATATCACGTAGTACTCATAAGCCAACATACACATTTTGAAATGGATCATGTATTCAAGGGAACCTAATGCAATTGAAATCGAAGTGGGGTAGAAAGTGTCATTCTAATCGAGTGGATAAGAAGTCGGGCGGCATAACTTTGTAAGCATTGATGTCTAGAATTAAGTGATTAGAAATTCCAAGGAGTTACAATAATCGATTTGGCTGTGTACAAGACCATGAAAAAGTACTTTAGAATCTGATGTCGGACTACTGCCGAAAAGACTCAATACAATCAGGGAGTTGTAAGGACAATGAATGTTGCGAGAGATATATTACATTTCCCAATTATATATTTTTTAAACTTTAGGCAACTATCAAACCAAACACCGAGGCTTTTAATACTGTTGTATTGGTAATGTGTACAGGATCAAATAAGCGAAGTCGGTCTCGAATGTTGTTTTTCTATTTCTTTCTTTGAATTCATCTCTTAAAGACAAGCTTTCTACAGTTCAAGATTTTCATAAAGCATATTCTGTGTAACAAGGAGTAAGGATAGTCGCTTGTGCATACACACCAGTAAGTTGTGAGGGTATTCTCCGACGGATAAATTGATAGACTTTTTGTTCCTTTATTTGACCAGTGACCTGTGATGGTGATAATTTACCTTCCCGATATTTGGACTTCAATATTTTTTGTGTTGCTATTTGGGTGCTAAAAAGCATGATAACATGATTAATTCTGACAATCTTATATATATATATATATATATATATATATATATATATATATATATATATATATATATATATATATATATATATATATATATACATATATATATATTTTATATATATATATATATATATATATATATATATATATATATATATATATATATATATATATATATATATATATATATAGAATTCTTTCTTTTTTTCTTTTTATTTTCAATGTATGTCATGCCAAATGCTTGATTGCAATTTTTCAAAAGATTTTTCGATTAAATTAATGAAAACAGAGACAAAACTACAAGGACCAAGAAAAGTTTAGGGTACTTTTATTTCTATGGCACAATCTTATCAAATTGACAGAATTATGGTTTCTAGTTAAAACTATCACCACTGAACGAATTTCACGCGATCTTTTTTTTGGTGTCTGAAATTTCGTTTTACAATGCATGCACTCTGTGGAAGAATATTTAATATGCCGGCTGAGACAACTGATCTATATGCGATATAATGTGAAAATCTGACGTGTTAGCAACTACTCATGAGTTGGTCATACTACTAGTTTCTGGCTTTAGTGCTATCTCAGACGGTGTGACGAATGTTACTGAAATAAATACTGAAATAAATTAAATCTCTATAATGCTTAATTATAATTGTAGAGGTTGGAAAATGAATTTCATTCATCCAACTGAACTTTTCATAGCTTACTCCATTGCTGAGATGTAAAATGTTGAAATTTATTCACTTAATTTTAAACAGCCGATTGCACAAGAATTCGTGATGTCCTTCTTGTACACTCACATTGCATGCTTTTGTCTAATTTTGAAATCAAGATGTTTGTATGACCTTGAAACATTTTCTGTTCCCTTGTATAGAATGTTATATGGAGAGGGCATTCATAGCCAAGCAACCCTGAAACAGTAAGGTAGTGATTACATTTTGGCACAAGGTACATTTGCTTTCAAAGGAACAAAAAACACAAAGACAGTAATTTGAGTAGTATAAGAATGACAGCACAAATTATTGCGCAATCTGCTATTTTAAATGAAGTAAATAAGCTTCCTTATTTTATATCTCAGCCCAGAAATATCCAGTGAAGATGGGAGTTAGACCATTTGGATGAATTTTGCAAGCATTGAATGGATGCATTTTGCAAGCTTTGTAATATATATTTTTGAAATTTTAGACCTTAGGTACACATTAAATGAACACAACTGAGTTGAGATTTTACTATCATAGGGTTACGTTTGGGTGACAGTTAATTTCTACTTAAATTGTTATATGTCTAGTTGGTCTGAAAATGGATGATACCTCCTAACACATTAATATTTGGGATGAAAAGCAGCATAACACAAACGAAAACTTTTCGGTTTGAGGAATTATCTTCTCTGATCATTTAATTTCTTTTGTCGATATTTATCGATACGTTTTCTTTACTGACCTGCGGCTGGTACATTTATCATAGCTTTGCATTTCCCTGCAGGGATATATTCGTTGTCTTCTATTCATGTTGACACAGAGACATGCAACAGTTTGCACCTTTCGAAGTTTTGCAGGTAAACTTAGTCAATGGAATTTAGCTTTTAAAATATACAGGTAACAATCATTGGAAGAAGTTTGGGGGAGTGAGAAACCTTTTATCATTCGTCAAGCAATTCTTCGAGCCAACACCAATAAAATTTTCCCTACGGATAAGAAGTCTGGTCCCGTCTTATATTTTTATGCAAATAAACTAATTCATATTTTGAACAGAAGGTGCAAAAGATTTCCTCATTTATTTGAAGTTATGGAAACTACTTTATTGAAAACGGTTCATCACTTACAAAAGAACGATATATGAAAGTTTTACCAGTTGAAATCCCACTTACTATGCTATTTGTTACTCCCTAGCAACTGCGCATATCTGTATGCAACACAGACAAAAGTTCAAGAGGTTTTACGTACGCAAAGAACACGTTATATCTCGGAATTATATGGGAAAACTGTAAGATATTTTTTTTAGAATTGAGGCTTACGGTTTGACCCAAAGGTTATCGAGTTCACTATGCAGAGCTTAGCTTGCCTAAAATGAAGGAATAATTAGTAAATATTCCGCAGTGTTAGGCCATGCGGAATCGACACTGTGAAAAGAAAAACTGATTAAATAACTTCTATAAATTAAACAATTTCTTTGCTCACACTTTGCAAACATGTTTAAATGCTAAAGAAATTGTCGAGTTCCTAAACATTCAACGCTCATGTGTGTGGTTATGTGATAAAGATAGTTAGAGTGTCTACGTGTTTTACCTGTTTGGAAAAGCTGTAATTATTAAACTAGTTTTTGAGAGTGTACCGTTAGGATATACCCTTTACTTTAAAATTTAAATCATATGTGTATCAGCGTACTCACAGTGTTGGTGTGAAAGGCCACTTTTGAAAGATTAAGAAAGGTAAATACATCATTATCAGTTTTTTATTTAGCTCGTGTTTAATCTCATATCAAGAGATTTCAAGTGTGTCACTGTATACAGAGCACACTGAATAACAAATGGACCAAAATTTCACAAAAATGAAAACTCAAGCTTAAACTGCTACTAAGCAGTTTTTCTAAACGTATTTTGAGTGGATTTTGGAGGTACGGGCTTTCCACTTGACTTATACCAAGACGACACATGCACGTAACCTTTAGAGTGTTAAGGTATAAATGTTTGTTTTTAAAGTAATCTTTGTTAATGCAATTGTTGGAAACAACATACCGATCGATAAAAATTTGATAGATTGGTGCAAACTCTATTGAATTCTGTGCTGACATTCAGAAAACAGAAAATAATTGGATTTAAGTTTTTAAATAGTCAAATACCTCAGAAAAGAAGCAAAGATAATTACTTACCAATTCTTGACCAAGACCACTCCCTGAAATCCAGCACAAGTACCAAAATAACTTTACAATACTCTGATGAGAATACTGTGACATCGTTCTTCTTGTGGAGTGCACTGATGTTCTTTTCACGACAAAACAAGATGAATTGACTTAAAGAAGCTGGAGAGGAATCTATACCATTCCGATATTTCAGGAAAACTATTGGATAGGTTAAGGTCCATATTTATTCCTCAAATCCTACATATAATATCTCAATTGTACTGTAAAACAAACTACAACTTATGACGAATATCGTTTACCTTATCTGTTTATTTTACTAATATCTTCTCTCTCGCCTGACGAAATCTTGTACCGTTTTTGTATGCAAATATTGTGGAGCAAAGACAAGATTCTCTGATGTCTTCTATTTCAATTCAAATAATGTTATGATGCGTAATGGTACGTCTCTCTTGTCATTTATTGCATAATTAACCTCTGTAGGCTGTGTTACGCCTACAGGAGGGAGGTGAGTTCTTAAGTAAGGTTTAGGGGAGGAGAACGCAGATAAGAACGTATGTCTTTTTTCGCGACTATGATTTGTTAACAGCTTTTTCTCGGTTGGACAGCCACTTCAAAAATAATGGAAAAGGATTACTCCTTTTTTAATTCGGAAGGCTGACAATATTTCAGTGTCAGTAAGCTATCTAAAGACTTGGTTTGTGCCGATAGCATTGCCTTCTTTTTGCCCTGAATGTCTCTTTAGTTTTAACTAGTTTCAGTTCATATTGTTTGGTGAACGGCTTAATGTAGTCCATTTTCCTGGGACTGTCCCTCATAAGAAAATGCCATATTTTGACGCTTTTACCAGGGAGTTGATGAATACCAACATTCTGCTTTTACTGTCATTTCTCCAGTAACACTAGTATGCTGTTCGTGTTTTGGAAGTTTCAGCAAAACTGTCAATCGGAGTACCGATTAAAGGGACCGTTGTCCTTCAGTCACGCTTTGTTTTAATATATATTTGCAAGGATCCTTTCATAGAGTGATGATCTACAACAGTTTAGAGATAACATCATCTGACAGCTGATCCCGTGACATTCTATTTCACTTTCTTAAGACAAACTGCCCTACCTGATCAATCTGACCGTGGTAAATCAAACACATCCATCCAGTTCTGCAACAGAAGTGACATTTGATCACAGCATAGTAAATCCAAGTTTTATGAGCCGTGAATAACCTTTATGGTGGTACCCACGGACGTAACAGTAAGCATGGCCTAAGCGATTAATTTCAAAATAATCTTTTAATTGCAGAAAATATATATATATATAATACTTGTATATATATATATATATATATATATATATATATATATATATATATATATATATATATATATATATATATAGGGTCGAAATACTGCGGAGCACTAGAGTAGTATGTAGGTCGATAAAGGTCGTAAAAAGTGCTTAAAGTATGCGGAAAATTCCACGACGTTTCGAGTATAGACTCTTCATCAGGTGGCAAAGAAATGCAACTGAATAACAAAGAAGTAGAAATAGAGAAGAAACACATTGAAGAAAGGCACGAACAAACCGGTCGCACAGAACGAACACGGTGTAAAAAAGCGAAAGAAGGCTGAAAAAAAAACTGGTAAAAAGTAATGAAAAGGGGAACAGGTTAAAAAAGGTCCATTCTAATGTTAAGACCGTGTGGGGAGAGGGTCCTGAGTTTCATGATAAGCCGGTTTTCGGCGGTCTGACGATCACGGTCAGAACCTCTGCACATTAAGGCTGCAGTAACGGCCAAGTCTTTAATTGAGCACGGTGATGGGGGGTTGAAATGAGTGGCGACCGGATAACCTTGAAGGTTTTGTTTGATGGACCTGAGGTGTTCAGTGATTCGGTCAGCCAGGCGGCGTTTGGTTTCTCCCACATACAGGCAATTGCAACGTCCACAAACTAAAATGTAAACCAAGTTTGTGGAAGTGCAGGTGAAGTGTTGGTTCACACTAAATCTGTTGCCGTTAGAACCCAAAATATTGATAAGTGTGTTCTTGCCAACCACTGGGCATGTGTTGCACCTGTTGAGATGTTTCTTCATTCTGCAGGAAACTTCGCCTCCGACACCATTTTGGCATCACAGATCAGCCAGACAATACGAGTCCTGAAGATATTTTGAACACTTTAGGCTCCACCCGTTCTTCCTGGACACCCAAATCTGGAGAAAACAACATCCTAGACTCCGTTATTGAATCCATCAATAAGGATGTTGATCGTCTTCTACCCCCCAAGAGAACTACCCTTAGCAATCTTTCCCCAGAAGAACGAGAGGCTCTCTTGTCACTCAAAAGAAACAAGAACCTCATCATCAAACCAGCTGATAAGGGTGGAGCCGTGGTGGTTTGGCAGAAGGATTTGTACGTAGCAGAGGCCGATAAGCAATTATCGGACCAAACTGCATACACTGAACTTCCCTCTGACCCCACTTCCGACAGCCAAGGCATTGGTTAAGAAGACTTTAACAAACCTTATTAGAAACAATGAACTTCCTAAATCAGCAACGTCACTACTCCACCCTTGCCCACAAATCTCCAATTTCTATCTGCTTCCCAAAATCCACAAGGCTAACAACCCTGGTAGACCCATCGTTTCTTCCCACAGTTGCCCCACCGTTCTTATTTCTGAGTTTTTGGACTCTGTTCTCTTCCCGTTGGTATCAGCGTTACCGTCTTTTGTTCAAGACACTCCTCATTTCTTGAGACTTATTCAAGACTTTGAGTTTCCCGAAAATTGCGGTGAACGTTCTGCTATTCACCATGGATGTATCTAGTCTCTACACATCCATCCCCCACCATGCTGCCTTGTCAGCTTTCCGCCATTACCTGGACCAACGACAAGACCCCTAAATTCCCACAACTACTTTCCTTCGCTTGACGGCACTTGTTCGTACCCAAAACTGTTTCCAGTTTAATGGGCGCTGTTTTCCGTCAGGTTAAAGGAGTAGCCATGGGAAACCAAAATGGGTCCTTCTGTTGCTTGCCTAACCATAGGGTCACTTTGGGAAGAACAACTTTTTTCGCAGTACACCGGTTCTCACCCTTTCCTTTACAAAAGGTATATTGACTATATTGTGCGAGTGGCAACACGGACCCGTCAAGATCTGGAATCATTCATTCCAAATGTAGGATCTTTCTGTCCATTTTTGAAATTCACACATTGTATTTCTGACACTTCAGTGGTTTTCCTCGACCTTCAATTGTCAATTTGCGACCGTAAAATCAAGTCAAACCTACATTTTAAACCCACCGATTCCCATAACTACCTTTTGTACCCATCCAACCATCCCAAATCCTGTACCAAATCCATCCCGTACTCACAACTTTTAAGGGCCAGAAGGATTTGCTCAGAAGATTCTGATTTTTCAGCCGCTTCAAAAAGTATACTATCATTCTTTGAGAAGCGTCAGTATCCCACCAAAGTCCTTACCGGTGCTCTACATAGAATCCAAGGAATCGACAGAGCGGAGGCTTTGAGTAAGAAGTCTAACACGTCTACTAATCTACGAATTCCTTTGGTAATTTCCCATCACCCATCGGTACGCCCCCATCATTCGTGCCATTTACAGGAATATAGAGACTCTTCGAAAAGACCCTTCAACCCGTGACCTTTTCCCTGAACCCCCCATTACGGCCTTCAGAGTTGAAAAGAACATTTCCAAGCACTTAGTTCGGGCTTCCCACCCACAACAACCAACTGACAAACACCCCAGGAACATTTCCCTGTGGTCGTAGTAGGTGCAACACATGCCCAGTGGTTGGCAAGAACACACTTATCAATATTTTGGGTTCTAACGGCAACAGATTTAGTGTGAACCAACACTTCACCTGCACTTCCACAAACTTGGTTTACATTTTAGTTTGTGGACGTTGCAATTGCCTGTATGTGGGAGAAACCAAACGCCGCCTGGCTGACCGAATCACTGAACACCTCAGGTCCATCAAACAAAACCTTCAAGGTTATCCGGTCGCCACTATTTTCAACCCCCCATCACCGTGCTCAATTAAAGACTTGGCCGTTACTGCAGCCTTAATGTGCAGAGGTTCTGACCGTGATCGTCAGACCGCCGAAAACCGGCTTATCATGAAACTCAGGACCCTCTCCCCACACGGTCTTAACATTAGAATGGACCTTTTTTAACCTGTTCCCCTTTTCATTACTTTTTACCAGTTTTTTTTTCAGCCTTCTTTCGCTTTTTTACACCGTGTTCGTTCTGTGCGACCGGTTTGTTCGTGCCTTTCTTCAATGTGTTTCTTCTCTATTTCTACTTCTTTGTTATTCAGTTGCATTTCTTTGCCACCTGATGAAGAGTCTATACTCGAAACGTCGTGGAATTTTCCGCATACTTTAAGCACTTTTTACAACCTTTATCGACCTATATATATATATATATATATATATAGCTCGAAAGCTCTGCAAAAAACAATTTCTGGCTGTTTTATTTACCGAATTTCAAGCCTTCCGCTAATTTGTATCTCTTCCGAGATCCAGCCATTCAATTTTGTAGCACTGTTGTTTTACAGTTTCTTCTTTACCGATTGTATATATATATATATATATATATATATATATATATATATATATGCGATGTATATATATGCGATGTATATATATGCGATGTATATATGCGATGCGATGTATCCTAGTATGCCTCAACGATTGGGACTTGAAGGGGTAAGGCGTACTTTGGAAGCTAGAAACACTAGGGTTCCTTCCACAAGTAACTTAATTGTCTCAAAATTTGTCTTAACGAAAATCACTTTGAATTTAATGGTAAGTTCTCCACACAAATTAATTTGACCTCCATAGAACCCAAAATGGCAGGCTATGCCTGTTTGGGTATGGGATTGGTGGAAGAAAAATTATAGGAGACATGTCAGTTAAAACCTACAGAAAGGTGTCGGTATATAGATGACATATGGGGTATATGGCAACATGGTAAAAACGCTTTCTTTCATGGAAATCTTAAATAACTTGTACCCATCAGAACTGGAATTTACTTTTGATTTTAACTTCAATTCAGTTACCTTTCTTGATTTGACTATAATTCGAACTAGGGAAGGATTTTTAAGTACAGATTTTTTTTGTGAAGCTCACTTTTAAGAATCTTTACCTACAGTATTCTTTCCATAGTAAGGCCACCCTTGATAATTTAGCTTATGGCAAGGCTCTTAGGATCGAAGCTATTTGTAATGATGAGAGGGACCTAAATAGGAATCTTGATAATTTCCAACAACATTTAGTAGAACGGGGTTATTCCGCTTCCAAAGTTAGAAGTTAAATAAGTAAAGCTAAGAATGTTTCCGTGACAAATTGCTTCATTCTAGAACTGAGGTGAAAAAGCAAAGGCAGATTGTTGCTCTGTTTGTTACCACTCGTAACCCACGACTGCCTCCTTTGGCCCAAATCATTTAAAAGCATTTTTCTATTTTGTAGATGTCTGAGATACCTTTCGTGAGAAGTTCCCTAGTCCCCCACCGTCATTTTTAAACAGCCCCCCAACCTGAGGTCCCTGCTAGTCAGAGCAAAGTTACCTAAACATTCAGGAGGTGAGATTAAGGGGTGTTTCAAGACACATTCCGCTCGGTTTGTCACATGTGCTTCGCTAAAACAACCCAAATGGGGTCGTAGCTTTTCTACCGGCCAAAAATTCAATATATTCCAAGTTCCATCACTTGCTGTACTCAAGGTGTGGTGTATTTAGTTAACTGACTGAATTGTAAAAAGTAGTACGTGGGTGAGACAGGGGGAGCTTAGGATCAAAAACCGTGCTCATAGGCAAGAATTTCGACAAGCAAACACGCCAAACATTTTCAAAGCTGTAGAAATTTCGAGCTTATAGGTATGGAAAAGGTCCACAACAATAGTAAGACAACCCGGGAAGAAGTAGAGTTGAAATGGATTTACTGGCTTAATAGTTTTGCACCAGTAGGCTTGAATGTAAAAGACGCGACGAGTAGCTTGTCGTCTTTCTCCAGCTGTCACTCTTTTTAGCCGTTCTTATCCGATTTTCTATCAGTTTGCTCTAGTACGTGGTCAAGGAAAGTATACCTTTCCGAAACGTTGTACATGTTTACACCTTTAACTTTTTAACGTTATACCAGTTTTATCACCAAATTTGCCTGAAGATTTGATAATCTATTTTCTCTGCTCGAATTTTATTGAAATTTCATCGTCTAAAAATGTACCTTAGGTCGACATTTACGTTAGGTCGACAAATTTGTGTCGACCTAATCTTTGTCGACTTATTACACCCCTTTCTGAACCCATTCTTAGTAATGTTATGCTATGTATAGTATCCGTATGACCCCTACTCTATTGTGTCTTTATACTGGCACGGTACTTACAACTAATGGTATACATATATTTGAACGTGAAAAAATGGGTGTTATATCAGAGTCGTCTGAAAATGTACCTTAAGGGGACACAAAATTGTTGCGAAATGCAATTTAATAAATTAAATATTTAATTAAAACTTATGCATACGTCGCACATATTAAAGATACCATATATATATATTCTTGCGGGCGCTGTTTAAATTTATCGTCTAAGAGTATTTATTGACTAGAGGCCAAGGTCTAATACATGCCCTGTACAAAATTTCGGCCGATTTGAAAGCAAGAGCAAGGTACAAAATGGTTTAGTCTCCGACGGTCAGTCGTTGCGTTGTGCGCAGTTAGTGGGCGAAACATGGCGACAACTTTTTAGTGCTTTTCGTAACTTAAGAAGAGGTATATTCTTCCTCGCAATTCCCGAAGAGTTAACTTACAACAGTAATTTTATTGTTGTAGGAACGCCATTTTACCTTTAGATCGATTATGTAAGAGTTGGCGCTACAAATTAGTGGCATGCCGCCAATATCTGAGATTTATTTTCAACTTTCAGAGCCGCAAAGCGAAGGTAAGAGATACTAAGTTGCCTTCTGAGCCGCCTTGCTTACGCATAGACTGTGCATTCCTTAACGTCAACTTCTGTCTACGTTTGATACATTACTAACGCGTACAGCGCTAATGTAGCACTAAAGTAACAAGAAGTTACCTTAGCAACAATATTCACTACGAAACCCTAGGCGACGATAACGAATGAAAGCTTAGTCGTCTTACTTAGATAATATACCCTGGAATAGATAGATAATAGACACTTACCTTTGCGTGTCTCCTTTAACTACAAATCCTGGGCCAAAGATCTAAAACGCCAAACGTACAGAATTTCACACTGACTGTGACTGAGCT
The DNA here is from genome assembly GCA_029531755.1 of Holothuria leucospilota. Lineage (NCBI taxonomy): Eukaryota > Metazoa > Echinodermata > Holothuroidea > Aspidochirotida > Holothuriidae > Holothuria > Holothuria leucospilota. Next base: position 26,592,971 of record CM055971.1, read on the forward strand.
GACAAGCTTGTAAGATCAAAATATACGCACAGTATATTTGAACGCGTACGCAACTTTTCCTATAACTTGTATGTAGGCTATAACCAGCAAAACAGAAAGCGCTCGTGAGCGCGTACTTCGGCTTTTATAGACACGCGTATTTTTGTTTTAAGGACGCGCACGCGTGCGTGCACACACGTTACCCGGCTATGTACAGCGCGTCGACACGCCACACATAACCGGCTATATAAATCGCGTCGATGCGCTGCACATAACCGGCTATGTACAGTGCGTCGACCAGCTGCAGATAACCTGATAACGTTTGAGCGCGCACTATTAAAAGTACTTGTCCTGTACTAAAAAATGCCCTTTATTTCTGTATGATTATGAGACGCGATACGGCGTGCACCACATACGCAGGCAAGTCCTATAAATAGCAGTGTTAGACGGAAAGTACACGCAAGGAAGAAACGACTGGTTGGTCGAGGCACTGCAAATTCGTACCTTCTGTGGCCTCCATGGTCGGACGTTCCGCTATTTTGACCTTGGACTCTAGTCAATAAATACTCTTAGTTTATCGTGATATTTTTGTATGAATTTTTCAATGACCACACCTAGAGTTATACTCAAATATGTGAATGTCGACCTAAGGTAGCTTTTTAGACGATGTCGACCTAAGGTGCGATTTAGCGTTATATATATATATATATATATATATATATATATATATATATATATATATATATATATATATATATATATATATTATTATATATATATATATATAACGCTAATTCCCACCTTAAGGGGAAATTGTTATATCTGCTTGTACATAGGGCGAAAAAAAGATAATAAAATACAAAAGAAATAAATTCGCCTTAACGTCTAAAAATATAATTAACGTTATTTCAATGGGCAGCCATCCGTTCGTGTTAACAGCTAGGTGTCCGTAAATTTGACAACTTTGAAGTAATGGCATCTAGTTTGTAAATCTAAGAGGGCGCCCTTGTAAGTTTACGTATTCCTATAGAAAAAGTGTGTGGAAACGTTAAGGCGAAACTTATATTTCACCCGAATTTTTTTTCCCCTTAAGGTCGACTTTTCAACAACAACTTTCCCCCTAAGTGCCGAATTAGTGAAATATATATATATATATATATATATATATATATATATATGTTAACGGAAATACTGTATAACAACAGTGCTACAGAAATGAATGGCTGGATCTCAAAGGAGATACGTGACAGCAGTAGAAGCTAGAAATTTGGTAAATACAACAGCCATAAAAGGTTTTTGCAAAGCTTTCGAGCAATACTAGCTCTTCTTCAGTGCTTGATCACAAGAGTGACAAGGAGTGTACGGGACTTACAGCTTTTAAATTGTGAGGACAATGGTCCCCACTGATAGTCAATTAGGACTATCGTTTTTGAAAGAGGCGAGACTAAGTAATTTGAGTAAGCCTATTGAAATAGGCGTGACGGAGACGGTCTAATAGGATTACTTAGGCCTAGAGTGTAATCCCTTCAATCAGTATGCTGGTAAGTCGTTTCGGATATTCAGGCCGAATGGCGACGTAGTCTTGAGTTGACATTCCCAGAAATTTTCTTTTGTCTTACGGCTTCTATTGTCTATATATATATATACGGCTTCTATTGTCTATATATATATATATATATATATATATATATATATATATATATATAATATATATATATATATATATATATATATATATATATATAACGCTAATTCCCACCTTAAGGGGAAATTGTTATATCTGCTTGTACATAGGGCGAAAAAATGATAATAAAATACATTAGAAATAAATTCGCCCTAACGTCTAAAAATATAATTAACGTTATTTCAATGGGCAGCCATCCGTTCGTGTTAACAGCTAGGTGTCCGTAAATTTGACAACTTTGAAGTAATGGCATCTAGTTTGTAAATCTAAGAGGGCGCCCTTGTAAGTTTACGTATTCCTATAGAAAAAGTGTGTGGAAACGTTAAGGCGAAACTTATATTTCACCCGAATTTTTTTTTCCCCTTAAGGTCGACTTTTCAACAACAACTTTCCCCCTAAGTGCCGAATTAGAGAAATATATATATATATATATATATATATATATATATATATATATACGGAAGTGTAGATGTGACGTTTGCGACTTCTAATTATAGAAACTGAAGAATGAAGGGAAGCGGACACAGTCGCATAATTTTTTAAACCTGTGGAAAAAAAAAAAAATTATGCGACTGTGTCCGCTTCCCTTCATTCTTCAGTTTCTATATATATATATATATATATATTATATATATATATATATATATATATATATATATATATATATATATATAATATATATATATATATATATATAGTACTGTGTTTTCGGCCAGTTCATGGGTAAAGTTTTAGTATTAACCGGAATTCAAGAAATCTTAACCCGACTTGTCTTTTCGATAAACCTGGTCTGCTATGTGTTGTTAAGTGGCAAAAAGTACACGGTTTCTAATGTTAAGAGTCTCTTTTTCTAACATTTTAATCTAGTATACGCTTTAACACACAAAGCTGACATGTTCTTTAGGTGTGATTGTCTACAGCAGTGACTTGGTGGTAACTAAAAGCACTGTACCTTATTGCATCCTGTATTTATAAACCATTTTGGTCTGAATTTTTTTCGGGAAACCTTAAACGGTGGAGTAAAGAATTTTATTACCAGAGAAGATTTGAGAGTTGCTCTCAAGGAAGGCGGATTCTTAATTAAAATCTAAAATAACTATCTTTCTACAATAAAAGCCCCAAATTTTTAACTTAAAATTTGTGTATCTTCGCCACATCTCTGGCACCTTGCTTCCTTTGTCGGGTGGTAGGTTTCTGGCTGATATTAGGTGGGACAGTCTGGCACCACCTGTTATAAACGTAGTGATTACTCATGAGATATCAAATAGAGGTAACTATTTAGCAAAATGTATCATCGATTGTTTTCTTATGAGATTTTGGAGGACAATCATTGATTTATTTAGCACATAACTTTGTGCGCGTATGTGTATGTTGTTTGTACAATAGGCTCTTGTGTGTTTTTGTCCCATAAAAATCAATGCACAACCCGCAAATCCTCGAGTACCATTTGACAGTCCCATGTGTGCACTAATATAATAATAACAAAAGTTTATACAATTCTGGGTAATAGTGTTACACTACAGTGAGTAAGTAGTTAAATATACGAGCTAATGAGATTAATATTTTCAGCGGAGAGTGATGGAAGATAAAGGGCATAAGCATTCGCCCCGAATTTAACTTGAAACCAGACCTTAAATCCTTCAATTATCCTCTTGTATCCCTTCAAGTATCTTTCATGATATTTCTGATCATAAAAATCGCATATTCAAGGTTCACTAAGGAGTTTCTCTTCGTGCATTTCATAATTCAGTGAGAAAAATATTGTCATGTAGTTCTAAAGATAATAAGGATACACGAGTGTACTACTAATCCAGACTGGGGTGACTACATTTTCCCTTTAATCATTTTTCGGCTAACATTGGCAAGTTCGTACACAAAAACAACAAAGTTAACTTTAAGAAATCTACATAAAGTTCATTATTCGAAGTCTAAAGCTTTGACTATTGTAATTGCTCAGTATGAAAATAACGAAGCTGACAAGTATTTTACCGTGTATTCGAAAGGTCTCTAACTTTATTTTGGTTGGACAATCTGGAAGTTTTTAGTTGACTTAATTACTTGTAATGACAAATACGTTACCAGGGTACTGAGGAGGTTTCAGATCGGTGGTTTGACAAGGATTTTAGGTTAACTTGTCCGACTCAAGAAGTTGTCCGATTCAGAGAGTCGCTCGACCGAGGTCTTTCTTCGGCATAGCTATCTGGCTGTGGTATAGAACAAGGGGAATATAACATTCTCAGCATTTGGGAAGACTGGGATACATTCGGACGTCAAATGGGACGTTCCAACGCCAAATTGAGGTTGTGGGAGCAAGGGCGTCCTTATTATGAACGATAACTGTGTGTGTGTGTGGGGGGGGGGGGGGGTGCCGCGGTGTGTGAGCGATCCTGTGGCTATGGGTGCACCCGCGGTGTGTGAGCGATCCTGTGGCTATGGGTGCACCCGCGGTGTGTGAGCGATCCTGTGGCTGTGGGTGCACTCAGCAACACGTCCTTAACAGGACACGGTACAGCCGGCGAGAGCTCCGCGCTCGCACGTCTTTCCCAGCCCACGCGGAGCTCGAAACTGGCGTAGCTGCCCGAAAATTCCGTCGCTGCAATGAGAAGTCTCGCGCGGCTGCACGTGCCTGCCTTGGCAAGCAGCACGCCCTCCAGCCACGTACGTCTGCTGGGTTAGTTGGAGGTCAGCCAGGCTAATGGGGAAATCCCGCGAATTCCTTACCGGTACATTTCCCGCGTACCGCTAAGGAAGCGAGGGTGAGTATGGGTGCACCCGCGGTGTGTGAGCGATCCTGTGGCTATGGATGCACCCGCGGTGTGTAACGTGTGCTATGGGCATGGGTGCACCCGTGCACTTGTATTGATATCCAGCCGAGGACCTTGACCAGAATACACACCTACCACCTGAGGACATTTTTTCCACCTGAGGACCTAAACCCAGGTCCTCTTGTAAATTTAGTTCCATTGCATTCTACACACGTTTTCCATTATCTAGGTATAGGTAAGGGCAGAGTCCTCTACTGGCTATGAATTTGAAACAGGTGTGTGAAAATTTCAGAGGTCCTCAGGTGTGTAGGATACAACTGGTGGACTTATATTATATTGCCAATATAGTGGACTTAGGAGATATATGTGGCTTCCCAGTTGGTGTGTATAGCGCCCTCTAGAGGGTAGTAATACAATGCATGTGTTCATTTGTCAATCTCATAGTTGTATGTGCTGGTCCGCAGGTGAATATGCATACATGACAACGTGCGCAGGTCCTCGGTTTGTGATGAATACCAGTATGTGTGGTGTGTAACGTGTGCTATGGGCATGGGTGCACCCGCGGTGTGTATGTGTGTGTGTGTGTGTGTGTGTGTGAAAGGGTATGGATATTTTCACGACAGAAAATGGTTACATCCACGGCAAACTGGGTGTCAAGAACGGTCTACCCATAACCCACGTTTTAAGAAATATTTGCAAAACGTACAACCTGGAAAATTTAAATCAAACGGGAGAACGAAAAACGAAAAAAAAAAAAAAAAATACCGGAAGCTACAGTTTATCATTGGCAATGTCAATTTGACTTTTGCTCACCCGTTTTTATTTATTTGCTACAACAGTAAGGTAGATCTGGTCATAGCATTATTAGCTTCGAGATTTTACTTTCATGGTAGGACTGCATAAGATCGTCTTTGACGTAAGGGCTTACTTGCCCGCCCTCCTTAGGGCTCATTTCAGTGATATCCCTGTGTGGGGCCCAGGGGCGAAGCCCTCGGAGGCACTGAAGCATTTTCATGATTGTGGGCACTAGAACGAAGCCTTTTACTGTTTACATATGACAATGATACCTACTGAACACGTAAAAAATAGCAGTTTGGTTATATATGTTTAAAAAAGCCTAATTTGGACAACCGCCAGCCAATCTCTTTACGATGCATTGGGATTGATGGTGGGGAGGGTGCAGGGTAAAAGAGGTCCAGCCTACGGATGTTTGCAATAGTTATGCTCACTTTGTTCTATAGAAAGTTATGATAGGATATCAAGAGTACAAAATGAATGCGAGCGCATCGAGCCGGGAAGAAACATTTAAATCGCGAAGGTTGCACGGATTTTTTGCAATAATCCAAAGGGCGTTCTTTATGCCTTAAATTATTAACCGGACAATAAGCGCATATGAAGGATACGTCCAGAGCTCGCCGAAAAATAGGATTTTAAGTCATTTTAGTAAGGTTTTTAGGCACTGCATCCACAGGAGTCGGAGGGTGATCCTCCTGCCCAACAATTGCAATACAATATATGCACACTTTCAAGTGTTTACAGGAATACAAAAGCGTCCCGAGTTCACGATTTGAGTAGGTAGAATACCTGTGCACACTGCACCGATCCGACCAGGACCCGACTGTGATATCGAAACGGATCAATGCCAAAGTTTGTTCTCTGTCTCATTTTGGGTACCGATTGCGATCCTACGGTCTACTTCATGACCACATCGGAAATATCAAACTGTTTGATATTCATAGTGGTAGAGAGGGGAGTGAGTAAAGTCGTGGTAGTGTGCAGCTGTCATCTACCCAATTTTGACCTATTTTTTATGACTTGGAAAACAAAAATAAGTTTTGCGAAATTAGACGACGGTTGCAGAAGATCAATGTACTAACTCTCATGTGTGATTACCGAACAGTATAGTTAACCTACAATCCGACTGCGACCCGAAGCAACTGACCACGAACACCTACAACTCATCCCCGACTAGCAGTTACGTTTAACTGCATCTTATTCCAAAGGCGTTTATCAGGGACCGCGGAGAGGGGGAGGGAGACTACGGGGGCTTTAGCTCCGCACTTTTTCTGCCGTGGGAATTTTGGGCAGCTTTAGAGGCTTTTATTTTCTTGAAATATTAGGCCGTTTCGACTTTTTGGCTACCCCTTACTTCAAAACTGCAGTACGGAACTTCTATTTTCGCGAATAGTCTAGTAAAGACTACTTACTGAGACAGAACTCTAAATTTGTGATAACGTTTCTAACAATATTTAATAATTTGGCTACAAACAGAATAGTTTCCCAATGCAGTTGTATCTCATAACGTGATCATAAAAGTTTTCATCATTTCTGCAGCCCCAAATAAAAGATTTTTTTTCTGACAAAGTAAATTAATTGCAAAAAAGTGACAGTTTTTTACCCAAGGACCACAGCCTTTTCCCGACAGACGAAACTTTGAAAATTTCGGAGAGTGCCCCCGGTAAAGACGCCACTGCCTGGAAGCAGGAACTGGAGCTATTAATAAGCGTACATTCCTTTCTGTTAATTATCTAAGTACTAATCTAAAAGGGAATGCAAATCTCTCATGAGTTTACTATCAAACGTCTTGTTATTTAGTCTTTGTGATTCAAGTGGTTCTACTAACACCTAACATCACCAGGAGAAAATCAAAAGTGCAATAGACACCCTTGAAAAATGTTCTAGACACAATACCCTAGTTCATAAATGATCTCAATGATGAGAATTATACCAAGCAAATTTTGCTTCTTGTCGAGTATGCTCTCAGGTGTTTCTTCTCTCGACATGGTGATGTCTGCCTCTGCTAATTGTCAGCAAGACTAGTGAGTAAAAATTTGAGAGCGGGAAAATGGCGTCTGGAGATTTGGACTGAAGCTATGATTTGGCTAGGTTGTACGGCAACAAAGCAACGACGAGTACTACAACCAGTAGTTTTCAAGTTAGGAGTATTAAACAAAACACCTAAGGAACCACGACTTATACCTGTCGTGAAAATGACTCCTAATCTTTCGAAAAACGGATAACTGTACATACGGAGACATGCCAGTCAACAAGCTTTTTGCGTACTGCGAAAGCTTCCTCACAATTTCCGTAGCTTCACTGGTTAAACACGGAGCGATGCACTGTGCCAGCGTTCTCCCTTACTTTAATTTCTGTGGACTGTTATTTTCGTGATAACTATGTAAGCTGGTATTTCCTGAAAGTGATAACTATGTAAGCTGGTATTTTCTGAAAATATTGTTTGTGAGTTGAAGGGTTCATACATTGAAATATGACAACATTCTTTTTTAAAACAGGATAACATATACAAATGAGACCAACTATGTCTACTGGACACTTTATAGAAATTAATATCGCAGTCAGTGTGCACATATGCTGTGGATAAGGAGTTTATAACAAAAACTTTATACATACTTAGGAACAGGGGGAAAGGGGTAAGGACCTCAACTCCCAAGTTAAGGAAAAGCCTGTTACTCGGACAATGTTTGAAAAGAAAATTGGGAGATTCTCGAGGCAGCACAGGTTTTCCCAGTGAAGAATAAAAAGAAGGAAATAACGGTAAAACTGACATTCAGAAATACTATTCCGTACCCCAGTACATTCCAAGACGATGTCTTTGCATTACCTCTTCCACGGGGACAAACATATACTCTCCCCAAACCGGATTATATACCAATGATGTTCAATGCGATGTAATCGCCCTATGTTAGAAAAACCCAATGAAACAGATGCTTCAATGAATAACTGCTCTTCTGACGTCGTTGGATCCTATATAATACCCGCTGTGTGGTCTATGTAGGAGAACCCACTTTACTTGAAGTAATGGTACTGCCCTGCATGCTTTGGGGGCAAGTGAATTCTAGTATTAAACATCAAACATGAATTCAATTGTCAAATTATACAAGGGTTACACGAATCAGGTTTATAAACATTAGAAATATACCAGTAATCGAAAACTGTGTGAGCTAAGCTTCATAATATAAATAAAAAGAATGGGTCTGAAGAAGATGGGAGACGACACAAATGAATGCCCTACACTACTACTGTGATTTATTCCTTCAAATATTATTTCAACATCACCTCAAAGGCTATGCCTTGTACAGACAGTTACCCAAGTTGATGCCAAAGTTTTGGAACAGTTACAGCTGTAGTAATCGGTCTACATTTCGAATCCGAGACATTTTGCTAAATTCAACATATTGTGTTCCTCTTGTTTCTTACCCGTTTTTATTTTGTGGCTAGCCAGTAGTACAAGTACGTGTTCAAAGCATTTCTAATTCTGAAAGGTATGGAATTTAGAGCCCTGCTTCCTCATTTGTCCCTTTCTTCGGAAATGTGCATGATTTGAATGCTTGAACACTTGTAGACTTCTAAAAGAAGTCTTGCTAGTCATTTTACTTTTATGGCATTTAGTGAGGTCTTAGAAGTCAACCACAAATCGTATTTTGTCTTGTTCACTGCATGGAAGGGAGAACTACTAGAATAACAGAGGTTTTATTGGTGGCGGTATTCCCATTGCCTATGGTGTGAGGTGTTGTATGGATCATCTCGCCCAGGAAAATTCATCTGTTATTACCGGAAATAACTTCACTAGGGTTTTATAAAGGATTTCATTAAAATAAAGTGGTTTGTTTGGAGACTGGATTGGTGATACTCAACATTTTGAAATTTATTAAACCTTCAAATGCTTTTTAAACTTGTTTGAAAGGATGAAAAGGGAGGCGCGGCGGTGTATGCCGGCCCAATCGCGGCCCCCAGGCCATCGTCTGCCATGCATCTATGTACCGAGCTCTAGACAAAACACTTTGCATAACTTGAAATATGTCCTAAGAAATGTTGTAGTTGTTTAACCTCTGTAAATTTTCTTAACCAATGTGAACCTTCTACTCCTTAACTGTATTGATATATGTAATGACCTTGTGACGACCAGACTCTGATATGAAAAAAAAAAAGAATACGTAAGTAAAACGTAAGGAAGATTGAAATTCCGTAAAGTCTGTGTGTTCACTTTTAGTATTCCCACACAACAGTTATCATTCAAGAGTTAAAACGCGATAGCCATAGCAGGACGTGTTAACGCAAGTAAGATGATTGAAGGTTTAAAGGTTTACTTTGAATCTCCAAAATGAAAACAAAACCAGTCTCCGTCAACAGTGAAAATTTTATCGTCTGGTCGGAGGAAGTTATTAAGAGACACAACACACCCACACACGCACACACAGAAAGTGTAGAGAAATAAATGGAATTATATATGGCACTCTAGCTGTCACTCATCCCACACAGAAACCTAAAATATAAATTTGTATCTTTCAAAAGGGACCTTGATATGCAGCTTATCGTAACAACTTTAGCAACGAAATAAACTTATGCTATGCTAAGGATATGAAAAGCACATGCAGATTCAGAACGAAATACTGCAGGAGAAATCGAGGAAGCTTCAGAGAGCTGACGTTGTGTGGACACAGTTCTTGGTGGGGAAATGGGAATACCTAGTCTTGCTTTTAAATAGTTTGCAGCACACTTTAAGATTACCGAATGAAACAATATCGAACACATAATTAATGATAAGTATAATGTCAACGCGATTAATTTTCTTTTTATTACATCTCACATTTTTTATTAGACTAAAGAACAATCTTATAACTTAAATTATTGTGTTGACACTTTTGTTTAAAGTAAAATGTCATTTATGTCCTGTTTATGTACTTGAAGGACAAGTTTGTAAGTTAGATCAGCTCTGCTCAATTGATATGTATTGCCCATTACAATCCATGGCATGGTATTTCCTTATTGACCTAAGATTCCTTCCTTGTCTGCAAGGAAATAACTACACACTCAGAAGATTGGTCTTAGAGCACGCTTGCCTGTCTATATAAGCATCACCGTATGGTTGCTAAGTGTACAGTGTTAAACGATTTCTTCAACACCAAGGTATTATCACTTTAAGATCCGCCCATCCAGGTTTCATGATATCCAATAAGGAACTTTTACGATCAAATCTCTTCAGCGCATGTGTTACTTGTTCGGATAACTTCATTGCACAAATGTAGAGCAATGGTAATCATTTTGCAACCCACTATTTTCATGCAGTGTCATTCCAGGGAGTTATAGGAGGCTATAGAACAGTTGTGTAATCTCGCACAGAGCCAGTAACTCACAGGCTAAAAAGTTAAATACTTAAACTAGTCTCCCTCTTCCTTAACCCAGGATAACTGAAAAGTTTATACAAGTATTGTTGTGTCATGTCACTCATATTACTTGCTTCATATTAAACTTGAACCCTTCTGTTTTTATGACAATTAACCTATTACAATTTTGTCGAATGTCGTGGTACGAGCTGCGCGAATTTTTTGATATTAAAGTAACAAATTATAGCTGAAACACAGCCCCTTGTTCGCCACCTAAGATCACAAATTAATCAACTGCCAGTCGACTAAGGACAGTGATTTCCACCCCGCCATCTAGATAAATTGGTAATCAGGAGGCAATACAAAGTTGACAGATGGAAGGGTGATGAGTCAACCAAAAGAGTGGGTAGGGGAGCTGGGCTAGTCTCTAGGCTACTGAGTGTTGAACAACAAACTGTCGCTTTCAAAAACAGTTTTAGAAAGATTTTTTTCAACACCCTAACGAATTTCTACAAGCTTTCTTTACCAGCGGAAAAAAAAACAAATATCTCTCAAAAGATTGATAACGATCTCTAAGTGTAAGGAAGTTGGAAAGACCAAAAAAGGTGAGCCCTGAAGATATTTCCTCCATTGAAATCTAGGCTTATAATATTGCCATGAAAATAGATATTCACCCTCGAATAAATTCTACAGCTCAAGACCTCACCCCAATTTCTGCAAAAAAGGAATCGCTGACCTAGCCAAATCAGATTTAAACAAATTCGCTGTAAATATATATTGGACAGCATAAGCTACAAAACATATCAAAACTAGGCGTAAACGAATAGATAGATACAGCTGCTCTTCTGAAGTGATTTGATGATATTCAAGGTAAAAGCATTGCACTTTCGTTGGCGTTGAGGTCAATAGCTACTCATTTCGCTAAAGCTTACGCTGTGTTAGACCTCGCTTCCAATTGAGACGGCATCTGCTGTGAAGAAAGTAAAATAAGTACCCTCGCCAAAAAACCTTGCTTGTATTATTTTGGAGTTGCTTGGGATAAGAAACAATATTCCAGTTTTGTCGATATTCCCTTTTGCGGTGACGATAGTGTCAAATCTTGTGAATTGGTTGGTCCTTTTTCTTGTCTTTTATTGTAAAGATGCACGCAGTGGCGTAGCTAGACTTTTCGGGAGGGCGGGGGGGGGGGGGGCAAGTACCTAAATTTTCCCATTTTATTTTTAAGTGTGAGCATTACTGTATTGGGGAACGTTCTGCATTCTGCAATGTAGGTTACAAACATTTGGATTACATGTAACACATACCAAACACATAAGTGTCATTATGCAAAATGTGCCCTGGCCGCCTGGGCATATTTTGCATAACGTCGATTAATACTTCAAGAGCCGAGTTGTGCACTGATAGCGTTCTTTTGAATCTGAACCTTGAAATTGCAAAGAGCGCGAAAATTTTTGGTAGGCTTACACACACACACACACCCACACACACAAACCATATGTAATCATGAAGAACAAAAAGAGAAAAAAAGAGAAAAACTGTAGGGGTTGTAGACCGTATCAGGGATAACATACATACATGGACTACCCGATGAAATAGCCAAACTTTGCTCCATGAGTCGCCCACCAACTGACCGTGCGCATGACACACACAAGAGAACAGCAACTAGGCTTTGCGATATGGGATAAAAGTTACGACCTCTACATAAACTGTGCACTCTGTCTATATGTTACTTGGTAAGGTGGACAAGACTTGTGCTATCTAGCTATGTGGAACTAAGGAAGAAACTGGAGTGACTCTACAGCGCGCGTAGCGCACCGAACATTTTGGGTTCATATTAGAGAAATTGTCTTCCTGAGAGCAAAAAACAGGTAAACTGTCGGGGCGACTAGTTACCGTCAGGGACTATATACTTTATCATAAATTTCCGAATTATTCATTTTCCAGAGCCGGGGGGGGGGGGCAATTGCCCCCCTGTCCCCTGTAGCTACGCCAGTGGATGCACGGAAGTAACTTTGGCCTAGACGGAGACGAAGCCGAAGGTTCATCGAATACTTTAATATCCAGTCTTCAAGTAGAACTCGAAACCCCCCCAGTCTGCAGATCAGCATTGGGGCAAACAAGAAGATTATATACTTACTTAATGCTACCCAGGACCTTAACAGTAGAAAATATATACCCGAAACCCAGCCTATGAGCGCACCACTCTAAGTACAATGTTAGTTTTTAATCACCCGGTTAGAATCCTTGAACATATTCCAGAATAACGGAATAAAGGCCAGACAGAAATTTCTTCCGAACGAATCATTTCAATTGTGCAACACTTGCTTACCAATACCCTACCAAGAGTCTCTATAAATACCAGGTACGATTACCGCTTACAACACCAAGCAACTACTAATGAGAAGCGTAAACGTCATATAGCACAACTAACCACACAGTAAAAGCATTTCGATCAAGTTTGTAAGAAAGTTTCTTAAAATCCTCGAAGGACAAAACTAAACAAAATTTTAACCCGAACACCATCAGAGTGAGTATGAACACCGTCAGGGAAAATATTCACAATAAAGCTACCTCGCAACAAAGACTGAAGAAATCCAACCAAAATAATTTACGGAGGCAGAAAAATGAGCCCCCTTTGACACGTCACTCCCTCATTGGATCCGTCGTGTACCGGGATACAGTAACGACTTGAGAGGCCGGAGCAAGTCTACACTCTACACACGTTTTTAGTAATTGAACACTTTTTTTGCCCCCACTTTGTAAACATGTTCAAATTCTTTAACATGTTGATGGATTAATTTAAAAACTAAAGGGTAGCAATTTAACGTGTTTTAAAACAGAATGTTTTAGAATTAAACAGGTGTGTTAAGCATCTCATCATATTCACAAAGAAGGGGCAAAAAGTGTTTAGAAAAATGTTTAATTCCTAAATATCTTATTAGAGTGTATATCGGACACACGGAAAACTCAGATAAGTTAAGATAAGATATGCAAACCACAAATGTACTTTCCCATATCAATCCCCAAAAGTAATTAAGAAATGAATTAAGCTTAGGAAAAGGTGGGTTAAGGGCCGTAAGACGGGTGCAAGCTACTACGGACGTGAAGAATATCTATTTAAAAATACCCAGCAAAGGATCAAGCAAAGAGTTGAATTCCATCATACTACTCAATACCCACATTACCGGGCTTAAGAGGGACCTCTCTTTTATGAGCAGTCAAGCCAGGATAACACCTGGTACTATATAAGGTTTTTCAGCCACCATGCATTAGCAACTGAAGAAGAGCAGTAGTTATGTTAGAAATAATTTGTACGTGTTCAAGTCATTAAATTCTTGTTGGAAATGAAAGGTTCGATTTTTGTGTATATATATATATATATATATATATATATATATATATATATATATATATATATATATATATATATATATATATATATATAACGCTAAAACCCACGGTTGGGGGAAAAAATTTAGAGGGCGCTAGACGACCTTTCGAAAAGGCGAAAAAAAACAATAAAATACATAAGATTATATTTCACCATTTGGTTGAATTTGAAAAACAGATATACATCAACGTTATTTCAATGGCCCACCAATTGTACGTGTTAACAGATACGTGTACGTAATTTGGTCAACATTGAAGTAATGGTATATATATTATGTAGTGAAAAGGCCATTACCATCCGTTTACGTATTCCTATAGAAAAAGCGTGTAGTTTCGTTAAGTCGACCTGATTTTTTCCCCTTATAGACGATTTCCCCTTATAGGCGGGTTTTTTCATACGATATTTCCCCTTAATCCCAAATTAGCAATATATATATATATATATATATATATATATATATATATATATATGAAAGAATCACGTTAGTCACGGTGGTGCAGGTGTCAAGGCAGTCGCCCGGAAAGCGACAGTCCCGGGTTCAAACCCGCGTGGCTTTATTTTCCATCTGGTTCTTACATTCTTCCCTTGTTCAAAAGCCTATGCCAGTACTTGGGTTGATTTTCATTCAGATCGAATCAATTACTAACTCTTCGACCTACATTTACAGTCTATCCTATCCTGTTCGACCTACATATTTATATATATACAATAGGAGAGCACAGATACGGTAACAAAATACCGTATATTTCGGACAACCCCGTGCCCTTCTTCGCCCCAAAAAGTGGAGGTTAATTTGCAAACAACAGACACATCAATTGGATTAAACACCTTGGCGAGGGTAATAAATCACAAAGGGGATATCGCTTAAGATGCCCAGGTTCTTGTTAAGACCACGGGTATGTGTGGACAGTTCTTCTTGTGGTTATTAAACCTCAGCCTACATTTGGTGCCAGTCTGACCGACATAGTTGCCTTTGTCACACAAATTGCAGGATAATAAATATACTACATTAGGCGTATCACAGTCTAGGGGAGGGGGACGGATGTTGCAAGTAGTGCTTGATCACAAGAGTGATAAGGTGTGTTCGAAACTTAAAGCTTTTAAATAGTGAGGACAATGGTCCCCACTGATAGGTCAATTAAGTCTATCTCTAAGTTGAAAGAGGTGAGAGAAGGTAATTTGAGTAAGCCTATTGGAAAAGGCGTGACGGAGAAGTTCTAATAGGATTACTTAGGACTAAAGGATGATCCCTTCATTCAGAGTGAATGAGCACGTGTGAAAAGTGTTCCCAAAGCCCCGCAAAAACACGCATATTTTGAAACGAACTTCCTTATTTTCTTCACCTATATATAAATATATATTTATATATATATATATATGTATATATATATTCATATACGTATGTATGTATATATATGTAGGTATATATGTATATATATATATATATATATATATATATATATATATATATATATATATATATATATATATATATATATAAGGAAAGAAAACAGCGATGAGATTGAAACCAATGACGGATTTAAATAGAGATGTCAATATTTCGTGAGAAACAACTTACATCCTCAAGGCGAAATAGTAAACTGACATACACAAGTAGCTAACAAATGCAAAGAGGATAAAAGTAGTAGAGCATGAAAACCGTCAGAATAGCTAAAGATTATAGCTTTGTACATTCCTATTGAGGTTAGGTTGGATCTTCTTGATGATAAGGGATTCCATTATTTTCCGCTTGTACCAAGCATTCTCAACGCTAAGAACTTTAACATGATTGGGACTAGGGAGTTCATGTGACGCCGTTTGGCAGTGGGTAAAAAAGAGCTAAACTCATTGAAACGATCGGCATTAACATGCTTTGCAAACCTAACCTGAAGTCTTTGACTCTCTCATTGTAGGGGCAGGCGTATCTGTTCCACCGATGAGCTTTTCCACCTAGAACTCAAACATATCCGTAATTGTCTCCTGTGTAACAACTACCCTTTTAATGTTTTAAAAGTTTTGAGAGGTACACCTGTAACTTACGTTCTAGTTTACACAAGGGTCCTGTCCCACCTAGGCAGGTCGAGAATGTAGAGTCTTCAAAATTTTTCATCAATTTTTTTTTTCAAGTGATTCACGGGTCGTATAAACGGTCTTGCTGGCTGCATACAGCCCGCGGACCTGAGGTTCCCTACTCCTACTTTAGGCCATGCCCGGTTTAAGGTGATGACCCCAGAGGCCCGTACTAAAAAAGTAATCGACATTCTTATAAAGTTCAGTGGTGCAACGTGAAAAAGTAGTAACCTGTCCTATAGACCTCAATGTTAAGTTTCGGAATTTATACCTTACGTTTTTCCCAACTTTGCTCTCAGGCATCAGCAACTCGCCCTCGGAGCCAGTCTACTTTTTTATACGTGCCTGAATGTGGAGTTGGTAAAGGCCAATATTAGTCTGTGTGTGTTTAACAGTCTCAGTAATTACCAGCCATGTATGTAACAAAAAGGTGCGCTTGAAGCGCGCAGAAAATTTAGCCTTTCATGATGAATAGAGCTAAATATTAGGGTCGCTAACAAAAAAAAAAAAAAAAAAAAAAAAATGAGTGAGATGAAGAGATTCCTCCCCCACCCTCCCAAACCAAAACAGCAGGGATCATGCCTCACAGCCTAAGCTAGGCGCAAATACTAGGAAACATTGCAGGTATCGCCATAATATTGAATGCACTCCGTCCTTCCTAAGTCTTAATTATTGGAGGGGAGTATGTCTTACATATTTTTAGGAAATATCACTGAAGTTTACCAGTTTACCAGCTCTACGTAACGGGAAAATTGAACAAAAGTATTGCGTTTCTTACCAAATTTTAAAGGAAATGTATATGTTTGTCAACGACTGTCTTACTGATCACCAAACATGAACGCAAATTAGCGTGAGCCCAAATCGCGCAGGTAAAATCGTTTTACAAGAATTTTAAGTCACCGGCAAAAGTAATATACACACAAATGTCAGCAATTTTTTACTTTTGCTACAATATCATAGATATTTTGTCCCCCTCCCCCCACCAAATTATCGGAGGGGACAATGCCTCACACTTACAATATTAGTAAATAAAATGGTCTTCGACCAAATATTTGGAGGACTAAAGGTGGTCGGTCCCCCCATCCAAATCCCCCCTCCACGGTTGTCGCCCCTTAGAAAAAGCTGACATCCAGTTCCGATTCAAGAACTGAACAACAGCGTTTAACGTCATGTGGAAACAGAGAATAATAAGACCTTTTGACTTTCAAACGGTGTACGCTCCTTTCAACTATGTCTACCTAAACTTTCCCTCATCCAGTCAATATAAAGTTTATACTGGCGGAAAGACGAAAAGTTACTCCCACCGATCCATTTTGCCCAAAGTCGATAAGACTTTTGTTTAAATAGGAAGAGCGCCGTGTAGCAGTTTTGGTAAAAATGATGATTGAACAGGACTCGCCTTTGGTTGTGTGATTGGAAATCCGCCGAACTTTGCAGATGTGAATTTGAAATGAAACTTACATGAACTGATAAGCTTTTATTGAGATAGGAAGTAATTAAGGCTCACGATGCAAATAGAATCTAAAGAAATATGTACTAAACAATTATGACTGTGGTCATCTAGGGATCACATATCTTTAAATAAACCTTTTGTATGAACAGGTTTCGGAAATGTCACGATGCATGCCGTTGTCGCTCACCAGCGTTTTCACGTAGTACATTTAGCTACATAAAATCACGTCGATTCCATGTGGAAATCCTTTCACTTTTTAATGCATTGAGGAAATAGCGAGCATAAGCTTATCGAAAATACAAATAAAAAAAAAAAAAACCACAGGCGGATCATTGACTGGGCGTATCCATTTGCTGTTGCAATTTAAATGTCTTTTCTTCTCTGAAGGGAATTAGTTCCTCTGTTTATTATTATTTTTTTTTTCAACTATCGGTCCCATTTTTCTGCGACGACTACTAGACTATCATGAAAGCAAGATGGAAGTGTACGTGCCAAAACGTACATCTTTCATGTAAGTTACATGCCTTTTGGATAAGATCATGTGTAGTGTCTGTTCTTTTCAGCCAGTCAAAAATGGGACCACGCATGACAGATCCATGATGTAGAGGGGTCAGAGGTTGGTCAGTTTAATTAGTTGTCCTTTCGAGGACGTGGCTCCCTTTCGGAGCAGAACTCCTTCGGGAGTAACGTTTAGTTTTGCCCATCGGCTCTTCGCCAGAGAGTCAAAGAGACTTTAGAAAAAGCACAAATATATATTTGACGACCGATGATGCATTCTGAAGTTGCACTTAATAAGGAACCTTAAGAGTTGTGCATTTGTGTTTCGTAATATAAAATTATACAATAACTCTTCACTTTTGGTTTTTACATGAATGGATGACATGACTAAGATAATTGATACCCGATGCGGACCTTGGCTTAATCACTTCATAAAGAACTTAACCTGAAAGGGGGTCTAAAAGGGGTTCTCACACCCCCTTTTTAATGCATGGTGACGGAGATGCTCAATTGTAGTATCTTTAGTTTGAAAAAAATGACCAGTTGCTGAAAAAACATTCTTCTTTTTCAATGAACGTTTCTTATTTTGGGGTTGGATGTCAGTGCAGTGGTTAACACTTTTTTCTTTAGAAAATGCTTGTATATCTAGATTCCAAATGGTTTTAACTATTAAAATCTTTGACTTAAGTGCATGCTGCCCATCAAGACGTTATAATTGGAGCGGATTGACAGCCCAATCCCCACAGTAGGTCACGGCATGCATGAATCCTGTGATACAAAAAAATCGATCGTACCAAAAAAAAAAAAAAAAAAATAGTGTTTTGGTGTAACTTGTTTCCATTATTCCATATTAATGTAGTTCCCTTATATGACAGTTATTTCAAATTTCATTCCATTCCTATCGCCACTTTAAGTGCCATAGAAGAATATATAAACATCTATAGTAGCTTTGAATGTAAAATGTGAATTTACAGGTTACTATTTTCTGTAAATTTAGAACAGGTTACTCTGATGTAGAGGATGTGACTGAATAAGTAAGGTTCAACCGATATTCTTACTCATAACCTTTTTATTCTTGTTCGGAAATAGCAACGTCCCATTTTTATTACTTGACTGTTTAGAACCTAAATAAAATTGACATTGTGCGTTATCGTTTCTTTATTGAATTTGCCAGGCTACCTAAAAATAATAATTGGAATTTTATTAGCATTACAAACTAGTCACTTGTCACACTTTTACCATGATAAGAGGAATACCAATACAGTAGAGGGAATGAAGTTTTTGCCAACTATGAAAGTCAAGACAGAAAGGAAAATGGTGGCCAGAACGAATATGGAATGCTTTAAATCCGATTACATCAATGCAGAGTTCTTTGGCACTTCTGGATCAAATCGGTCGTACTTTCATCTCTGTGTATTTAAGGTTGCAGTAACTTCCCGGAAGATTATGCCAGTAAAAGCAATCGGTTCCGTATGGACTGTTGAGGTAGGATCTACCGCAATAATTGTACCACCATCCAGCGTTACCATTGCACGAAGAATCGCAATAATAATGACGATGATACCACGTAGCACAGTTACCGCTACTGTAAGCATCTTTGTCATGGTCTCGAGTTGTGAAAGCTTGGCCATTGTTAGTATAATAAGAAGTCATAGCATCACCTGCAATACAAGCAAAACGATCGATATACATTAGCAATTAGGATTTAAATAGGTTACAGATACCCAATACACATAGCATGTCCAGTTTAAACTGATCTGTACAGAAACTGTAACACGTGTTACGAGAACTGTTAATGGTACGATACGGTTGAGTGATTTACAGATAAGTAGTTAATTTAGGAGTCAGTTGTCGAGTTCTCCGCATGGTACAGTGGTCAAGAAGGAAGGCTTAATACCATGATTTTCGGGGTTCTGGGTTCGATTCCTCTTATGGACTTAACAGAATTTACTCTTATTGTTTTGAGGGTTAGGGTTATTCTTAGTGTTAGGGTTAGGGTGAGGGGAAAATTGGTGATATCGTTCCTCGTGTTACAAAATTATAACATGGCACAGTTTAAAACTGGAAACGTTTCCACCCATGAAAATTGGCTGTTTACAGATCAATATAACCTTCTTAACAATTTCTGAACATAATAGATTCATCCCTAACGTATTTCTATTTCTAGGCAATAGATAAACTTTGATTCCTTTGCATGATCAATACGTTGCACTACTAAAGGTGTGTCCAAAACAGAGTAAAAAGTCTCCAGTCATTAAATTATACAAACAGAAGTTTACTATTTGTTTATTTACTTACAGGAACAAAAGAGGGAGAAAGGAATACAAGGCCAGAGGTGTACAGGTTAGATATGCTGGTGTGCCTGAGAAATTTTGAGATTAATCTAAGGTGGTTCATATTGAGTAATGTCTATTTTATTGGAGTTTAAATTTTCCAAGATATCCTTACTATTGTTTGAGAAGCACCAAACGGATAGATAAAACGATTTCCACTTTTCATAACTGGAAAATTATTTGAGTTCAGCTATTTTTTTGAACAGAGGTGTAGTTGTCTTCTTTACTTAGCTCATAGAGCAAGTTTGTTTGAGGCATAAACTAAAATTGTATTTAGACAACAATAATTGTCGACCTGATGCATTCTTTTACTTAAATATAGTTTTTATAAAATGTCGGTGAAACAAGTTTATTCTTTTAAACTGTCCACTTCCGAAATATGTCATTTATAAAAGAAGTTAGTCTCAAGAAAAAAAATATTGGTATGAATTAGGAAAATGAAAAAAATTATTAAAGTGGGAAAGAAGGGTTTTAATGCTCACGGTAGATATTTTTGGCATTTAAGTTAGCTTTAAGGAGAGGCCTGTACTTTTCCAACTGTGAAAGTGCACTGCTACAACGTATGCCCTTATTTATAAATATCTGCATGAGACTACAATGTGAAGGCATATGATAAACTGTAACTGATTGGAGGGATGAATGCTTTCTAGAAAGAGTGATATGCAGGAAGAAATAAAAAAAAAAAACTTTGCACAGTTGATACCTTATAGTAAGGAAAAATTGAGAAAGAAACTTTATTTTGGAAATCAAAAATGGAAACTATTTATCTCACTCTCTTCGTCTCAGTATATGTTATTGATGTAATGCTGAATGTCGAAAATTATTAAACTTATTTCAGGGGGATATATTTAGAAAATTGGCTATATAGTTCTAAATACAGTTTATGGCTGCACTTTGATTGACATTCATTCAAAACATATAGCTCCACTATGGTTGGTCAACAATGACTTGTACAGTCAGTTGTGTTCCCAATTAACCCGTTACCTGCGTTACTAAACTGTCCCACGTACGCAGTTGACTGGTTAAGCACGCTCCGGAAGAGCTCCCTCTTTTGCTCTCAGTGAAACAGCCAACACTCTGCGCAAACTCTGAGCGGTGACGTCACATGACGCTCCAGCCGAGCCTCCCTGTATATAGGAAGGCATTTCCGGTAACTACTTAAAGTTTCGAGCGGCGCGGGCACCCCCCCGACCCCCACCCCCCACCCCCCTCGTGTCCGTCCACGACGGATATATTCGTCATTCCTAGTCAACGGGTTAAGCTCATACAGACTTGTATGATAATAGTGGCTCATTAACTTTAGTGCAGGCTATTGTGGATCTGTCTTGGAGGTGAACTAGACAGGTGATTTGGTTTGGATTGGAAGCGGGGCTAGAAGTAAACTTGGTAGGAAAAACGAATAGTGTCAGGGTGAAATAAGAGGGCCTTTAAACTGAAGATTGTGCAATTGTTTTGAAAATTGTTCTTGTCTTTTGTAGCAGTATCTACTAAGACAACAATCACCTTGGGAGAGGTGAGCGTTTGTAATCTGGCTATTCCTTACCAATTAAAAAAAATTAAAAAAATAATTTAAAGGTCGACAACGTGTGTGGAGAAATCTTAGAAATTATTGCAGTATTAATCACTTTAAATTCAGTGAAATAACTTTTACATTCCCTGTCAATCAATAAAGTAAGATTAACTTTGTAATATCGTGCAATGTTCAGATATAGTACCTTGTGGTTAAGACATTGTTTTCCATACCTGCATTACCACTGTAGCCGCTAACACTTAATCGATACTTGTCATTTTCATCACTGATACTGAAAGAGCTGTACTTCGCGTAGTATGGATCCCCTAAACTGTTGACAATGTCGACACGAAGTTGATAATTTCTTTGACTTGTCAAACTATGCAACTTGTCATTCCCGAGCCAAGATTCGTGCTCAGGCCGTCCAAATCCATCTTTGTAATCAGACCAATAAAGGAAGAAATCTTGAGAACCGTCAACACGACGTTGAAATACCTTCACACAGGATAAAAAAAGTGATACCCACATTGCAAGAACATAAACCATGCTTAACGTTAACCAAAAAATTAATAGAACTTTTAACAACTAAAATGCTTCATGTTCGCTGTGAAGAATGTTGTCAAATAAGGAACGATTAAAAAAAATAATATTAATATTTCCATTTACCGTCCAGCCTCCTCCATCTGTCATGTTACAATACACCTCAAACGGCTCTCTTTGCCACGTTGTTGGCTTTATTGTGTAGACCCCACTGTCAGTGGAACCTCTTTCATATACATCTTGACAGTCCGAGGGAGGGGTATCGATGGTACAGTTGACTCCGTCACCAGTGTATCCTGCTTTGCAGTAGCATTGAGGTCCGTTGTACCTCTCTTCACAAACTGCATTATGACTACACTGGTGATCCTCGCATGAAAATTGACCTCTGTTACAGGAACATCGTCTCGAACAGTCGGGAGAAATGAAGACATTACCATCCTAAAGGAAAGGATAATCTTTCAAATCAAATGCTATAGTTAAATCTCTGATGACTGATTGAAATAATATTTGGGTGTACTTGACAACAGGGCTAAATTGGTTACTAGTTTACTCAGTAAATTATGAGATCAAGTATGACCAACTGCACTGTCAATTATGGAGACGTAAGAGGTGCGGAACACACTAATTCCCATGAGAACCAGAAAAGACTGATATCTCAAATGTATGGATACCCTAGACATCTGAAACGCCTAAAATATCCGATAGGCTATTTCAAGAAAACTGAAATTACGCGGTATGATAAGGTGTTGTAAACTGTTGGTAAATGACAGTATAGTCTTGTCCTACTCACCGAACCCGACGGGCACAGGAACATGGTGATTTTATCTACAGAATAAAGGATAAAGTTGTCAATGTTTTCTTTATATGTAATTTATACGTAAAACGGTATTTCAAATGAATAAGTGTATTAGTACCTTCTGTTCCATTATATTCACCAACACTTGTCAGCTTGTATTCGCCAAACTCATCACTGATACGAAACCTGTTGTACGTGACGTAGCCTGACAAACCATCGGCACTAGTAAAGTCAATTCGGAGTTCATACATGTCTTGGTCTATCAGGGATGCTAGTTTATCGTTGCCAATCCAGAATTCTTGCGATAGAAAACCGAATCCAGGTTTGTATTCTGTCCAGTTACGGTTGAAAAGAAGAGAACCATCCTGAAAGCGATGTATGACCTGAAATGATAAAGCACATAATAAAAGGAAACATTACATAGTGTTACAACCCATCATGGGCGTCAATCCTTACTCGAATGTGTGTGTGGGGGAGGGGGGAGGGTCATGGACACTTCTGTCAAATTTACTGTGAAAATATCTTAAGTCAAATGGGTGTAATTCCAGAATGTGGAGGAACGTGTCCCCCTGTTTCCCAGGATTGACGCCCATGCAATCCATTCGCGAAAACTTCTTACCATCCTTACACCTTACGCTGGAATATAATGCTTAAATACAGCGCATTTTAAAGTGCACGATACTCATTGGCTTGACAAAGCTGATCTGTTGTACTTTTTAGAAGGATCCACTTCCGATTTATTCTTAATTTACAAGTTTAGTCATGAAAACTTTGAAAAGTGATAACGTCAAAAACAAGAATACTTTCACTAACCGTCCATCCTCCAGTATCTATTGCATTATTACAGTAGACTTCAAAAGGTTCTGGATAACCATCTGGTTTGATTAGATATACACCACTGAGATTATTTGTAGAACATTGACTTCTAACTTCTGAACAATCTCTCGGATAGTCAGGTCGTTGATAAAAAAAAATACGAAGAATCTGCAAAAAGGATCATTCATTAGTCAAAGTAAGTTATGACTGTTTTTCTCCTTATGTTAAAATCAAAACCTAATTCTGCAACGCTTCCTGAAAGTTTGGTGAAATGAGGATTGTCGAGTACATTTTTCCCCAAACTGAGTCTGAGTAAGTTTCCCAAACCGTCATTCTTTTTTGGGTTCCAGCAAGTATTAGATCTCTTGTTAAACATGAAATGTACCGTACCTATTGCGTAACGATCAATGAAGCTTCATGAAATCTTGAAATAAAACATAACAAAAGTTACTGCACGTCAAAGATATCCTCTGACATTCGGAAAGAACAATGTCTATCGTTCAACTTGTCACTGTGCACCAACTGTCTGCGTAGGACACTCAGAGGGGCTACGCAGACTTGAAGAAAGATGTGTCAAAAAGTGTCATTAGTCTCACTAACTGTACAAGTCAGGGGCAAGTAGGCTGAACAGAATTACAGTCGACAGTAAAATCGACAGTTAAATGCACCAACTTACTGCAGTTTTGCTAAGTCAGCATCGGGCGACTACATAGGCATTCCCTTCGGCAAACCAAAAATGAAGAAAGCATACTCTAGTTAGCATGTAAATTTTTTCACTAATATAGCTCATTGCCGCTAACTTGGTCATTTTGTCCTCGTTGCCAATGTTTGGTTAATTTGTTTGAATATTTGTGTATTATGCAAGAAATAATATATCGAAGATGCATGGCCAATGCCTTCCGGAAAATAGCATGGGACAATTACTACGAATTAATGGAAAGCACGTTAAAGAAAGCTTAATAATACGAAAGTATTAAGATTGCATACCAACAAATGTGGTTCTTTCGATGTCCTGAAAAAAAGAAAACGGTAGTAAAACATGATTAGTCATGTGCTTATTTCAAGCAATGGTCTATGGTTATTCCATTAAAACGGTTGAGAATAACAGTCAGAATAATTAATACATACTCAAAATATCACACAAATTGTATCATCCTTAAAATCTCCGTAGAGTACTGAATGTTTCTGAAGTTGCTACATAATATCTGTAAAGAGGAAGAGATCGATGTATATGACGTCACCGAATAGAACGTGCCCCCTCAATTGGGGTGAGATAAGTGAGAGACATTACAAATTACAACAACAGACACTGCTAATTTTGGAAAGGCCTGATACGCTCCTAAGTCTTTGTGCACTTGCAAAGGTTAAGTCTGCGTACATTGTTTGTATACCGAAATCATGCACTCTGCCTTATTTACAATCCTCGACAAAATGATTGGGACCCTTTCTGACCTGCGACATATTTTCACCATATCTTTCCCTCTACCCCTTACTCAATGATGAGAAAGAGAACGACGGGCCTTTTTTCTTCAGAGCCGAACTGTCATTTTAATTAAAAGCCGACACTAAGGCGGGGCGGCGGTATTGTCGCAGATAATTTTTGTTGTGATGGTATCTGGCTTTATTGTATGTCCTCTAAGATGACTTTCGCGTGACTTCAATTCATGGGGCTATAAACGCAATCCTTGCAAGCATCGCTACGTAACACACTACGCTTCATAGTTTTAAGAATATAAAATTACACACTTTTGCAGAAATTAAACTCGAGAGAGGCAATTTTTCGAGGAGAAAAGTTTTTGAAAGTTATTAATTACAATTTTCACTTTATATGCTTAAACATGGTTACAATCAAGCTAAACAGCTAAGAGTCTCTGCAAGAAGTTTAAAAAAAAGAAACATAACTTTATTAAAAAGAAAAATTCATTGTAATTCGAAGACTCTTTTAATAATAAATAGGTAGCCATGAAGAAGATTGTTTTTAACTTTTCGGTGTATTCTACTACGTTATTTGTTACAGTAAGTACACTACAATTACCTTCCGTCATGAACAGATATTCATTCG
This sequence comes from Holothuria leucospilota, assembly GCA_029531755.1. Classification (NCBI taxonomy): domain Eukaryota; kingdom Metazoa; phylum Echinodermata; class Holothuroidea; order Aspidochirotida; family Holothuriidae; genus Holothuria; species Holothuria leucospilota. The sequence continues at coordinate 26,618,993 of CM055971.1, forward strand.
TTCTGCTACTCAAATTACCCCTGAGTCCAAATTGGATTCTCCATTAACAAATGAAACAATCCGCCAGATAGTTCAAGTAACTGTATCTTAAATTTGACATATATCATGTAACCTAAATTAGTGATAGTACAGCAAACATTTCAGTTGTTTTGTCGAGATACCATTAAAATACTTAAGGAGGGAGTGTTGTTCCGAACTCTGCAGTCATAATGATTAGGCAACTCATGTTTCATAACGCGAGAATTTGAAAAGTTGAGAAAACACAAATAGTACCATCGGTCTTTTAAATGTTACGCAATTTTAGGGTTAAAGTCTTACTTTCGTGAAATTAATCTGCTTTCAACTACGGTAATTTACCAACAAATACTTACCTGTCAGGTGAATGGCAATACAGCTCCATTACTTACACTGGCTCTGACACAGTGTAGTTTAGAGCAACACTTCTACAATGTTTTTCCTACCCCACAAAATGTCCATATTTTCATCATTTTGATTTATAAGTTAAAGGTACCTTGTCAATAGACCTCCGTAAAGTAGTTTCAGAAATGTACATAACATTTAAGTAGTTCCACGTCATCCGTCACGTTCCATAAATACATTTTATGATAAAATGACAATTATTTACTTTAAAAGGAAAACACAAAATTTCTTTAAGCTTTTACATCGTCATAATATTTACGCATTGTGTCAAAGTAAAATTTTCCTAAATGGAAATTTCTTATACTGTTAAAGACAGTCGTAAAATGAATCATAAAGACATGTTTTAACAGAGCTGCCCCAGGAGTTGTCTTAAGTTTTTGCGACAATTAAAGGGGATGTTTTTAAATTCACACCAGATTGTATCTACATTTTCTTACAAAAAGTGCGTTATGTTAGTGAAATTCCACTCTTGGCGTTGGGAACTAAATTTTATTCACAAATTGTAGCCGTACAAAAATAGTAATGTCCCAGATTATTTTCTTTCATTGTTCACGAAAACTTTTCATTGAACCTCTTCAGCCAGCGCAAGGTAGCTATTGTGCCCCGATTGCTACCACACAACTACGACTTCGATCCTTTATAGTAAATTTTTCACTTTTTATCATGATAGCATTACCAAAATTGTCTACGATCATAAAATCACTTTTTCATAACAACGAGGATAAACTTAACGCGCTACAATGATTTTATATTGTCAGCTTATGTGGAGTCTAATAAGTTTAACAGATATCCAACATCTTCTACATGGGTTTTGCGTGAAATCTAGTTTATTATAGGGGTCCAGACGTTCAGTTTTGTAGATTGGTTCTTACTTTAAGTAGATTGTCAGTTACATTTGATTAAACCGATTTTTTCATTTTTACTAAAGTATCAAATAAAGGGAGGTGTAAGTTACATGGAACTTCTACAAACAATTAGGCCAGAGAGGGTGCTAACTCTCTAATGAATTTTGTGGAACAACAACTCTTATTTCCATGCAGTTTTTAGTAGAATTACTTTTTTGTTTCTATTGCTAATGGTATAGAACTTTTGTTATCCCTGTTTTGATGTCTGAAAGAATTTAATTAGTAATTCCGTCCCTCTGGTTCTGTAATAATTATAGTATAAGATTCCGATATTTTGCGTTTTGTTCTTCGTTGTGCTAGAATAGGCAACAGTTACCTTACTTTTGGCACAAAACAAATGGTAACCTGATTAAAATATTTAGTTATCAGAGATATTGTTTAATAAATTTACCAATGATTTAGTGACTCCCGATTTTGTAGAGTTCTTGAAACTTACGTCTGCTATTGACAAATACAGAGCTTCTTGAACTAATTAACATCTTACTTGTTCTTGTCTTATTTTGAGTACTTTTTCTGGAAAGCAAATATTCAGTGTGTTTTGCTCAGACTTTCAACCTATTGTCTAGGAAAAGTGCCCCTGGGGATGTTTGCAACAGTGGGGGCATGGGAGTTGGTTTTTGAGAATCAGCTTTTGGGGTAAACTTTGAGTATATTGTTAGAGAGTAAAAAAAAAGTTTTAGACCCCAAATGTTGGCACAACAGAGCCTATCTTGAGCCAAATTAGCCAAAATGATCAAAATGGCGGCCATTTTGAATTGGCTGGCTACCCCCTTGCACATGAAAAATGGAGCACATACTTTTCCGATTGTCAGATGTCTACTCTACATTTTATCAAAGTTTTATCAAATATAGCAAACTAAAACTAAAAGCTACGAAAAGGCCTGGACTATATTGTGTTTACTTTCAACTCAAAAGCAGTCTGAGAATAGTGCAATAGGCTTTCAGTGATTATGCCAGGACTGCCTGAGGGGTCAGGGTGCCCAAGGGGGGGGGGGTAGGGAGAAGCAACCTGAAACCTGACAATTGGGAGGGTTGTGTAAGCACATCGAATATAAATAATACAGGCATCACCTAGGGCTTGATTTTTGGCCTTCAGAGGTAAATTTTTATCAACGTCATCATGGTAAAGTGAAAGGGCTTGATTATTGTTCCTTTAGTGTACACCCGGAAAAAAGGAAATTTTTCCGGGTATCACGTGATCTACAAAGGCACCACAATCTAAAGTCTTTATCTGGAAAATCAACACCAGTGAGTTTACATAATAACTCCCTGCTGCTTTTATCCCTTTTGTCCTGCTTTTCCTGTACATACTCTGCCCAGGGAGCTGTGAGAGATGGAGAAACATCGACCAAATATGCCAGACAATATGTACTTGAGATAGTTTAATCCTTTTCAGGAAGCCAAATTTGATTGACAGCTCTCTTTGTTCTCATTGTTTAACGTTTGTTGACTTTTCTTCTTAATGATGATCTCCTCCTTTCAAATCGCAGTAATCCTGTAACAAAGGCAATTGTCAAGATGTTGCTTTGAAGATAACTGCGCAGCCGATAAATGTGAAACGTTTTCACCGTTTTTGATCAAAACGACTGTTCACCCACTCTTAAGTTGCACAATTCCATTATTATTCTAATTTCTTCATTAAGAAAGGAATATACCTGATTGAAAACCAAAGGGAGTCTAAATTTTGATGATGACATTTCAAACGTTTCCGGAGTGTTCCTGAAGTAGCAAACAATGTATCTATGTTCAAAAAGTAACAAAAAGATAACCTGTACCCTTTTAAAGCGCGGCACCTAGCGGCACAAGTTGAAAAAATTTTTATTCTTCTTGACGGCTGGCAATGTGATACCAATGGGGGAAATCATCCTATGAGCTCCCTCAGATGTAGCAGACGACAAGAATTGTCTTTACTGTCCAATCCCTCTAACTTCTAGAGGAATTTCAGGAACCAGACAATGCGAAGCTTAAGTGTCGGCAAAACACCTAGTTTCAAAGGAGGAACAAGTGTTGTTTCTCCATCCCTTACAGCTCCCTGCTCTGCCTAACTACACCCTGTAGGCCTGACTGCAATCCTTACTTAATTCTATGGGCATAGTACACTGCATTGCGTAAACAATGGCAATCTGTTCAACACCCTAGCCAGAACTATTGTGTGCTCATGAATAGGAGTTTATTAGGTTACTACTTGCTTTTCACACCTGACAAGACACTTGTGTGGATGAGTTGTAAGTTAATCCCTAGTGGTGTAAACAGTTATCTGATGAGCAAATTAGAGAAATTTTCTATAACCGAGCCGTACACGAAATGGCCAAAGTGCATTCAGGCTCCAGTGTCTCTGGTTATATTCCAGGCTCTCTAATATATATATGGCATGCTATCTGCAGCTACTAAATTGCATTGTATACATGCCTGTGGGACGTCATTTAAGAGAAATTAACTTTACAAGTTACTAAAAGCCGAGCCCCTATACCTACACCCACTTCTTACCTACGTAAAAATTTATAAAAATGCCGTGGTATACGCAGGAAAGGGATTGATGCGAATCCTTGATTTAGACGATATCGCCAGAATTTTACCACCGAATGTAGAAGATGAGATATTGTTTGTAAATATGAGAAGACGACAAGCACAGGGTTGTTGAAAATACGAGTATCATCAACAGTCTAACAGGACGAATTCGGAAGGGGGCACTGAGAGGGGGGTTAACACATCATTCCGTACTTTGGTTACTTGATTGAAGCAGCTGCCATTCTCTTATGTTAGAATATAAAAAAATGTGCGTCAAATGTATTTATTATTATGATGATGACAATACTTGTGGTGACGTGGTGATTGTGATGACTATGATGATGAAGACGACAATGACACTTATGATGATGAAGATACCATATCTTAAATAAAGTACCAAAGTACCATTTCTTTCATGGACATTTGATGAATTTCTTTTGGGGACCATTTCTAAAAAAAGAACCATCATAACTCTGTCTGATCGAAGGGCCACCATCAGTTTCCAAACGTTTGCCAAAAATGCCTTCTATATCGCCAGAAATGCCTTGTAAGTTATACACTCATTTTGTTTTAGACAACTTATACTAATTCAGTGGTGGCACAAGGATTTGTTCGAAGGAAGACAACTTCCGGACGGGGAAGGGCCAGCAACCCGAGTGTGCCTACATGGGCGACGATTTGCCAAAATAATTGTTATTACCAAATTTTTGGCGTGGCAAGACGGCCGGAAATTTGGGGAGAGGAATAGAAGAAATTTCAAAAACATCGTGGTTGGCACTGAAGCAAGTTTGAAAATTTGGGTTTCAATCTAATGAAGTACCCCCCCCCCGACTGTTGGGACAGAGTTTTGCGTAATTTTGCATCTAAAACTTGTTTTAGAAGTTACAGAAGATACTGGGGGAAGTTTGGCTGTATAAGATATAAAGTGGTGAAATCTGGGGAGTAGGGGTGTAATTTTTAAACATATATTTTCCTGACCAAACCTACGGTTGATGTGAATTTTTGATGAAGAGGGGAGTGACTGGTCCCAGACACCCTGGAACCCTCCAGCCGTCCCTTCCTTGTATTGTCGTCGATACAGTTCTTGACTGCCTTCTTTTTCCTTTCTCCTCCATCCATCACCTTGTCCAAATGAAGGAATTGTTTGACGTTTATTTTTCTTGTTCGAAATATGCATTTAGTGTGCTAAGTGCATACCTGTTGTCGTTCAGGATAAGATTAATGTCCCACACTACCTGAAATAAGTTTGCACAAATCGCATGGGTTTTCTGCGCCGTAAGCCTCGAACCCGGTAAGGTCTATCCAGAGACCTCTCTAGAGGTCATTGAGACAGTTCAGGAACCCTCTGCTATCCCTTTATTATAAAAGAAATCGTATGTTTTAGTGAAGAATATAACGCAGGTGTGGACAGCATACATGTGGTACGTTTGCATTTTACATCAACGCTTTTGCCCATTTTGTATGATTCAAGTAGTAACAAAGTAAAAGTACAGGTAATACGTCATTCTTTTGAAACACTTTGATATTTATGATTTATTTTTTACATATACATTTTCCTTCTATTATGTTTCATGGTTATTAAAATATAAGTACAGTACTTCAGGAAGTGGCCAGAGGTTGCTTTATTTGCATATTGCAATAAACCTTTTAAACTTTACTTACAGTTACTCTATTATCTTAAAGAAGCATGGAAACAGCAAAGAAGGTTCACAAAACCTAAAGAGGTACCGAGGGTGTAAACAGTTTGATCGTCCAGAAATTCCGCTTTTCATTATGAAAGTCCTTTTAATTACCAAAAGGCTTTCAGAACAATTTTGTTTATTTTATTTGTCATTATGAAAGTACAACTCTTGTTCAGATCCCCCATAAGCTTCTCCCATATTAAGCACTTGTCTAAGAAATTTGATCAAGAAATGCTTCATTTTTTTCTTGCAGCTGCAGTTTCTTAAGTCATTTGGTGCATCCACCTAGAAACATGACATTACTCAAGGGTTTACAGAATACAAGCAATGATAATACCTCTTTACTTATGATGCTGCGTATTGTCCGTAGGGTTATATTTTTTCGTTTGAGGGTAAACAAATGCTGGTCAGTACACCTAAATAAAATTGTACTTCCATAATTCGTAATTTTTTAAGAGTGCTAAATTTTCCATCAAATCCGCCGTATTTTCATCTCGCTGTATCTGATGTTGCAGTTACCCTCGGTAAGATCATACCAGTAAAAGGGGTTACTTCCGTATGGACTGTTGAGGGACGAACGAGCACAATTGTTGTACCACCATGCACCGTTGAAACTGGCATAAAAATAATAGCCACTGCAATAATTAAAATAAAGAGAAGTGGTCGCACAGTTACCACTCCTACGGTCGTTGTCCCGGTCTCGGGTTGTAAAAGCTTGGCTGTTATGATAGCTAAGGGAATCACCTGTGATGAAAACAAAGCTTATTGAAAATCAAAATGCCAGATTTACTTATACATAAAATTTAAATTGAGTCAGTTATGCAATAATAAGCTGTAATTACATTCGATGTACTTTAATGAAATCTTGCCCCAAGTACGTGTGATGTACAGATCAAGCTATTCAACTAATTAAGTAACGTCACCGGGTCATGCCAAGGAGATCATGAAGATACCTGTGTCCCAGGGAAGTTGAGGTTCCCATACTTCATCGAAAAGGTGAAAGTATGTTTTGTAAGCTTCACAGAAGGGTAGAACTCAGTGGCGGATCCAGGATTTGGTAAAAGGGGGGGGGCCCAGGTCATAGTGGTTCGTATAAAGGCCCGATCTGGGGGAGGGGTCTAAGGAGAGGGGGTGCCCAGGGGAAGTGCAAGGGTATTTTGATAGGGGGCAAAGCATGTGATGAGTAATCGCTGTCCTGGGGGAGGGGTCTAAGGGGAGGGGGGTCCCCCTCCCCCTTGAGAAATTTTTTTAATTTAAGGCTGCTCAGATGCAAAATGGTGATGTCTGTGGTGCATTTTTTGAACTGACCTTATATGGCTTGAAAGTGTTCATAATTCAGTGAATTTTAATTTTTGGTTGGGTGGAATATGCTTTTCTGGGGAGGGGTCTAAGGGGAGGGGTGTCCCCTCCCCTTTGAGAAATTTTTGTTAATTTAAGATTGCTTAGATGCAAAATGGTGATGCTTTTAGCATATTTTTGAACTGATCATATATCGCTGGAAAATGTTCATAAATTTAATGAATTTTAAATTTTACCCTAAATTCACAGTGCATTTCATTAAAATAAATTACAAGGCTAAAATAAAACACTACGGGGTAATATTGCAGAAAGTTATAATTGAAAGCCTGGTGTTGTCGAAAATATTCGTCTAAATATTAAAGAATTCTGAAATTCCCATGAAAGTAGGAGCAGTGCTCCCAATGTTGTGGGCCTGGCCGGTAATATACTGAAGTTAGCAATCCATTAATACAGCGCTCATGAGTAACTCCTTGCAATGCCCAGAGAAAGTTATTGAGGCCAATATAAGCCAAAATGTTATCAGCTGAAAGTCAGTAGCAGAGTTATGAACATAACACTTATTTTCTGAGGCAGAAAATAATGAACAAGTTTGAGTTTCACTCTGACACATCTCATAGGCCTATTTCATTGGAATAGGGCCTTGTCCTTTGTTTTATGAAGTTGAAAAAAACTTTCAAAATTTTTTGGAAGGGGGGCCCGGGCCCCCTGGGCCCCCCAAATCCGCCCCTGGAACTTTTTTTTTCAATTATTCTACAGGGGTATGGAAAGAGCGTTTTAAGGACTCTGGTTCCGAACATTTTGAAGTTCTCTTCATATCTTGATCTTTTATTTGACCTACTTTTGAATGTCCCCGAAAAGGTATTGGTGAAATTGCAAAGGAGCGCAAGAAAATCAAGCACCGCTGCTGATTACAGAATGTTCGAGTGTTTCTTATTCCCTAAAGTATATCTTTATTTAACATCAATTCGTGGCTGTGTGTACTCCTTGCGCCTTATAAGTAATCAGAAATATCCTTACGTATGTTGTAACCCTTCTTCTGTGGCCCCTGGCTATGTACATAACAAAGGAATTAGGTGTAATTTCATGGTAAGCTCTATTGACGTTGCTTCCATTTGTCCGTTACAAACGTACAAATGGCAAAGCATTTTAGGTCAATCAATTCACTCCGTTTTGCTTACAGGAACTTGGTGGGAAATTAATGATTACACGTGACGTTCGATGCAATGTCAAAATGTGACCAACAAAAAGTTGCACCCTTATGAAACCAAATGTAAACTCTGAAACATTATGCTTAAAATTCCCTGTACTCTAAAAGTATTAAAACTAACGCGGCTGTAAGGGGGGGGGGGGATAAATTCTTCCATCTCGATGGCGGAGTATTCATGTACTTGTTAAGCTTTACACTTAAGGGTTTACCTTTCAAACTTTTCCCTCACTGCATAATGGAATGCAGTCCATTTAGCAGTTGGTATGTTTGGATATTCTGATCTTAGGGGTGAATTGTGCTCATGAAAATATGGACGTCAAATGTAACTTATGCACATGATTGAATTCATAGTCACTTATAAATGTCAAGACAATGCATAACTGGCATTGCAAATAACACGACTTCGAGACTTAGGTACACACTTTCTATTAAACTTGTGACATGAAGTAAAAACATAAATTGTATTCAATTTCCTAAAAGGATTTATGACGATCTCTCTACAAACCTGCATTTCCACTGTAGGTGCCAAGACTCATTCGGTAATTGTCGCTCTCATCGCTGATATTAAAAGAGCTGTACTTCGCGTAGTATGGGTTGCCTAACCTGTTGACCAAGTCAATCCGGAGCTCATAATTATTTTGTGTTGTCAAACTGTGTATCTTGTCATTTCCGAGCCACAATTCATGATCTGGTGTACCAAACCCGTTTTTGTAATCAGACCAGTACAGGAAAAAATCCTGAGATCCATTAACTCGACGCTGGAATACCTTGACAAGGACAAACAGTGTTACTCTAAATATTAGTTTCAAAAAGACAAAATATTTTTTCATTTTGATTTTCTTTACGAAACGAAAAAGGAAATGTGACATTTTTCCAAAGTTTACAATGAGTCCTTTAAAAATAAGAATACGTAAACTGCATCAGAGGAGGGGATTTAATACTCACCGTCCAGCCTCCTCCCTCCGTCATGTTACAATACACATCAAACGGCTCTCCTTGCCATTGTGTTGGTTTTATTTTATACACACCACTTTCGGTAGAAACTCTGTCATATACATCTTTGCCATCTATGGAAGAAGATTCTGGGGCAGGACTACAGTTGACTCCGTCACCTGTATAGCCTGCATTACAGTAACATTGCAACACACCATTCCTCTCTTCACAAACTGCATTCACACTACATCGTTGCTGATAATCACAAGTATACTGACCATTGGTGCAGGAGCATTGCTGCGAACAATCAGGCGAACTGTAAACCACAACTTCCTTAAAAGGAAAGCATAAAATCAACGAACTTGCATTAAGTGTTCTAGTTACGTAGCCATATCATTTTTCAATTCTCTGGATCATGGATATTACAATTTCGCGAAACATTCACAGGTCGATACAAGACTAAGATTTTTTGTTGATAACATTCGTAGACACATGACACAACAGATGCTTGATTTTTAAAACCTCATATCAAAATGATTAACCGTGTGTTAAAAAGTAAATAAAAATGAAAATGAACTTGTTTATCAATCCGCTGTATGTAAGTTTAAAAGCAGACGTTTCTATTTGATTGAAAGTGCGTAATAATTCTTACAAAGAATTTCGCCTAACAGGCATAATATGAAGTGCACTTACAGTATCTGGAGGACACAAATACTTGTTGATTTTATCTGCAAAAGGAGAAAGGAAGAGATAACTCATCTAACCATTGCTCGAACTGTGTTCTAAATACATCCCTAATGAATACAAGTTTTGTATTACACTTACCTGTTGTCCCACTATATTCACCAACACTAGTCAGCTTGTATTCTCCAAACTCATCACTGATACGAAACCTGTTGTACGTGACGTAGAAAGACTGACCATCGGTACTTGTAACGTCCAAACGAAGTTCATAAGTATTTTGGTTTGTTATAAATGATAGTTTATCGTTGCCAAGCCAGAATTCTCGAGAGAGAAAACCAAACCCGATTCCAAATCCTGTCCAATTGCGGTTGAAAGTAACAGAACCGTCTAGAAGACGATAAATGACCTGAAAAAAAGGAACCAGACCAAAGTTGGTTTAAATCAACACTTATTATTTGATCATAGAAATACCTAGAACTTTTCATTGTAGCTACAGGCACTTTGTTGCATTGTTCTTTAAGATTATGAAAGTTTGTATTCTGTGCTTTAACATCGATTGAACACAATATGCACATTGCCATACTTGGCTGAAGGAAAGTTTTTCTAGATCAATGGTTAAAGTAATTTTATTAAAGTAACACAAGTATTTTTCATAAATGGCGAGGAATATGTTTTGCACCTATTTCGATTTTTGTATTACTTATTGAGGAACATGATTGACACCAACCGTCCAACCTCCAGAATCTACGGCATTTTCACAGTAAACTTCAAAGGGCGCCGGATAGCCGTCTGGTTTGATTAGATATACTCCACTCAGATTACTAGAGGAACATTGAATCTTGGCCTCTGCACAATCTCGAGGATAATCCGGTTCTTGATAAAAGAAATACGTGGTACCTGTAAAGAGAATGGTTGTTGATTAGGCATCATATACTCACCTGTCCGGATTTTGTATCGATTCAAACGCACAATGACCATCTCATCATCACAAACTACATTTTTGTCTAAAACAGGCTGCTTCCTAGACCACAGGTATATGCAAAAATTGAGGAACATTAGAAGCTATGTTGATTAACAAGTACTACACATGTGTCCTTCGGGTAAATGTTGGGTCAATGCGTGTACGATGGTAAATACTTTCGAAGTGTATCACAAAGCCCTTATAATACATACCTGAATTTCCCACAGTTGTTCCACTGTTTTGATTGTTGTTCTGAAATAGCGATGGACGTAATAAAACAATTAAATTTTTAAAATAGGACACACACACAAAAAAAAAAAAAAAAACTGACGATTCAGTCTTAGACTTTCATTGCGATATGGTGCGTATGCAAAGCTGCCCTTCTCAAGTTTCAGACCCCCACGCCTGTGAGCGAACCACAAATTAAAGTTTGTACATTCTTTTGTAAGATGGTTGCTCTATTGGTAATATTATGTTTTAACATTTAGAATAAAGTAACGCATTAATTAAAATACTTTTTTCTGATATCATTGTGGAGTAAAACTTTCATACAAGTTTTTCCGAATTTTTAAATGGCCGCAAATAATCCATACAAACTCGATTTGAGCACTAAGTATGTATAGTTGAGGAGAAGACTTTGTTTACATCTCTTCAAAATAGTGTCTTTCTTTGATTCAAAGAAAATTTGTTGAATTGAGATCATGGCCGTACGGGGCTATTTATTTCGGGGAGGGAGGGGGGTGATTTTTGCCCGACTCTAGACCTAATATAACTGTCCAATTTTCCGCCCGACTGAGAGAAAATATCTGCCCGATGTAGTCAGGTTTTTGACATTTGGTGGGCGGCCGCCCCAGCTCCCCCCCCCCCCGACTCGTACGGTCATGATTCTGATACTGGGCAGAACAGTCATTAAAAAATTTTGAAATTGCTTGGTTGTCTTTCTCTGCGATATTATAATTATACAAAGCTAAACCCAGGGAAGTTGGTTGTCAAAATCTATATTTCTTCTGCCATTTTCTACTAGTAGGTGGAAGTTTTGGAGTACAGAGTAAATCCGATACATATAACAATAAACACACAAAATAGAGCTAAATAATAAGATAGTGGCCTATTTATGCCGAAAACTTGTTAATGTTTTGAATAAAAAAGATTTCTTCATATATTTAGAAGTTTTCATTTACAAACCAATGTCATTCTACCTAAAGTAAAGAAAAGTCGAAGTTGAAAAGAAAATACTGTAATGTGAGATACTGTTGTCTGCCACCTACTTTAGCACAGCCGACTTAAGCTAACCCTGTTGTGACTGAAAGTGCCTATGACCTTATCCAACTACGTATATTGAAGAAAGTTGATTCTGCCGTCTTCGCTGCTGGTCGTCACTCTCAAGCAACCATTGCATGGGCTGAAAACTTTTCAAAATATTTGCGCAACCTGTGCATGCGGTCAATTTGGTGGCAAGTAGATCATCGTTTGTTCCAACTTGAGTGCGCTCCTACTGAGTTGCAATAAGCTGAAGCTAGGTCACGACGTAATTGTCTTCTGCAATTTAATTCAAGTTCCTCGCCCACCAATGTCGACACCGTTGGCGATCTACGACGATCACAAATAACGCATTTTGGAAACGGATTGTTTACTAATACGATTTAATTTGTTGCAAACAAAGCAAAGATGCACAAAGTTTCCGAACAGGTAGATGTCAACTGGTCGCATGCCAGACCTACAATCGCTACAAAGGGCAATCTTGATCGCTCTTATGGAATTCCAAGGAGACCTTATAACATAGCATAGCTCATAGATCTAATAAGCAAGCAGACATATAACAAATCAATTAGTTTTCTCCTGTGAATTTCGGAGTGTCGTTGCTTAAATCATTTTTGCATAGTCCACCTTCATAGAGTTTTACTTTTTCTCATTCCGTTTTAGCTGTATTTCATGTGTATTTATGTATTTAACTTTTCCTTACCTATTAAGGTTAACGTTCGTTTTGCTACCGGTAATAGACAACTTGCTGAAGGTATGTAAAAGCGGTGTAATGTCGTTAAAATGAATGGAAAAAGTAAGGTCACTTTAACAGTTTCCAAGAGATTTTCGTCCTTGAAACGTGAAATACATCTGGAAATAAATATCATTACAAACAACAAAACAGTTCCTTATTTGATCAGCTTCATGATATTTACCCTCTTCCTTCGAAAACTCAAATAACATATATTTGTCGATAACCAAGATGATGGCCGTATTTTATTTGCGTTCACTGATTTACTTTTTGAAACCTTTATGGAAAAATCGAGAACATGTGTCAAATGTTGTCGGGTAATTTGATATGCAATGATACTTCTCGCACTTTTTGTGAGTCGTCTAATTGAAACGGCTTATATTTTTCAATGCTATTTACTGATTTCGGTAAATACCCTACTCGCAGTAAATCACGTCATTTAATAAATTTATGACTAAAAAGTTTCGTGGTTTACATTATCTTCATTTGAGATCTAAAATTACCGATATCAGATTTAAGCTCTAGTTTTACATCTGAATTTAAAAGCTCGGTTTCTTTTTCTCTTTCTTTATGATCTCTATTTGTTGTATCTATGATCGCCGATTAATTTTTAAAATGCATGGTCCAATCCTAGTTAGGGGCAGTCAAATTACAAACATAATTAGTACATACTTGCTCCTTGTTCTCGATATCATTTTATTTCTCATGTATACTAAATTTTACTTTAGCACACTTCGTGCAAATTCATTGCAACTGGTAAGACAAGCAACCCCTACATATTACGGGTAAAGGACACCTGAATTTGGAAAAAAAAAAAAAAAAAACAGTCGTGTCCTTCTACCTAACGATTACAGAGACTCTTCCTACTAGAAAGCAATGAGTATTGTCAAGTATTGCAAGCTCAATGTTACAAGTAAATATTCCGTTGAGGATGTGTTCAAGACTTCCCTTGCGTACGTTTTTTCACTTTATGAAACTTGTGATTTATTTTTGGATAGGTAAATGCGTCCATTAATTCTGTAAGTCATTAATTTGTTGAATAATTTTAGAGTAATCCTTCGTAAGAGATACGTATTGTCCTTAGTTGATTGGGTGTGGTATTGACAGAATTAAATTTATTAAAGCTTCTATGTCAAGTTCCTTATCTGATGTTTTAATCATACATTTCTCTTAAATATGAAATAGTGTGTATTTGGTTCATTCAAGACTTTATTACAAAAATACGAGATTACGTTTTATATCCTCAGTATGATCTCTTTCAGATGAAAAATTTGAAAACGGTTTTTTGTTGACTCTGCCGATTTTGAGAAGCTCTCGACATTATGCCAGGAGTGATACGCCCATTACTGGAGCCACCAATGCAAAGTTTTATAGTCCCACATAGCTTAACTTAGTATGTTTCAGGAAACATTTCTTTCAGTCTGATACTTTGTTCTTGTTAAATGAATCTGTATGATCATTTTGAATAAAGAGTAACCATTAACGTTATACACATACGAGAACCTCGTCACGTTATAGAACACTTTCACGGAAAGTAGGAGACTTATACACTATTTTGAACAAATGAAGTAGGAAAACCTGAATTAAATTTCACTGCATGTTTGTTCTTTCAGTTTTTGTAAAGGGTTGAGCTTTTTTTCGTTTTTTTAGGCAAACACATCAGTGTATTAAGTTTGAAAAGAATATAAAATCTGCAACTCAGAGCGTTTAAAGCTGATGTCACATTGAACTGGCAAATGACAACTGTCAATTTATATTTATGCTTGATGGTGTAGAAAATATCTTTTCTCATGCGTTTTTAAATTTACGTTAAAGCTTTATACTCTATTGAAATGGTTTGCGAGATTCTGATTGTAAACTACTCCATCCATTAATTATCGATGCTTATTTAGACAAGATACATAATTCTTATTTGAAAAAGGAGTAAATTTCTGTTAAGTCTAGATTTTTTGCTTTGTCAAGACAAAATTTTCATACTGCGTGTAGGTTTTTGAACGGTGTTCTAATTTTAGTTGAGATTGACCTCGGCAAGATCAAATTAATTTCTGAGAACTGAAACGTACCAAGTTTCATAGCTTTAGACGCAAGAACCCTGTAAATGCAAGGAACAACTTTAGGTCACGAACCAAATTTTAAAGTTTTAGAGATTTCTGGTGTATAACCCTCTATAATACTAGAGGTTGCAAGTGTTTGGATGAGCATCGAAAATTGTAACTATGATTTACAATGCATTTGTTATTACTCCAGCAGTAAACCTAAGTGGGCAACATTGCGTCTAATACAACTTGTGCCTAGTGTAAATGAAAACCAATCGTATCACTGCAACGAATGTACGATCTAAAGGTATATTTACTACAAACATAAAGAGGCAAAACCGGTACAATTGCCTTCTATACTTTCTAAATTTGCCTATTTTAAGCAGGGTAAAAGTCTGAAAGATTTAAGGTGAAATATGCACTAATTTTTCTCTTAAAAAGAATGAAGCATTTAAACGTTCAGCAAAGTATTGGACGACTTACCAATTGTTGGCTCAAAGCAATCCTTGTTTGCAACATTTATAGAAAATTAACCTCAAAAATGTTTGTTGATAAACTGGTGACATCTTTATGCAGTGGGTGTGTATAACGTGCTCCTTCCACGTCCTAGCAAGATTTGGTTAATGGCTGTCAAATCTGAAACTTAAAGTACTCAATTGATCACATAAGTGACGATAGCAAGCAAGAAGGTTACTACCGCAAAAAAGAAGTTCCATGTCCACTTTTGAATTCCTTCGTTGTAATTTGTAAATAACATTCCACGAAGTTTTACGTGAATACTTGTTTGTACATTGTCTCCCAAATTTTGTGTCTTATTTTATTTAGGGGATACCGTAAGATAACTTTCGTCAAATATTCTTCACTCTAAATTGTTACACAAGATCGCGGTGTTTTACATATGGATTGTAAAGACTTGTAGTTGCAAATAATCCTCATGATACTTTCCTCACTCTTTTGACGCTATTTTAAAAGCATCAATAAGACGATATCAATGAATTAATAGTATTATGGAAAGGTTACAATCAAAAAGTTTGTTTTAAACCCCCTTCTTAGACATATTGAATCTTAATAAGGTGCTATAGTCTAAGGGTACATACAAGTCTAGTTTTTACAGTTCTTATCCTTAACAAAACGAGAGTCGTTTGATTACGTTTTACTTTTGATTTAATGAAAAAATACTAATGATGATATGAATCATCCTTATTGAATGGTTTCTGTGGTTTTTCAAATAAAATTGCTACTAACCAACAAGCAATCTCAGATTTAAGGAGTCCTTGTTACCACATCGTATTTTGTAGCATGCTTGAACAGCAGAGACATTCCCAGTGCACGACCATGGCAAAGACTACTAAATTTGTTTAGCATTTAGGATACTTTGGGCTTTCTGTCTGATTAATTCCTACCATCTCTGATGAAAGCATAATTGTAAAATCGTACCCTTAGCCTTGAAGTTCTTTCCCAAGCTAGCTTCAGTGTTGTCTACAAGTCCTTGTTCAATGTTAAGTTTGTTCTTGATTCTTTACATTATGCTGTTTGATATTGAACACTCCTACATATGCTTTTGGCTATGCTTTTGGCTTGGATCTTCGAAAATAATATTTTGTAATATTCTGAGAACAAATGTAATTGCTGCTAATGTGATCCGGTACATCTAAAGAAGAATCTTCTCTAATTCCAACGATACAACAAGTATAGTATGAAAACGTGTATGGTTAAACAATATGAAAGCCTTCGCTTGATGTTGCAATGTTTAGTAAAGCAAAAGTTAAGTATGAAACAGTTGTATGTGACTAAAACACCATGAAGTAAATAGTTAGACTTACTATATATACCCAGGTGTGTAGCTAAACTACTTTTGGTAGTGAGTTATGAAAACTACCAAATCATGTGTTGTGCTGGTCTTATTTACACATATATGGGCGAACCACTGGTCATTATAAACTTGATTTTTTTAAGCTGTTCAACCAGTTCTGGAGGGTATGTTTATTGCCAACCGCGATCAATGTTGCTTTACAGAGTACATACTTATTCATGTGCTAGAAAATCATCATCGTCATCATGGCAGATAAGGCGTAAGTAACCTTTAAAGAAATAAACTGTTCTTATCAAGTTGTTCGTAATTAAATAATAATAATAATCTGTTCCAATCAAGTTGTTTGCATGTTACCCAGTACAGCTCATTTCCATGATCAATTTAAAGATAGTGCTACATATACGCCACAACTAGACAAATGGAATGTTAATGTGTGTTGCTCATTGGTGAAGGAGGCTGATCTACAATCCTGGACAAAATTATCAAGGACAAATCCCCCGCCCTACCTCAGTGTTGGCTTTGAAGGTGAATATAAAAATTGGTGGCTGAAGAAAATAGCGCGCCCTTTGGTTTCTCACCATTCAGTAAGGGGTGAAGGGGAAGACATGCTGAAAATATGTGATGGGTCCGAAAAGTGTCCCAACAGTTTTGTCCAGGATTGTAGGTCTGAGGTCAGCGTTTCAGACGGAACGGAGATGGGTCCAAACCTAGGGAAGAGTTTCGATTTCGCCGGCCATAACCATGCATCCCTTGTCAGCCTCAGAATTGTTTCTGATTTCAGCAATACACATGCCCGTCCCGAAAGGTTTGCCAGTTCTCCAGACATTTTGTGCGACTGTGAAGTTGCACGTCAAAACGTTAGTAGCAAATATGCCGTTAGTCGTGGTTTGCATAACATCGTTGCATTGATCATTTATACAGCTACATAAATACAATGTTTGCACTGTTGCAAATTCTACGCATGCATAACAATGGGCTCATCGAAACGGATTTAAAGGAAGCATTTTTTAGCTGAATGGAGGTCCTGAACTGTTTATTCATCAGTAAAAGCCCCACAAATGGAAAGATTATTCCTTCTTTCCTCTTTTCCCCCTGCCTTTCCCTCTCTCTACCTTTCCTTTCTTTTGAGATCCTTATGTTCTGATTGATCCACTAACCAGGGCTGGGGTAGGGGGTCTGAATTCACATCCCCAACCATTAGGCTCTAAAGTATTCCTGTTGGATTATGTTTATGCACTCAATATGTCGTTCAGCATTACAGAAGCCTTTTCCTCTAAGTTGTTAAAAGCAGCGGACACTTCTAAAGAAGCCACTATTTCAACCTTCTTTTTGTGAACAAACATTACACGAAACAAATTGTTGAAGCTTTTGTCTGACGAGTTTGCTTTTTGAGTTCAAATATGACACAGCTCCTTCTAAAAATTAAATCTTATTCAAAACTCCTACAATAGGTCAAACATCTGGAACCTTCGCATCTTCCGTTTTGCGTCATAAGTGGCTAAAAGTACAGTATTCATATTTGTCATGTTGGAATTTTTAATGATTCGTTACACAATAATCCTGTGCAAATACTATTTAATTGACATTTTATACTTTTTAGCTAACCAGTATTGCGTTCAATTTATTTACCCGTCCTTTAATCGCCTTACCTGCATTGCTCTATATAACTAAGTGGGCAGTAGCCTACATCCTCTGACTATACTTATGATATTGTCTTCTGAGCAATCTTGTTTTACATTGTAAATAAACCCAAATGTCTTAACTGCTATGATGTAAAAATATCTTTCCACTTCGTGCATTTGATGAAAAATTCTCTCAGCGGTTTCAACAAAGCAACCATACTAGGACTTTGATGAAGTCAGCTTGTATCATAAACACGAGAACTGCCACTGGTGTAAGTTTTCTTTGAGACTATCCACTTTAGAAGAAAAAAAACCGTAGCATCTCGAAAACAGTACGTTGTAGGCTTACCTTGATCTATATGGTAATGGGGATGTGACGTCTATATTTACATATCTGTCAATAGAGTATCATAAGCTTGTTTAAAGTTGTGATTAAAGGATACTACATAGAGGCTTATTCAATGATATGAACAAAAATTAACTGGGATTAATACACTTAGTCTCCTGAAAAAATACTGGACAAGTAGACGCTTCATACAACTGATATTTAATTGGCCACCAAGCACCACTTCTGGGGGCTGAACCATTTGTCTTGCAGATTGATCATTTCAGACAAAAATTATTTCTGAACTGTACGAGTTAGGACGAAAACCTCTGAAACAATGCATGTAGTCCTGCCATGCCTCATACATGTAACCTAATGAATAACAAATGCGGTAGTATTTTTAAAGTATGGTCAAAATTTGCAAATGTGTTTATTATTTACATCTAGTGTGACCCTATATTTGTTTAAAATCTCAATAGTCCTCAATCTACGTTTAATTTTCAGCAATACCACCTCCGTGAGAATTGCTGGTATTTTCCCTAGCTTTGATTAAACATACCCCCTGTGTTCTTGTTGAAGGGGTGAAATGAACAACCGAAGACACAGCTTTCAAAGAAATGGAGTAATCATTTTAAACAAACCAGGGAGCAACGTCCTGCTCGTGGCCAAATCTTTCGAATACATTTTATTCTACCGTATACATGTATGCCAATACTTTGCGTGATTCACTACGATTTCTGCCTTGTGATAATATATTTAGTAAAGAATTTTATAATTACATTTCTTCATTGCATTCACAAAATCTCTGATATACAAAGAAGCGGCAAATCACCATTTGAATAACAGTCCCTTAGGTAGGAGTTTTTCACATTCACTACTTTACAAATGGAAGTGAATCAATACCATTTTTAGGGGATAAGCAACAAGCCTCCTTTCTTTCAACAAACTGGTAATCTTATAAAACAAGCGGATAAAATACACCTTGTTTGTGGATAGTACGTCAAATGACCTAACCATTGACAAATTCTACAAAACGAACGACGAATAAGACTCCAGACGTTCTGAATCAAGTTCGAGTGACCCTCCTTCCCCCTCAAAGAAATTCAAGACGGAATGATGGTTGATGACACAACAACTTAATATCGAGTCTTACTGCTGCATTTGCAATTTGGCCACCCTGTGTCATTTAAAAAACAGCCTATCCATTTAAAATCTTTACTTGTTAAAATAAAAATCTATGAATACAGAGAGAGGGGGTAAAGGTTGCTTAATAACAAACGGTAAAAGGTGTGTAACTGGCGATGTCCAGAAAAAACGACATCGAATTTTTTTCAGTATAGCACAGGACAGGCTTTCAAAGCTATAGGGACTGACCTTGCACCACTAAAGGAGTTGTTTACCTGTTGAATTCTCAAGAATGCAAAACCCAGTAAGTTCGTGAAGAAAGATCAAACCTTAGGATAAGACAAAAGGTTTAGAGACAGAAATTTAGAAGATGTCCACCTCCAACTGGTTAACATTCAGGGTTTGCAAAAATGTAGAAGTACTAGGGATGGAAATGATTCACATTCACCACGACGACGACGACAAAAACAAGAGAACTTAGGAAGAGGTCAAATGAAAATTGATGTAACGGTAGAATAGTTTCGATCCTATAAGCATTAACACAAAAGACAAAAGACTTACAAGAGATACCCTAAGCAGTAGCCTTTGATATTTGTCCACTGCCACTTAACAAGGAGGTTAAGATGTAGCTTTCCGAGGTCTAGTGCGTTTTTTTTTTCTTTTACTTTCAGTATGTTTTGCCTTCCAAAGTTTTATCTCCTAAGCTTTTTTACACATTTTAGAATACAACCTGTTGTGGACTGCTGTGACTAAGGTGCCGGTGCCTTTTAAATTACGATTGAAAGTCACGTCCTTCAGTCCTTAGAATGCAAGCCTGTATGCTACGTAACAACTTCCTCAACAGTAGCAATGGAAAGTAGTTTGGTCAGGTCAGAATGCCTGCGTTTAGTTCCAAGAGTAGATAGCAGTTTGATTTAAGAATAATACAATCTGTCAATTTTTGAGCATTTTCATTCAAAATTGTCCTTTCTTTGTGCCCAAAAGACCTGTGGACATGGGCATCGACAAGGTCTACGAATGTATTTAGTAGCCCTTGTCTGCAGGTTAAATTATGCATATATGTTTGTCTGCAGGAGTTAAATTTTAACTTAGTGGCCGTTATGTATCATGCGAGGATTGTAGGCCATTATAGTTTCCTCTGGTCATTGCCTTCTCCTGAGAGGTAATATCGTCCTCTTTATTTCATTAGTTCACTATTGAAGCTGTAATTTCTTTTGAACTTAGAATAGTTTTGTAAACGTTATAACTTTCATTAAAGATCTTTACTTTGAGCCTTGTACAGAATACATTTGCTTGTTTCATTTAGCCCTTTAACTTGAAGGCCGAATCGAAAGTACCAGTATGGGGGATGAATCAACTGATTTCCAGGGTGGACAATTCTGACTTCTTGAAAGAATCACTGTTACCAAAAATCAGTGGCCGACGTGCTGCTCAAGGTATGAGAGATATAAAAGCTCGTATAACTTACTAAAAGGATTACAGGAATATTGTGTTGATTTAAGTATTTTCTAGACATTGCCTGAAAAGCTTTGGCTACATTACAGAGATTTGCTTGTTTGTCGAGCCCTGAGCTTATTCATTATCAATTAAAATATCACAACCAATTTAATTATGAAGGGGCACTGAAATTCTCTAGAGTCATTTATCCTTTGTAGTCTTTCCTCAGATTTCGAGGTATAGATCGGTTCCTACGTTGACATTCTATTTAAAATTGAGATAGGAATATGTAACATTTGAAAAGAAACTGTAAGGAGTGATCTTTATCTATCACATTGTCGTGATTTCCTCGCATTTTGAGCGGCGTACGTTGCCCCTGCATCCTATTATGGCAAGGTGAGTCCCTTCCTTTTGCAATTGCCTCTAATAACATAATACACTAATGAAGTGATTTTGCAATCGCAGTGACGCAAGTTTCATAACTTCAAAGACCTGATAAATAACAATATCTCATTAGTCTTTATTTTGGCAGCAGTGTTTCAATTTTTCAGATATATTTCATAAACGTTTAAGAGTGATTGAGTTAATCTCTATGATACAAGTTTAAAATACACGCAGCAGCTAACAGCACCAACGTAAAAGGGAGATTACAACTCGTTCGTTTCACAGTTTGTAACGTCTGTTTAAATTTTAAATTACTGTCTACCTTGCCATTTGATTTAATATTTCATGTTGGGAAAATAACCTGGTTACTTTACTGTATTTAATTAGTTTTTTAATTATTATCCCTGACATGGTGCCATTTTCAATGTTAAAAAGAGCTTCTTGTAATGAACGGTCTTGATTCTTGAACATTTTCTTGGACGAAAAAAAAACAAGAAAATAGCAAGCAGGAAAAAATCACTTTATACTGCAAACTGTGATGACAATTTTACTGTTTTCTTATAGTATTTTTATCCTGCAATGTTCATATAATAATTAACCGACCTTTCAAAAGTAAGTGAAATTTGGTAAGTGCATTCATGTGATACCGTCACACGTTTTTATGCAGAACCCTCTTGATGGCCATTTTTACACTTTGTAGTTACCAAGAACGAAGTTTCACTGTGTCTTCCGAAGCCCTATTGATAGGTGATGTCCTCATAAATCAGATAGACTTTGCTTTCATTTCCGTGTATTTCATGTTGCAATGATTCCTGGAAGGTTGTATGAATAATTTCTCTTTTACTTGGGCATGAATCTTGAGATACGCACATCAGCCATAATTTTCTTACCACCATATGATCCATGATGTTGGAATTAGCATTTAGAACTGCTATCATTATTACCATAATTATGTAGCTGTCACCACTCCGTCTGGTACTTACGGTCTCGGGTTGTGAAAGTTCTTCCGTTTGTTACGGCTTGTGGTCGCAAGTCAAACCAATAACAGCGAAAGATCACAGAAGAACGAGATTAAAATTCAACAACTTAATGATTATTTACAATCTCCTTATCTCACTTAAATTTACAATAATTAATTAGACTTACTCACAATCCTTTAATTAATATTTGCCTGGTCTGGTCCAAGGGCTGGTAGTGCATGCACGTTGACGATGGTACAGTAGTAGACCTGCAGCGTGCGGTAGCGTAGGAACTGGTTCCACGAGCGAATAATGACAAGGCTAGGCGATGAATGATGGATGATAACAATCTCTGTACACAGTGTAGAAACGGCGTAAGGCAATTTATCACAAGTGTGCAGTGTCAGTGGCTGGCTTAGGATATCTCAGCAGTGTCTGGGCTTGATGAAGTTTTATGCTATATCTCTCCCCACAACAGTTGTTGAACTGCCTTTTATATGCTAGGCTTTTATTCGAGAACTCTCCAGAATTTAACAGAAACTTCTAGTGCCCAAAGTCCAGCAATTACGAGAACGTTCTTTAATAGAAACTTCTAGAACACAGTTGAATATTCTAGTTGAATAACGACAATTGCAGTTTCTTAGAAGTGTTGCCAGGTCGCTGCTATAATTGGGACATAACGTAAACAGTTCTCACTTCTAGACAGTTCTAGAAAGGCTGCGTTGAAGTTGGACGTCTCTGGAACTTTCCACTCGCTCGTCGATGGATTCAATCCGGTGTTCCTGACGGGTCGTCTTGTAACACGTTGTTAAAGTACAGTTGGTCACCTGAGTTTGCAATACAGATGAAAGATAACACAGATAAGAGATGCATAATATTTTTCCTTTGCAATCACCTTTTAAGTAAATATTGCCTAACAACTAAAAGAATATGATATAAAAATTACAAAATTAGTGGTGAGTTGAAGTTTGTTTTACTAAAACTTCATTTGCAATTCCTAAGAATGACCGAGGAAATACTCCACAGCTTAGTTTACCTTCCAGCATTAGTCAGTAGATTAAAATCATCACAAGGTGCTTAAATTTTGTACTGAATTTGATCACTTAAGTAAAACTAGGTGGGACATGAGAAATAAGAAGAGGACTTGCCAGTAAGAAGACAGTTTGGAGACCGTGATGATAAGTGAAGTCTGGCATTATGTTTGTCAACTTTTGAGAGATAACATTTAAAATGTGAAACAGTTCCTACCTCCTAATTTCAGGGAGTTGTTAGGGAAGGAGGTCCAACATTTATATGTTCCTTGGGACTAGGTGGTTGTCGACATTAATCTGCCTATTATCTTGCTCTTGAAACTTCTTTTAAATCTTGAAAGAAGTTTGGTACTGAAGATAATGGATTGTGTCGTCTGCTACATCTCAAAAACGCACCATAATGATTTCATCAATTGACATTACATTGCCAGTCGTCAAGGAAAAAATATCACTTTAAGCTTTCGTCATTTGTTGTCACAGTTAACCTCATTTTAATCAACTTCAACGAAGATTGTTTTTAAAAATCCAGTGGCGGATCCAGAGGGGGGTCGCCGACGTCCGGACCCCCTCAAATTTCCGAATTTGCCCTTTTTCAAAATTGTTTTTTTCTTCACACTAGCCTAAAAAAATAAAAAAAAATAAAAAAGATAAAAAAAAAAAAACACGACAATTTGACAGGTAATGACAGTTGTCCAGTTCCGAGGAGATTTTGGTTACCCCCATCCAGTATCGATCAATCCACCCGTAAAAGTCTAGTCATGTATCGCAGAAACTTTCAGCAATATATTTGACTATGGTAGCCTATATTGCCCGCCCTGAAATACGAACAGCGCAATCGTTTTACAGAGAATGTGACTACAGTATGTCTTACTGATTGCAATGGAGTAGGGAAAAACATGCCAGTGAGCCACAACTGCAAAAAAGGCCGCGGCCGGCCCGACTTAAACCAGTTGGTTAGAAACTGAGCCGTAAAATCTGATCTAACTCTAACTCTCACTGCCTGCGTGACAGTCAGGCATTCTAATCACTTTTCGCGTGGAACCATGTGTGGCCTGCTTGGGCTTTCAAAGTAATACAGTAAAACGCACAGATATTACGTCATACTCACTATCTAGCGCTTTACGCAAGTATTACTACTGAGTTTTAATATTGATTCCAAAAGGTCACTGCTAGTTTCTTGGTCTAACAAAATAATGATCTGTTCACACTCCCTAAACGCTACATCTACGAGACCTTCCCTCTACCCGCTAGTATCCCTCCTGTCATGAACACGATATGATATTCATGGTCTGGAATTACTCTCTTCATTTATTAGTGTTGGCCTAGTGATGGGAATAAAAAGCCAATCTTAGTTAAAAGTCCACAGCCAAGAGTTGACCAGAAGTCGCAATGGACGAATCGGCGTTGTTTCATTTTAAAAATACTATATAAAATCACCACCAGGTCAAATAACGCAATGTTAGTCGGTTCAATTTTTGACGTCTTTGGACCGATGACCGGTCTGCTGTCGCAAATAAAAAGCAGACATTCGACTTCAGTCATCTGTTCTGACAGAGTATTTTTGACAGTCGCGCCGCAACTATATAGGGAACACAACATACAGTATTTTAACCCCCTCCCCCAGTCGAGATAGCGGTGGCGCCAGGTGGGGGAAAGGTTCATGCTCCCGTCGGGGAAGGCTGGCCAACGATCGGGGAAGTTTTACAGGTTTGTCGGGGAGTCCTAGTCGAAAGTATGCAGTCCCCGACGACAACTAGTCGCCCCGACGGCTTACCTGTTTTTTGCCCTTAAGAGGATAATTTCTCTAATAAGAACCCAAAATTTTCGGCTCGCTACGCGCGCTGTAGAGTCACTCTTTTTTCTTCAATAGTTCCATTCCGCAAAGCAGGATAGCACAGGTCCTGTCCACCTTACCAAGTAACATATAGGCAGAGTACATAGTTTATGTAAAGTTCGTAACTTTCATTCCATATCGCAAAGCCTAGTTGGTGTTCTCTTGTGTGTTTGTCATGCGGTAGAGTCAGTTGGTGATCGACTTACAGAGCAAAGTTTGGCTATTTCATCTTGTAGTCCAGGTGGTTTCGATACAAATGTATGTTACACCCGATACGGTCTACAAGCCAACAGTTCTTTTTCGTTTCGTCATATGTTTTAGGTGTTAGCCTATCAAACATATTCCCCCGCTTCGCGCGCTTTTCAATTTCACGATCCAGATTCAAAGAACACTATCAGTGCGCAAGTCGGATCTTGAAGTATTAAGTGATATGATGCAAAATATGCCTGCAATGGCATAGGATAATGAGGCTCCTCCATTTGCCCTTCTCATCATCCCCTCGAAATAGGGAATGTCGGAACTAATTGGGGTTGCTGACATGGCCCGGCCTCCTGTTGGGGAAATTCTGTCGCCACACATGGCCGATTTACTTATTTTGGCTTTCATAAGGGTAATTTCTGGGATAAAACCCAAAATTTTCGGTACGCTTTGTCCACTCTTCCCCAGTTCCGTTAGGTCTATACTTATAGCTAAATATAGCACAAACCCTTTCCACCTTTTCAAGTTAATAAGTAGAAATACATGGATTTATGTATACATGGATTTATGTAAATGTCGGAAATTGAATCGCATTTCGTTAAACCTGGTTAACATTCACTTGTGTCTGTCGTACGATACGGCTAGTGACTCGAGGAGGGAAGTACAGTAAAGTTATGCCCGATAGGGCCTAACTGTCTGGACAATTGTTCTATATAAGCTTCAAATTAGTACAAATTCTTATAAGTGTAGGCTTTTCCAAAAAAATTTCGGGCGCTTCGCGCGCTTTGCATTTTCACCGTTTAGATTCCAGGTTTTGATTCCAGTTTTCGCATGTCTCTTGGTTTATCCTTTCTTTGTCAATATGCCGTAAATTGTATAATCACTGACGTTTATGGGAACCAAAATTTTAAAAAAATGAATGTGCCCTTTTTATGTTGGACCCCCCTCAGAAAAGACCCTAGATCCGCCCCTGAAATCCCTTTGTCGACAGTGCTTGCTACTAATGCGGAAAGTTGTAAAAACTGTGATTTCACTGTTAGGCTAGAACAATGAGTCATGGAGACGACCCATCAAGATATAAATGACACAAACTTATTTTAGTTAAACGTTTACGGACAGTCGTTTAACTTAAAATAGTTTTTGAAGCTTAGCCGTTGTAGGCAAAGAGGCTACACTTCAAAGTAAAGTGGCAACAATGACCTTTTTCTGGATTACTTGGGTTTGAAGGAAGTTGACCATTATAAGGAATGTAAGTCAGAAAAGGCTAAACAATGTGAATAAAGGGACCTGTCTATCAATTTTTTAACTAAAAGGGATTAAATTATGTTCCAGATCATATTGTCTGGCAGATGTGGACGACTCCCTGCTAATTTATTCATTTGTTTATTAATTTAATTTTTTGTTTTCTCAATGTCACAATTTTACAAACAAAGAAGACTGCTCCCGTTAAAGAGAAATTTACAAAGACGTTAATTAAGCAAAAACTGCCACACCTGAAATACCCTACCCCTATTAAGTCGTCCCTTCCCAACTCTTTTCGACTCCATCCTTATCATTAGTGTCCAAAACCACCCCTCCGTTAATAAAGTTCCTAATAGACTGTTAGAGCAGGTTTTTCAAGTATGTTGGACTGTGAGTCCCTTTTTCTTCAGTTTACACTTTCGGGCACCACTAGTAGCCATTACTGATTACATAGTTCACATTCTTATTCAAATTATGGATTCCTTGAAACATTCAAGGGCCCCAAATGGCTCGCTTGCCGCCACTTGAAAACCAAGGTATTGCAGTTAGTACAACTCTTTATTTGTCAAAATCATCGTAAATTGCTATCATGAGGAGATAAAAAAGTTTGTCAATTTGTTCATGTTAAGTGAAGTGGGGGGTAGGCGGTTCACTATCTGACGCTACCAAGTCGGTGAACTGTTGAGTTTTTTAGGGAATAGTACCCGATCATGTTATAACATGATATAAGCAAAAGCTTAAAAT
The DNA here is from genome assembly GCA_029531755.1 of Holothuria leucospilota. Taxonomy (NCBI): domain Eukaryota; kingdom Metazoa; phylum Echinodermata; class Holothuroidea; order Aspidochirotida; family Holothuriidae; genus Holothuria; species Holothuria leucospilota. The sequence goes on from CM055971.1 coordinate 26,646,335, forward strand.
TCCACTCTTTTGGAGGAATATGAGTCGTTCTCAAATTGACATTTGGGTGGTTTTTTGAAAACCAACTAGACCGGTTTCTGTTCTCTTGCTCTATACGGCGGAACTTCATCAGTAGTAGCCTTTCAAACATTGGCTAGGTTCGTCATGAGATTTAAAATGCAGCTATGAGCGCATGCAATAAAGTATCGTCGTACCCTCCTGTTTCGTCCGACTCTGCAGTAAAACTTGATTACACAAGTAAATCTTTTAGATTTAGTGTCCACTGATAGGGGAAAAAGACGGTCGGGAAACAAACACCGGGATTGATGCGAATGTACGCAAAGAACATCCCTGTGCTTCTCAAGCTTGCTTTCAAATGCCTTGTTCTTAGATATTTGGGTATGCGTGGCTTTGAGCCTAAGTGGTGGCACTTCTTACCCTTTTGGGGGTATAGTACACGTAGGTGCGCCCTTCGTTTGAAGTCAATACCTTTAATGGCCGGGCTAACTTCCTTCTACGTACTTAATTCTAAACATTCCTCTCTGAATGGAATCCTGTTTCTTTCGCTGCACACTCTAGGCGTATTGCCGTATTGTGCCTTTGTGAAGCCTTTGTGGCTGGTGGCGAATTGTGCAGAAAATATCGATCCTGAAAGGTAACAGTGAGCTAGGATGTAGACTTTGTGTTGACCCGTCGCCCACGAGGCTGTTTCCTTTTTTCATGATTTTCAAATCTAGGTAAGTTACCGTACCCCAGTTGGCAGGACTTCCATAAACAACTTTTGGGAAGAAAAGAATTTTAAAATTCAAATTATGCCACTTAACTCGAAAGTTCATGGGTGGTTCCTTTGTTGAGTAACGGTGTACATCAAGCGGAACCTTGTCAGAAGCATTTGCTTATATGCATGGAGTAGCGAATTTTCATACGTACGTTTTGCGGCCTTTTAATGGCTTGAGTAATTCGCAGAGTCTTAGCTTCTCTCAAATTGTAATGAACTTTAACCCTTTTATCAGGCACTGAGTTGCTTCGGAATTCGACAGTTTCCTGTCGAAGAGGGTTAAGAAGTCTTTAAGGAGTGCTTTCGCTTGCTTCAAAGGTTCTGGGCTTTTAAATGGCTACGTATAGCCGAAAATTCCCTTTCTACTGTTCTAGATTTTGTGAGATCTTATTGTGCTCTTTTAGAAGCACGATCATTTGGCTAGTTTAACTTTTTATGAAGCGAGAGAGGAGGGATTTCAGAGATGAGCTTTATATGTCTGAAAATTTAGTCCTCTTTTATGCCAATGATCAGAATTATTGTCCAAGAACGGGCCGCTTTGCCTCTTCATTGATTTTCGAACCTCGGTCGGTCCTGACTTTTTCAGAGAGACAGCGTGTTGCCTTTTGTATGGCGCAGGCGAGTTCTTCAGCTTATAAACGTCTCTTTGGACGTGAAAGAAAAGATGCAGCTATGAAGTTTTTTCCATAGAGTATCTGAGATTTTGGTAGAACAAACACCACATTTATTTCAAATTTTTTTACAAAAATACAGCTTATAATACTTTGCATCGGGCTGAACATATTTACCCGGATAAACTGTTTCTTAGAGGGGTTAAATTTAGTAAATTTCCAGTGTGGTCTCACGTACCTCGCGCTCGGGGTAACACCGTCTTACCCTGAGCGCGAGTAACGTTAGAACACGGGTTTACTCGGTGTCGGAGTTTAAATTTCGATCCACCTCCGAACGGAGGGTTCTGCGGTTTTAAACACCGTGTTTGTGTAATCAACCATAAACCACAGGTACACAGCTGTGTGACCTCCACTTTCTCATCAGCGATGTACACACTAAACAGACCGGTATTGCAGTAAATGAACTACTGCTAGTTGTTCCGTGGCGAAACTCGCCTGAGATTCATTACTATTTGCCTTGGAAAAGGCAAATTAATCTAGATGGATTTTTCATAAATTTCTACCTACTTCTAAATGCAGGTCCATAGCCGGACAAGGTACTGATAGGCGAGGTAATTTCTAGCCCGTGCGAAATATGTTTTAGTTGCCGAGAACTTGTACAAAAATGCATTATAAGGCAATGGTAATGTTTAATTTGCTAGGGGGAGAAAAATATTCAGAGGGGCTACGCCCGTGCCTCTAGATCCCCCTGCTAAGGGCTTGTCTAAAAGATATATTTGTCGAAAGAAAATAACAGTGTTCGAGTTCGACTTGCACTTTCGTACAGTATAGGCTAAGGCATCATATTTGTAGCATTTTACGGGAATTTTTCTCACATGGTTATTTCCAAATTGCTAGTGAAGGTATATTTAAAATTATAGGCTTCAACGGAAATCCTTACAACTTGGAAGTACGTATCATGCAGTGGCTGACGTTTTACCTTTCGTTTGATGCCGCGAATTCGAAGAAGTAAACTGAGCGGCAAAACAACTGGAAAGACATCTACTTTGGACTCGAAGAAGCTACCGTCGAATAAGGAATGCAGTTTACGGTATGTAGCATTGATGTTGCGTGCAAGCAAGAGCAATGCAAGACCAAGATCAATTTGAATGAAGCAGGGTACATCGACAGTGTTTGAAATGATGAGGGCAAACGTCAGATATTGCACTTAGGCTAGTTCGTTAAAGCAGAATTCTAGCAGCATAGGCTTGTGCCTTGAGTTGACATGAGTAAGTGTAGCCTTATTCCTATCAGTCAATGGTGTTTTCATTTTCCGTTGTAGCCTGTAAATAATGAGTTACCTTCTCTAACAATTTGGAGATAACCAAGAGAAAAATTCCCGCGACACATTTTGACTTCCGTCATAACCCAATCAACTAAACCCGGGGTACATAAGAACACACGCTAGAAATCGCGGTGTTTACCTGCGGTTTTACCTCGGTATAAACACGGGGTAACACCAGGAAACAAGGGGTACGTGAGACCATGCCTTCTGGGTTTTCCGCAATTTTTGGTGCATTAGTTCTCTTCATAAATAACTAATTAACTTTAATTAGGAAAAAGTTCATTGGCGCTATCGGAACGTGTCACCAGAAAGTACCCACAAACCGGACACCTGTCTACAATTTATTTAGGGTCTGAAAACGTACACTTCTTTTTAGTATGTTGATGTTTCCAGACGGATTTTTTGTCTTTGCAGCTCCCAACAAACAGCATTAAGAGGAAACATTACATTCGATGTGGAAAAAAAAAAACGTCATTTTAGAAGGTTCTGTACAAACTTGAAAGCTGAAAGCTCTTTTCACCAGGTAACAAGAAACACGGAGTCGAAAGGATGGAAACAGCACACGTAACATGTGATTTCAGTATATCGATAACTTTTGGTACAAACCTAAATCTCCCTCAGTGTGGCTGCCCACACTCAATTTGTACTTGTCATTCTGGTCGCTGATTTTAAATGAACTGTATTTAGGGCAGTAAGGAGCTCCGTACCGGTTGGCAAGATCAACCCTTCGTTCCTTAATTGTTTGGTTTTCAAATTGTGCAGCTTGCCAGAATTCATAATCCGGTATTCCAAAACCATTTTTGTAATCAGACCAGAATAGATAGAAATCGTAACTGTTGTCAACCCGACGCTGAAATACCTTCATGCAGGGGAAAACAATCTCAGCCACAAAGGCTTCACAAAGGCACAATACGGCAATACGTCTAGACTGTGCAGCGAAAGAAACAGGATTCCATTCAGAGAGGAGTGTTTAGTATTAAGAACGTAGAAGGAAGTTAGCCCGGCTATTAAAGGTATTGACTACAAACGAAGGGCGCACCTACGTGTACTATACCCCCAAAAGGTTAAGAAGTGCCACCACTTAGGCTCAAAGCCACGCATACCCAAATATCTAAGAACAAGGCATTTGAAAGCAAGCTTGAGAAGCACAGGGATGTTATTTTGCGTACATTCGCATCAATCCCGGCGTTTGTTTCCCGACCGTCTTTTTCCCTATCAGAGGACACTAAATCTAAAAGATTTACTTGTGTAATCAAGTTTTACTGCAGAGTCGGACGAAACAGGAGGTTAAGACGATACTTTATTGCATGCGCTCATAGCTGCATTTTAAATCTCATGAAGAACCTAGCCAATGTTTGAAAGGCTACTACTGATGAAGTTCCGCCGTATAGAGCAAGAGAACAGAAACCGGTCTAGTTGGATTTCAAAAAACCACCCAAATGTCAATTTGAGAACGACTCATATTCCTCCAAAAGAGTGGAATTTTAAGCTTTTGCTTATATCATGTTATAACATGATCGGGTACTATTCCCTAAAAAATTCAACAGTTCACCGACTTGGTAGCGTCGGATAGTGAACCGCCTACCCCCCACTTCACTTACATTATGATGATCCGGACGAATTTTCATGTTTTTTTTTTTTTGAACAATGTTGAAATGGAACACACCCTCTTTGAAACAGGCAAAGATTATGTCACTGCTCTATGAAGAGTGACGAAACCTTCCTTCAGTGTGCAATATATTACTTCATAAAGGACATTTTGCTTAAATAAATGATTTAAATAAGTAATATGACTTACAGTAAAGCCTCCTCCATCCGCGAATTTGCAATACACGTCAAACGGCTCTCCTTACCACTTTGCTGGTTTCATTTTCAAGACATCAGTCTTAGTAGAACCTCTGCCATGCATATCTTTGCAATTCGAGGGAGTCATTTTGATGTTACAGCTGATCCCGTCACCAAGTACCCTGCGTTACAGTAACATCGTAACACATTTTCTTCTCTCCTCACAAATTGCATTAGAACAACACTGGTAAACGTCGCATGCCAAATAAACATTTTCACAGGAGCGTCGATGTAAGTAATCAGGAAAAGTGCAACTACGTCCTCCTAAACAAGAGCGGCGAATATTTGCTCTCAATATTGGAGAAGGGGGGGGGGGATGACCAGATTTTCCAATAATTTACTGTGTGAAAAATCAAAGGCAACGGGCGATTTCTCAAATATTGGGGGACCCGTCCCTCTTACCCCCCCCCCCCGATCGCCGCCCATGCTCCTAAAACTTAAAAAGTTATTTTTTTTAATTAAGTGAATTGTAATGTTTTCTCAAAGATTTTATGTTAACGCATATACACAGGTTGAAGCATGAGCCATTATTCAGGAAACTGGATTAGGCTTCACGCAAAAAGATTTCTAACATAAACACGTAAAAGGAGATGCTTCTAACAAATTCTTCTCAAAGTGCTTAATACTTACTAGTCGTTGCTTTGATGATAATTTAGTTTAACACATACAAAAAATACTGTAATTTAGGAGCGAGGAATTCTTTGCAATAGACGAGTTGGGAAATTCGGTACTTCCGGTGAGGTCACAAGGTCAAGTGTACCATGACAACGCGCAACCCGTTTAGCTCCGCGCGCTCAGCCTTCAACACTCGCGAGGAGTTGGGAAATGTTTCCACGCAATGCAATATGGGAATGGGTCAAAGGTGAAGTGTACCACGCTTACATTGTCCCGTCTATTGTGTTACACTTATCCTTGTACAAGGAACTCTACATTTCATTTGCAAAAAAAAAGAATAATAATAATTCTCACGGTTGAGAAGGCAATTGTGAATGCAAACATTTCGTTAAACGTGGTGTTACATTAACAGATACATATTGAAGATTCCCTTCGTATCTCTGGTCTAGAGACTACACTTAGAAAGACAATTTTTAAAATAGCTTCAGTTGGTTGGTCAATGACGACTTGTGCACGTCAGTAATATGCGATAAAGTGAATCCCATTGCATGTAGAGGTCACATTTTTTGTATTAAATTCTTATGCATCGTATAAATATACCCTCAGGACGAAGAAAGTGGCCTTGAGTAATTTACTCTAACTATAGCGTTTGAAATCTTTTCTGTGAGGTGCTGTAGACAGATGTATTTTTGATTCCTTGCGAAGGCGAAAAGACTCTATGCAATAAAGCGAGTGTAAGCGTGGGTGTGTTTGTGTGTGCATGTATGTGTGTTTGTGACTCTTGGCTTGTAAACTCGATATCTCAATGTAGTAATGACGGATACTTCTCATACTTGGTATATGGGATTATCATATTAGGAGAAAAAAAAACCTGTTGAGAGAATATAAATTGGACTTCTTTAAGAACCGCTTAATTTTCATGAGCTTGACGTCATGACAACAGTACCTGAATAAAGGAAATTGCAAGGGAAAGACGATACGCCGTGCAGGTGAGCTAATAACAGGTTGTATACAGCGTGGGATGGGAAGACTTTATGTTGTCACACTGCCGTGTTCATGTGTGGTCTCGTTCATCGTTGTCTTTGTCTTAGTCAGAATGCATGGAGCTGCAGAAAAGGATGACAAACCATGTACTGCTATAGACGCCACTTAGAAGGTTTCAGGACGGAGTCTGTCGTAATTGAAACTCGAACTTAATACCCTGCCGCCCTTCCGAAATTTAGAAATGTGTTTCATACACGCAGATATAGCCAAAAGAAGGGACTTTTGAATTGTTTGAAGTTTAAATTGGGCATTTGCAATAATAATAATTTTTGGTGTGCTCCATCCCCTTTCCTCCCTCATCATTTTCGTCACGTTTTCCTTACAATTGCACTGCGAAATCAGCCTGACTCCACTCAAGTTTGTTCCTGTTACAGCCTTCACTTCACTTCACTTTCTGTCAGGCTCATTCCTTTTCCGTTCTGTCTTTTCTATCGTCCCCTAGTTGTCCTACCTATGCCACGGCACTCGTTCAACCACTATTCTTTATTAAACCCATTTCATTCCCCCTCCATCCTTTCATTCGTCAATATTTACCACTCGTATAATATTTCTCCTTTTTCATTTTTGATTTCTTTAAATTTCTAGCTTTGCTTTTTTCCTTCTTTCTTTCCTCCTTTTTCCTTTCAAGGGCCTTTTCTCTTTTGCTTTTCCCCTCTTTTTCTTTTCCCCGGTTTTTTGTTATGGCGCCGTCCCGATTCATTTTCGATTTTTTTCTACGTTGAGAGAAGCAGATTGTTCCCCCACCCCTCCCCGTGGTTACGCTACTGCATGTGGCTATCAAACATCACACCAGAATTACGTACCGGTACCTCATCTTACTGAATAGCAGCCAAACCAATTTGAAGACCTGTGCCGCCATGGGAGCGCCCCCCCCCCCTCAAACGTTGGCTGTGCTCCATGTTCCCTAACGTTATTTTGAGTATTAAAATATTCACAAACACACCGTTTTTTATTTCGGTATGAGCAGGAAGACCCACTGTCATTTTATTAGCGAATCATGAGACTAAAACTGCCAAAAATGTTCTAAAAACTAAAGTTTTGCGGCGTGCTTTGCCCTCATTTATTTGTTGAACTATTTAAAGCAGTGTTTTATTATTGGGAGATATAATCCAATTCAACATATAGGCCTATTTCTAATAGCTATGAGATTACTGCGGCTGTGGGTACTCTTCCTTTAATACCTTTCCCATATCAGCTATTTTCAAGTCAGATTTTAGCTTCGAAAACTGTAAAACCTGATATTTTTGATATTTCCGTTGCCCTTTTCATCGAGGATAGTCAAATAACTTCATCTCATATGGTAATGTCCATTTTTTGTGATAACCGGTGCCTTTAAATTTGCAAGTAAGGTTTCTCATTACAGGTATATTTCTGTGTTTCTTTCACTGTGATACTAACTATTCCACAGTATCTCTCCATCTCACCTCCTGGCTACACAATAGATATAAGAATGACGTCACATGTAGGGTATAATACACGTCACAACATAAATATTAATCGGTCTGAAAAGGTGTCCAATTTATAATCTCCCAACCATATTGCTTTTGGTGGAGATCAAAAGTCATGTGGGGTCACCAGAGGTCATAATCCAGAAACATTGTAAACACGATATTTCTAGGTAGGAAACATGGATACTCTTCATGTTTGGCATGTGAATACGTTAAAGGCAGAAAATGAACCTACTGGTTTTGGTTGAGGTCAAAGGTAGTCTGAGGTCACCGGAGGTAAAAATATGGAATTCTTAAAACTTTGTAAACACGTTATCTCAAGATAGCAACGATCGACAATTTTCATACTTGGTATATACACTTATCATTGAGAGAAAGAACGCTGCTGTTTTAAGTGGGGATCAGAGGTCATCTGAGGTCATAAGTGGTCAAAACCGAAAGCCTTAAAACACGATATATGAAAACAGGGATGTAGATACTTGGTATATAGATTTGTCACTTTAAGAGAGAGAGAGAAAGCCGTATGGGTTTATTGGATGTCAAAGGTCATCTGAGGTCATCAGAGGTGAAACTTCGAAAACCTCGAAAACTAAATAGACAGTGGGTGGTACCTCCCAATTGTGTCCGGCGTTTCGTGACCAACGAAAAATTAGGGTGCGAGTTTTTGTACCATTTCAAAGATAAAACTATTGAGAACAATATTTATTTTTCACAAGCATAACTGTAACAGTAATAGTTCTAATTCGAATTACCTATTTATGAACACGTGTAATAAATGGATGCTGTCCCTATAGCATACTCGTAGCGATTTCTTGATGGCGTAGTGGAAAAAGTGCTTTCTCACACAGACTGCCCGGGGTCGATTCCCTTCGAAGACACTTTCCTTTTTCATCTTTCGTTATTCAGTTTCTGGTGGGGTTTAAAGGTCATGTGAGGTCATCAGAGGTCAAATTGTGAAAACAGGGTAAAAATGATATAATCAAGAAGTATTAATTTGAGGAATGAAACTCAGTGCAACAAAACACCAAGTTTCCGCAAGGCTTTGGACTTTCCGGTTCTAAGTTGCACCAAAGTCTAGAAGCAAACTTAGCTGGGGAAATATGAAATGTCTGGGACGAGATAATATAATCAGTCCTCTAAATTCTGTTGTTCCGTAATATTCACTAGCACTGGCCAGCCTGAATTCACTAAACTCTTCACTGATGGGAAAACTGTCGTATGAGATGGAGATTAAACACCGTCGGTGCATGTTTCATGAATACGAAGTGCATGCGCATTTTGGTTGGTGAGAAATGCTCGTTTGTTGGTTGCCAAGATAAAGCTCTGGGCGTGATTAAAAACCATAGCCGACTTTGTATTCTGTCCCATGACGGTTCAGGAAGACAGAGCCATTCAGAGGACTGTAAAGGACCTGAAAAAAAATCATACTACTTCAAAATAAAAATTACCACACAACAGAGAGAGCCAGCACATGGAGTTACAACACCTTGAAAGTTGGCGCAGTTTCGTGTTCTGAGGTAGATTTTTGAGAAAGGGACCATTTGTTGGAATTTTTCACTCAAAATTGACCTGGTTTTCTTCTAACACCTAATACACAATATTCCGTAGGCCTAGTCATTTCTTCCTTCCTTCCTACCTTCCCACCTTCTTTCCTTCTTTCTTTCTTTCCTTCCTTCCTTCTATTTTCCTTCTTTCTTTCCTTCCTTCCCACCTTTCATTTTCCTTCTTTCCTTCCCTCCTTCCTTCCCTCTTTCCTTCCTTCCTTTCTCTGTCTTAGTACATTAAAACTTCCGAAGTAAGACAACCACATGTTAGTGCCGTTACTGCAATATTTCAGAATATAGACATTTTTCCTTAATGTTCTTCAGCATTTGTATCTTTCAATGCTTTTAAGCACGAAATTTTGTCAGATGTTTTATAGGACCTATGCATATGAGATTAAAGAGCATGGTAACCTTTTATGTCTTCACTTGAAAGGTCTTAATACCCCAAGCGTTTCTATACGAATATTTACCAAACACTGTGTATATGAACCGTAAAAAAACACGATTGAAAAAGTATCATAGTAATTTATACCCCTTCTAGGTAAATAGTGTATGAATTTCATTTGCCCCACCCTAACAATAAAACAAAATCGTAAGAGAAAATGCATTTGAGTAGCAATAGACTTATTTTGATAAATCATTTTGCTTCATATTTACTAATAAATTGCACCGTCTCGACCTATAAAGAATAATGTTTTTCAAGGTGTTTACAATATGTTCCAAAAAAACTAGATTTTTGTTCAAAGAAAAGGTAAAGTATGTGCCACTGAATAAGTTTTACTTGATAACCGGTAGAACGACATTTTTTATTCACTTATGTTTTGTTATATTTTATGGTGTTTTTACGTTTCTGTGTGTTCGGCCGGAGATCCGCTTCTCTCTCTATGCATTCTCCTAAGGAATATTGTGTCCTACACACAAAAAGCAAGGAATATGTGACAGATGTTTTAAGATAATCAAGACATCCTTGATATGAACATACTGAGATACTTCAGCCACATGTTGACATTGTGTAGACTGTTATATCCTCATAAATTTACGTAAGGTATTTCAGTGCAGTGTCTATTTTATGAGTAGTATATCATTTGAAAGATTGTACCTAGTCGTTGTTTTATCTGTTCAGCAGATGCAATTCATGTAACGATATTAAATGTTATGTTACAATTAAATGCGGGAAATTTAAAACGTACAATTTTGATTGTTATAATTAGATGTTAAGTGAGGCTCTTCTATAAGCTCTTATCTAAGATGGCTTCGCTTACTATGTGGTATTATTAGTGTTTGCGCTGAAAACTACTTAGATCACCAAAGCGTACAGTTGGTTTTCTTTATTGTTCTTAAAAGTCACCTACTGTTTCTAAAAATACCTAAAAATTGGTTTGCAATATCTTTTGCTAATCTGCAATGCGGACATCTGTACATCACATTTAGTTCAGACATTGAACCCAAATCCTGTTAAAAATAGCTGAGGTAGTCAGGCTGAATATTCCAGTTAGGAAAAATGACAGAGCAATTTTATCCTTTTGGAAAGCCGTATTCATTGTGAAGATTTCAAGTCGGCCTCTGACCCTTATGAACTATTTATATCACTTGGGTTCACCTGGTAAAACTAGCTTGTCATGGTACACAGCTTTGATTTATGTATAATTACTCTTTATTGTGTTTTGTTCCTCCATGGGTTAGATGGTTTGTTACCATTACAATTTTTCTACTAAAATACTGAGAACCTATCTTCGGTGGGTTTGGCACACGTGTTTACGAAGTATTCACCATACGAGCTCTATAATGATTCCAAATGAAATTTCACTTCTACCAAAAACAATAGGGTTCTTTTAATTAGTATGCAGCATCCAAGTATGAAATATCCCAGTTTGCAAGGTTTTCGTCTTTTTACTGCCGGTGACCTCAAATTACCCTTAGACTCTACCAAAAACACGTAACTTTTGTAAGCTAATTTTGGCGTTGTATGACCAACAATCTTGGCTTGGTGGTTAGAGAGTGGTGCCTTTATACTTGAGGTATATGGAACAAATCAAGGTAAAACCCTAAGGACATTAAATTTGTGGTGACTGAAAGTTGCTTGTCGGCAAAGCTGTTCGCAGTGATGATAAGAGGGTTTCATTTCTGAATTAAAATTGGGTATCTGAATGTCCGTCTCAACATGGAGCAACCTCCATGGTCTCAGGAACTTGTTGCCCGGGAAGTAGTCCAATTCAGGAAGTTGTCCGTTTTTCTCGGTGCAGCTGCTTCGTTTTGCAGTGGTACAGAGCAAGGATCCTCTAACCCTCCCAGTCTTTGGAAGTGTAGCTAAAGACTCGTGATACACTCACCAACGTCGGATGAGGCTGTTAAATGCCATCCTGGTGACAAGATTGGGAGCGTCAGTACATACCTGGCTCGTTACTCTATGAACTCTAGACAAGAGAAGGCAAAATCTCGCCAACGTTCATCCTCGATCAATCTGGTATAGGGTCATTGATGAGCTAAGTGTCTTCCTGACCCTCAAACGTTAAACCCAAACTAATAAATGATGCAGGGGTTACAGCCCTCAGTCTAACCCCCATCCTTTTCACAGGTGAGTAGCTCTTATACGGGCTTGGCAAGAACTTTGAAAAAGTCACTTTTTGTATCACTGAAGCTGAAATTATGAGGAACATACGATTTTGAAAAAAAAACTCAAACTATTAACCTTCCAATTGAAATGAAGTCACTTGGTAGGAATATTCTTCTTATTTGCTTTAAAGAATGCTCAAAATATTTTGTAGAAGGTCATATTACCAATCGCGCGAAAGAGTTTAGACTGGAAAAGGCAGAAGGAGACAATCGAAGACGGAAGAAATGGATGCATATTTTTATTTGATATTATTTTATTTTATTTGTTTTTGGCAACAGTGATTGATACAGTTCATCTCCGTGTATCAACCTGTATTTCACAACATAAGAGTAAAAAAGAATTATAATCACCAAAGTAATAGGCAGATAGGAAAACATGAAAACGTATCGTTAAATCTTGTAAAACTTTAAAGATGGCAACGCAGTCACTTACATCGAATTCGAACAGCAGTCACTGACATGGTATAAAACATTAATATATACTTTATTGTAATTTGATGTGATTCGGTTATAAAATCACTGTTTTTCAACTGCATATAATGAATTCTTATTACATGTAACTTGGGACATATTAGGTTGTACTCCATGAAAGCCGAGTTCTCTGTTCAGCATGACTTTTTTGTACATGCTTTTTCCAGAAGAACCGACAAGTTACTCAATGTCAAATTTCTGTTGTGAAGTTATTTATCAAAGCACTTGTACCGTTGAACATCCGTACGTAGTTGTAGTCAGAAAAGGAAACTACCGTATATTGAATTGTTAGAAATTAAATAGTCAAAAAAGATGTCGTTTCCTACTTTTGACTGATGTTTTCACTTGGTAGTGAAAGCACCTTCCTCGTCCAAATTTTCTCTTGAATCATGTCGGCCGTAGTTTCATTTCCTCGTATTTGATGTTGCAACCACTACCGGGCAGATTATACCAATAAAAGCAGTTACTTCCGTAAGGACTGTTCAAATAAGCATTACTGCAATAGCCGTACCACCATGCACCATTATAGTTGCAATATGAACCGCAATAATAATAATAACAACGATAAGTCGCACAGTTACCACCGCTATAAGCATCGTTGTCACGGTCTCGAGTGGTGAATGGTCGACCATTGTTGTGATTCATTTGATTACCTGTTTTGGGAATGCAAATGGCAGGATACATAGGTTTGAGATGCATATCACACAGTTTGTAATTTTTCTTTAACACAAAATCTTAATGGTAAGAAAGCAACCTTGACTCCAATGTTGCCATCGTTACATAAAAACTGTGTGTTTAATTTATGATAAACCTGACGGTAACCTAAGTAATGAAGGTATATATTAAAAGTTATAAATACGTTAACTGATACTCTAGATTACCGTAATTAGACGTTGGTTGTACGTCCCATCTTAAAGATAGGGGAGATTGATTTCCCAATTGCTATTTTAAAGGGTACATCTGTACTATATTATTCACTAAATGTTCTTTATAGTTCGTAATGTTAAGATAAGGGAAGTAAATGTCAAAAATGTTTCATTTTTCTGAAGTCTCGAGGACATGTTTCATCTGATCATCCGAAGATGGTTAAGGAAAAGCTTTAGTTACTGGTTTAAAACTAAAAAAAAATGCAGGGAGGGCATCAATCTAGATTTATATCAAAAAAGTCTTGTTTTTATGTTGTTAAATTTGACAGATAATGTTTCCCATTTTAATTTTACGTTTCCTATTTCCAGTGTTAAGTAACAAAATGATAACTATTTAATGTTAAGAATGAAGTCAAGTGCCATGAATCTTTCAAGTGTAGGTGTGTAGTAGCGGTTAATTATCATGCTCAGGTGCATTAATGTAGGTACAATATGGTTCCGTAATTGGGTAGAACGATGCTAATACTGCATTTATTTTGACTTCGAAGAAGAAATTCTGCCTAGACTTATGCTGGCAGGGTGAAAATATTAAACTGAGTTCATTCTGATGATACTGTAAAGGTCCTTGTAAGATGCACTTTTCAAAATTTTGTAGACTTACCAACCCAAATATAAAAGAGTAGAATAATACAGCAAATATTCCGTTAATTATTTTAAAATATGACAGCAACTTTGCTGTATACATTTTGCTTTGTTTTAGTTCGTTGTTTTGTAATTATACAGAATTTGCCGGACATTTCTAATAGTGTCTGAAGGAACTTCAGTTAGGGTTTCCTCTCAACTATAATTACGGATCAAACCTGTAAATTGTTTTTCAATATGCTGAAAGTACAATTTGGACGTAAATACTAAACAGTCAATAATAAATCTTAAAGTGGTTTGTACAGACATTGCTTTCCCTCTGTAACAATTAAAACTAGACCTTGCAACGTCCTGTCAGTGTGAATACTGACGTATATTCTTTAAATTCACCAACTGATAAAAAGTAACAAAATTGCAAAGACACAAATAAAACCCCTGATTTATTGATATATTGATGTTAGTTCACTGTTACGTGCTATACGAACCTGCATCTCCTTCACTGTAGCTGCCCAGACTCAATCGATACTTGTCATTCTCATCACTGATTCTGAAAGAGCTGTATTTAGCGTAGTATGGAGAGCCATACCTGTTGACAAGGTCAATCCTGAGTTCATACGATTTCTGTGTTGTCAAACTATGCAATTTATCATTACCTAGCCATAATTCGTGGTCCAGTCTTCCAAACCCATTTTTGTAATTAGACCAGTAGAGATGGAAATTCTGAGACCCATCAAGGCGACGCTGAAATACCTTGGTACAACAGAAGAAATATTTTGAAACATTTTTTTGATAGTTCCAACGATTAATTACTTAAGAAAAGTGGCTTAAAATAGATATTTTCCTTGGTGTTATGCCCTGTGCAGTACGCAACGCAGGTACGCAGATATGCTCGCAATATTTGTCGTATTCAACATTGTATACTTCATTTTTTTTATATGCTTCATGAAAATATTACTCACTGTCCAGCCTCCTCCATCCGTCATGTTAAAATAAACGTCAAAAGGCTCTCCTGGCCAAGTTGTTGGTTTAATTTGGTATACGCCACTGTCAGTAGAGACCCGGTCATATATATCTTGACAGTCTGAAGGAGGAGTATCTCTGGTACAGATAACCCCGTCACCTGTATAGCCTTCGATGCAGTAACATTGTAACACATCACTCCTCTCTTCGCAAACTGCATTGGGACTGCATTGGTAAGCATCACATGAAAACTGACCACTAATGCAGGAGCAGCGTTGTGAACAATCAGGGGATACGTAAACCAAGTCCTCCTAACGATTGAAATAAATGTCATTTTTTAAGAAAAGTAGACTTTAAGTTATGGCTGTAATGTGGTTCTCGTACAGAAGTAAGTCGACTTGTGACTGCATACTTGTACCTTAGTCAGGCGCAGATTCAAGGGGGGGGGGGGGCTTTCCAGGGCTCAGCTCCCCTTTTTCGCTACATCAACAATAACAAATACGCCAAAATTAGTATAATATTAATCTAGGAGAATATTCAAGGGGGCTTTCCGCCCCCCCCCCCCCTTTAAAAATTTCTGGATCTGCGCCTGTTAGTTTTCCGGGTAATTCCACAAAATCTTTTTCAGGATTTCTAAACTTTCCAATAATTTTTTGGCTCAAATTTTGGAAGATATTGAAATGCACTGAACTGGATTTTATTGAAGACGTCACGACTTATTGAGTTAGGAGAAAACAATCTACGATTGTTTGAACTTACCACATTTTGCGGGCACAAAAAGCTGTTTATTTCATCTGCAAAAACAAATGAAAAGGGAACATTAAGTCATGCATTGTATAATGTAATTGGCGTGTCACATGAAGTAATGTTAAATGTAGCTTTTGTGTCGTGTTTTATACCTTCAGTTCCGTTGTATTCACCAACACTTGTCAACTTGTATTCACCGAACTCATCACTAATACGAAAATTGTCGTACGTCACATGGAAAGACAGACCATCGGTACTTAAAACGTCAATACGAAGTTCATAGGTGTTTTGGTTGGTGAGATATGATAGTTTATCGTTGCCAAGCCAGAACTCTTGGGATAAAAAACCAAATCCGAACTTATACTCTCGCCACTGACGGTTTAATAGAACAGAGCCATCTTGAACACGGTAAATGACCTGAAAAAAAATGATACAACTTTAAAGTGAAACGTTGCCAGACAGTTCAACGCAGTTCTAAGCTGAGAGTTAGGGGTAGGTTGGCGAAGTACGTAATCCCTTTATTTGTAATGCAACTTGGAAATGTATAGGCATATCTACTTTTGACAATTATCATGGTATACAAAGGTGTTTAGAGATTCTTCCTTGCCTTCGTTGTTTCGTTCTTTGCTTTACTCATTTGACAGTCTGCCTATGCTAAAACTGTGCTTTAGAAAATCTTGAGAGTAATAAAAAATGATTTCACCCACCGTCCATCCTCCAGAATCTACCGTATTGTCACAGTAAACTTCAAAAGGTTCCGGATAACCATCTGGTTTTATTACATATACACCACTCAAATTATTTGTGGAACACTGATTCTTAACCTCGGTGCAGTCTCTAGGATACTCGGGTTGTTGATAAAAGAAATACGAGGAACCTGCAAAATGAATGTTACTCTAATGAGCGGTTTCCTCATTGTAATTGTTAATGCTCCGCTCATCGAAATAACTATAAATGATATCATCTACTTATAACCGTCTGTGTGCCACACTCAGTTTTAAAGTAGATTTCAGCAACATTTGGTACAGTAACGATGCACAAAAAATAAGGAAATATGAGAATTATAGTTACCTGTACTTCTATCGTTCGATCCACTGTTTCGATAGTTATTCTGAAAAAATACACATTAAAAAAGTAAAACATTTATAGAATAAAGCTGATTCAAGATACTAGATATTAAATATCTCTGTGAAATACGTAAACCTTTACTACTTGGAAATATTTATGTTTTTGCCTACAAGCAGAGAAGGGAATTTTCCTTTGGTTAAGTTTCAGTGTCCAACGGAAAGCTTCTGAAATGTCAAAATTTTGGTAGTTCTTTCTTTGTGGAATGCTTTCTTGTTGCTGCTGTACTGAATTGTAAACCCTACAATTTGATCAATCTATTAACGCTGATTATATACCAGGAACGGTGTTTGCCTTATTAAGAAAAACATAAAAAAAACACGTCGTCCAAGTGAGAATTAGCTTCATGGTCATGCTCCAATAAGAATATCTTAGAGTATATTTGGAAGT
Organism: Holothuria leucospilota; assembly: GCA_029531755.1. Classification (NCBI taxonomy): domain Eukaryota; kingdom Metazoa; phylum Echinodermata; class Holothuroidea; order Aspidochirotida; family Holothuriidae; genus Holothuria; species Holothuria leucospilota. The sequence goes on from CM055971.1 coordinate 26,663,337, forward strand.
ATGAAAAGAAAAACGTATAGAGTTAACTAAAAAGAACGTTGCGAATCAGGTTGCATGTTTCTACATATATCACGTATATCTTCTTGGCGTGCTTTAAGCAGATTGTCAGGTAGTGTATCAGCTTGCACCTATTATTGCCATTTCAGGTTTGGTACATGATATTTTAAGTGCATCTTAATGTTTTATTCGAAGCTAGCTGTACTGCGTGTAAGTCACCTAGACCGTGTGCGTCAGATGTCCTGGCATATTTCCTTCCTTCCCAATAAAAATATTATGGCCTTCACTCTCTCGCTCTTAAAGAAAGGTTCGGATTTTAAGACACAATTTCAAACACATCTTGCATACACACATAGGCATGTGGACTAAAAAAGCGTAGTCACCCCTCTTATCACAAACTATTGGTTGCAAACATTAGTTTAAAAATTTAATTTGCTTTCTGCACAAAGAGCAGGCATGCTTATTGTTTAGCACAAGTTAGCTTTCCAAATTAAATTCAAAGGAAAAATATTTGAGCACAACACTCCCCCCCCCCCCCAATTTTTTTTTTCAGGCTTGGTACATTTCGTACAAGATGGTACTCTCAACCGACCATCGATCAGGGGTGAGAAAAATACGACTGTGCAGCTACAGATTGACATATTTTGGTTAATTTTGAGAAACCAACTAATAATATTACACTTTAGTAATGTTTTGCAACGTTTTGACCGAAAGAAAACATTTTTTCAAAGTTTCCAACAATTTATCTACTTAATATAAAATTTTATGGCCAGCGTGAGCTTGAGATAAGTTTAACTGAGCAAATTTAGGTATATGCTAAGAATTTAGCCTATTATAAAAGCAAGCAATGTGAGAAAAAAAAAGATACCCAAACTTCACATTTAGTTACTATGGAGGTTCAATATTACAAGTTATTTTGTATAAGTGTAATTGCTTCTCTATAAACTCATTTAGAGTTGATTGAAAAACGTTGAGTCACTTCGATGTTATAATTCGAACTTTGCAATCTCCATTCTCCAATCTCCATATGAACCAACAATTTTTTACACCTCTTTAAAGGGATCTGTCAATGACAAAAATCAGTAACTTCAAAAATTGCAGAAACTGTTTCTCCTCTAGGAGGTGAAACCCGCATCTCAATAGCATGTAGCGTTTGGAAGATACTAACTTTCAAAGAAATGCAATTTTTTTTCTTAAGATAATGTGCATTATGGGAAATCTGTGATGTCATCGCGGTACTTTAATTTGGCAAAGCTTTGGATTCTTTATGACATTGACACTGTTGTAGGAAATCTTTAGCAACTTTGTGTGTTATGCCGTACATATGGTGTAAATTTATGCTTAACCTACATGGATTCAAACATTCCAACAGTATCAAATTTCAAGGACAACAGAACATTCAATTATAAAGGAAAACAAAAGAAATCTGAGGCAATGTGCTCATTTTACATAACATTTTGTGACCTTGATGAGAAATGGAGGTATTTTTGACAAAAATAGGTAGTCTTTAATAGATATCTCGAGTTAGGAAAAGAGTATTGATACGAAGTTTAGAGGGTATGAACTGAATTTTTTTCTCTTTAACATGGGAATCTTGTGAAAAGCCACTGGAAAATGCCTGTAACTTTAGACATTGCGCACAAACCTATTTTGAAAAGTAACCAAGGTGGTAATATTAAATTATATTTATACAGCGCCTTGAGTAAAACATTATTCAAAAGCGCTTTACAATACTTCATCGTTATACAAAACAAATACACAGTCCAGAGAATAGAAGAATGTACAAGTGTAATGACTAGGGCCTGCATCAAGTCATTGAAAGCAACATTGAACAAATGCGTTTTTAGTTGTTGCTTAAACACACTGAGCGATGGAATGAGTCTAACAAAAAGAAGCACATTCCAAAACCGGGGCTCACACATATAAGATCACCAAAGCTTATGCAACCGGCGTAGTAAGAGGGACCGCCAAGTTGAACACAATTTGGAGAATCTGACCGAAAACTGTACCCGGTATTTTGTCTCATATGGAACATTTTGGATGAACATGCGGGGCCATATCATGCAGGGACCAACAAACCATCAGACAAAATTTGAGGTGGATCATATATTCAGCTGGGAGCCAATGCAATAAGAATCGAAATGAGGCGGACGGTCTCATTCTACTCGAGCGGATAACAAGTTGGGCGGCATAATGTTGTGAGCGTTGACGTCTAGAAATTCCAAGAAATAAAGAGTTACCATAATCGATGGGGCTGTGTGCAAGACCATGAACAAGTACTTTACTCGCTCCTGATACCAGACTACTCCGACAGACTCAATACAAAGAAGGTTGTGAAAGACAGTTTTACATTTAGCAGTTACACGTTTTTCAAACTTTAAGCACTTGTCAAACCAAACACCAAGCTTTTTAATACTGCTGGCGCAAGGGATGTTTACACTAAAACGGAATGAGAATTAAGCTTAGCAAGCTGCTTTCTGAACCCCAAAGCAATATAATGAGTTTTGGTATCATTCACTTTCAGCTGAAAACTAGTCATCCAACGGCAAACGTAAAGTCTCCTACTCCCAACTTGAGGACAAAACGTAATGTAAGCGTCAAAAGATGTTGTGTGCATAATCAAAGAAGCAAAGACGTTTGCTACAGTTGACAATTTTCATAAAGCATATTCTGTGTAACAAGAAGTCTACTCGCTTGTGCATACCCATATCAGTAAGTTGACAATTTTCATAAAGCATATTCTGTGTAACAAGAAGTTTAGTCGCTTGTGCATACCCATATCAGTAAGTTGTGAGGATACTCTTCGACGGATAAATTGATAGGTTTTTGTTCCTTTATTTAGACAGTGACCTGTGAGAGTGACCTGTGAGAGTGCCTACCATATACTTAACTCTTTGGGTGTTAAAAGCAGGCTAACTTGATTTATACCGATAATCTTATACATGATAAATTCTTTGTTTGCTTCCTTTTATTTTTAATGTATAACAAAAGCTTCTCTGCAAATTTTCAAAAGATTATTCAATTAAATTAATGAAAATAGGGACGAAATTACAGGAACTAAGAATACTTACGAGTAGCTTTATTTTAATAACATAATCTTATTAAATTGGCAAAATCATGGTTTCCATTTGAAAGTGTTGCTACTGAAAGAATTTCGAATGTTTCACGTGATATTCTTTGGTGTCTCAAATTTCGTTTTATAATGCATGCACTCTATAAATATATCTTATATGCCAGTTGAGTCAACTTATATATATATATATATATATATATATATATATATATATATAACGCTAAAACCCACGGTTGGGGGAAAAAATTAAGAGGGCGCTAGACGACCTTTCGAAAAGGCGAAAAAAAAACAATAAAATACATAAGATTATATTTCGCCATTTGGTTGAATTTGAAAAACAGATATACATCAACGTTATTTCAATGGCCCACCAATTGTACGTGTTAACAGATACGTGTACGTAATTTGGTCAACATTGAAGTAATGGCATATATATTATGTAGTGAAAAGGCCATTACCATCCGTTTACGTATTCCTATAGAAAAAGCGTGTAGTTTCGTTAAGTCGACCTGATTTTTTCCCCTTATAGACGATTTCCCCTTATAGGCGGGTTTTTTCATACGATATTTCCCCTTAATCCCAAATTAGCAAAATATATATATATATATATATATATATATATATATATATATAACGCTAATTCCCACCTTAACGGGAAATTGTTATATCTGCTTTTACATAGGGCGAAAAAAAGATAATAAAATACATAAGAAATAAATTCGCCCTAACGTTTAAACATATAAATTAACGTTATTTCAATGGCCAGCCATCCGTTCGTGTTAACAGCTAGGTGTCCGTAAATTTGACAACTTTGAAGTAATGGCATCTAGTTTGTAAATCTAAGAGGGCGCCCTTGTACGTTTACGTATTCCTATAGAAAAAGTGTGTGGAAACGTTAAGGCGAAACTTATATTTCACCCGAAATTTTTTTTCCCCTTAAGGTCGACTTTTCAACAACAACTTTCCCCCTAAGTGCCGAATTAGAGAAATATATATATATATATATATATATATATATATATACATATATATATACATGTATATACATATATATATATATATATATGACATAATGTGAAAATGTGACGTTGCATAAACTACTCATAGGTTGGTCATACTAGTAGTTTCTGGCTTAAATGCTATCTTACACGCGGTGACAAATGTTGATTTACAATTTATCAGCACATGAACAACAAAATTAACTTTGTTTTGTCCAATGCTGAAATGTATTAAATCTCTATCATGCTTAGACACAATTCTCCTTAAAGTGGACCTAAAGTCTAGAAATACAAGAATACATATTTCAGAAATTGGAAAATGAAATTCATTCATCCAACTAACATTTTCATAGCTTACTTCACTGCTGAGATATAAAATGTTGAAAAATATTCACTTAATTTGAAATAGTCGATTGCAAAAGAATTTTTGAGGTCCTGCTTTTACAAATCACATTGCCTGCTTTTGCTTCCTTTTGAAGTCAAGATCTTTGTATGACATTGAAACATTTTCTGTTCCCTTGTACAGAATGTTACATGGACAGGGCCTATAGAGCATAACCACCCTGAAACCATAAGATAGTGATTACATTTTTGCACAAGGTACTGTGACTTTCAAAGAAACAAAGATAAAAAAGACTACAGTAATTTGTGTAGTACAAGAATTATATCACAAATTATTGCGCTATGTACCACTTTAAATTAAGTAGATAAACCTCCACATTTTATATCTCAGCTAAGAAATGTCCTGTAAAAATGGTCTTTGGACCATTTGGATGCATTTTTCAAGCTTTGTAATATATTTTTCGAAATGTCTGACCTTTAGGCACACTTTAAATGAACACAACTGGGGTGAGATTTTACTGTTTTAGGGTTACGTTTGGGTGACAGGTATTTTAATCACAGTTCTACTTCAGTTGTTACATGTCTAATTGGTCTGAAAATGGAGAGTGCCTACTAACACAGTAATATTCAGGATAGAAAGCAACATAACGCAAAAGAATACTTTTAGGTTTGAGGAATTATCTTCTCTGATTATTAGATTTCTTTTGTCGATATTTATCGATACGTTTTATATACTGAGCCGAGGCTGGTATGTTCATCATATAGTTTGCAATTTCCCTGCAGGGTAGATTCTTTGTCTTCTATTCATGTTGCCACAAAAAATGCAACAGCTTTCACCTTTCGAAGTTTTGCAGATAAAATAAATCATTGATTTTAGTGTTTAAAAAGTACAGGTAAAAAACATTTTAATAAGTTCAGGGCTGAGAGAGAACTTTCATCATTCGTCAAATAGTTTTTCGATCCAACACTAATTAAAATTTTTCTGACGGAAAAGAAATCTTTTCCCTGTCTGCCATTTCGTATTAGGACTTGAACAAGAGGTGCAAGAGATAATCTCATTTATTTGCAGTTATGGACACTACTTTGTTCAAAACGGTTCTTAGAGGTAAAGTACTGTGGAGTCACCACTCATGAAAGGAAAATATGTGAAAGTTTCACCAATTGAAATCCTACTAGTACTATTTGTTAATTCCTAGAAACTGCGTATATCTGTGTACAACCCTGACAAAACTTTAACAATTTTTGTATACCAAGGAACATATTACATTATATCTCGGAATCATGTGGAAAGTATTAGAATTTGTTGGAATTGAGACTTTCTATTTAGCTCAAAGGTTAACGAGTTCATTTTGCACAACTTAGCTGGCCTAAAATGAAGTAATAGAAAGAAACAATTCTGCAGTATTAAGTCACGCGGAATCGACGTAGTGAAAGGAAAATTGATTAAATAAATTTTATAAAGTAAACCATTTCTTTGCTCACCCTTTGCAAACATGTTTGAAAGCTAAAAACAATTGTCGAGTTCCTAACTATTCAACGTTTATGCGTGTATGTGATAAAGGTGGTTAGAGTGTAAACTTGTTTTACTTGTATGGGTAAGCTGTAATTATTAAACTAGCTTTTGAGGGTGCACCGGTAGGATATAGCCGCCACTTTAAAATGTAAATCATATTTGTGTAAGCGTACACACAGTGTTGGTGTGGAAGACCACTTTTGAAGACTTCAGCAAGGTAATTACATCATTATCAATTTTTAGCTCGTTCTACATCTCATACCAAGGGATCTCACGTTTGTCACTGTATACAGAGCATACTGCATAACAAATAGACCAAAATGTCCAGAAAATGACAACTGAGGCTTAAACTGCTAAGAAGCAGTTTAATCTTTTCCTAAACGCATTTTGAGTGAAGTTTTGACCTACGGGCTTTTTACTTGACTAATACCAAGACGACAAATGCACTTTCATAAACGTTGGAGTGTTAAGGTATAACTATTTGTTTTTAATTAATCTTGGTTAATACGATTGTTGAAAACAGTAATACACTGATCAATAAAAATCTGATAGATTTGTGCAAACTCAACTGAAAGTTGTATTAACTTTCAGAAAACAGGAAAAAAAATTGGATTTACAAAAGTCTGCAGTGTCGTCTGAGTTTAATGGAATCGAATGTGTTTTTACGTTAAAGTCTTTAAATAGCCAAATACCTCAGAAAAAGGTAAAGATAATTACTTACCAACTCTTGACTGAAAACACTCCCTGAAATCCAACACAAATACAAAAATAACTTTACAATACTCTGATGATAAAACTGTGACATTATTCTTCTTGTTAAGTTCACTGATGTTCTTGTCACGAAAAAACAAGATGAATTGACTTAAAGAAGCTGGGGATGAATCTATACCATTCAGACATCGCAGGGAAACTACTGCATAAGTTAAGGTCCATATTTATGTTTCAAATAATACATATGGATTCTCAATTGTACTGTGCAACAATCTAGAAATTATGGAGAATATCGTTTACCTTATCTGTTTATTTTACTAATATCTTCTTTTTCGCCTGACGAAATCTAGTGCCGTTGTTTGTATGCAAATATTGGGACGCAACGACAAGCTTCTCTGGTGTGTTCTTTTTCATTTTAATAATGTTATGATGCGTAATGGTGCGTCTTTCTTATCATTGATTGTGTAATTACTTAACCTCTCCAGGCTTTGCTACGCATATGCGATGGGGGAGGGGGTCTTATGTTAGGTTGCGTCATGAGGAACGTTTGTCTTGTTGAACAAATATGATTTGTAAATAGCTTTTTCTCGATTGGACAGCCACTTCAGGAATGATGCAAAAGGATTGCTTTTTAACTTTTTTTCGGAGGACAAATCATATGTCAGTTATTCTTAAGACTTGGTTTGAGTCGAGATCATTTCCTCCTTTTTCGTCTTGATTTTTTCTTTAGTTTAAACTAGTCCCCATTTATATTGTTTCATGTATGTCTTTTATCCTGGAAAATGTCCCACAAAAGAAACGATATTTTCATTTTACGGTAACCAATTAGCTACGCTTCGTGAATTTCACAATGAGAATTTCACAGTGAGAAAATGTACTGTGAAATGATTATCAAAAGCCATTCATGAAATAGGATACCCTCATACACTAATCCCAATTAGGGTGACTGCATTTTCGCTTTAATGATTGTTTGGTTAACATTGGCAGGTTTCGTACACAAAAACGCTAAAAGTGACTTTAGGAAATCCATATAAAGTGCATTAATCGAAGTCTATAGCTTCTACTATTGGAATTGCTCAGTTTGTCAAGTAAATTTGGGCGTGTATGATTTTTTTTCAGCATAATACGTCTCGATTTGAAGACGATTAATACGAACATACCAGCATACTTCATCTGCCTGTCATTTTGGCTATTTTATGATGTGGAAATTTTGACCATTTTCCCGATTTCACCAACTTAACCTTGTTCTGATTGTCACGAGTGATAGGAGAAGTATCACCTGTGGCGTGACGTAGTTTTTGCACAGGTGCAACGGGGATAACTAATTTAGCATATCAATGCAGAGTACACAATGAAGCAGGCATGTCTCGCATTCTTTACCTGGGTTGGGTGGTCACTTCCCCTAGAAGAAAAATTCTTAGGCGGTACAGATCAAGACTCCAAAGGGTGAGCTGGCCCAGACAGCTGTGTGTGTGTGCGTATGTGTCTGAAGTATCCTGCCTTCGGCGTGAGACTTCCCTAAAAAGTGAGAAGGGTCTTCTTGCATAGCCTGTAGGAAGGAGGATTCGACACTGAACTCCATGGAGCCGGGAGCGTGAGGCCAGCTACCGCTGTACTCAGCAGTCGAACGCCATTATATATGGTAAGAGAACATTGTTTATTTTTTGTAATAAAATGCGTGAGAAAGGGAAATCTAGCCTATGTGTATGAATCCGATCTGAGAAAAACTGTGAGTGTAAGAGTAAGTGTGAAATAATTTAACGATAACTTAATAGTATGGAAATTCAAGGAGATGTCAAAGTATTGTTGTTGCCACTAAATGCGACGCTAAATTAGTCAATGAGAACAAAATGTGTAATATAGTCATGTAATATAGTTCCTGCATTGTAAGCACTTTATTTCGAAATGTTATGTTAATATTAAGGAAAATGGTTCGCATAAAAATCGTTTTAATTTGAAGCCTTTCGCTAGGAGAAAGGGTTAGTCTATTACTTACAGGACAGCTGTCATTGCATAAAAGTTTTCGTAAGCTAAGCTTATTACAGCTTGAATTCGCAGAAAAGTTATTGCTCAAGTTAGTATTTTGACATATATTTTACGTAATGAGATTATTACGATTATTTTTTTCAAGACAAAAGCTAAAAGATTTCAAACTGAATCAAAGAGGGTTTTCAAAGTCACAGACAATTTTTAAAGAAAATTTAAAGATTCTCGAAAGGAATGAAGTAATTGAAATTGTTTGTTTTGGAAGGAAATGTTTAAAAATATGTAAGATTAAAGGTTGATTGCTAATTGGATCCACATGTTAATGTAAACTGATTAATTGGTTCATCTCGAGGATGTTCTTCTCGTTGTGATCATGATTTTATTGGAAAACGATGTACTTCGGGAACATTTGGAGTAATGTAAACGTATAACAGTATAGCTCCTGTAAAATTGTTACGGGCTTACACCTACAGGCTTCCGGTCTGGAGTCGCCGCCATATTGACCACGCCCAGAACTTGGCAACCGCCAACGTGTCTAAGCCGAAGTGACTGATTACTCCGCCGAGACGTCAAAGGCATTGGCCTGACCTTATGCGGGAGTTGTGGCCGGAGCTTGAACCACGTGACGTTATCCAACCTGCATTAAAAATAATTTTGCCGGCTTTAGTTTAATAGTTTGGGACAATACTTTATTGAATTTTAATCCAGCAAAACAACGGGGAGAGTTCACTTAATTTTGGGATTGACCTTGGTCATTAAAACTTTGGGTTTGACAATTTCAAGTAAAGTAAGGGTAGGCGGTGCCACCATCTGACGTCACATGGGTAGTCGGTGAACCTTGCACATTTGAAGGAAAGGCCCGAAATCATCAATTGCGATTTCATACGAAAGACTTGGGTGGCATTATAGATTATGTGCCGGGGTTGATTATTATTGGTTTGGTCTCTATGACCAGAAAGGCTAGACCGGTTTCTGTTGCTTCGGCTCAAAATATGGCCCAACTTCATCAGTAGCGAACCGTTAGGAAGGTTAGGGTATTAAGCAACATTGGCTCAAGTGCGGACAACATAGGAAAGTAACAGCTGAATAATTTCTCGTAAATCCCAACGAATCACGCTTTTGGGAGCGCAACTTCCACTTATCACAGAGGCCTTTACAATAGCCGTGACAAGATCTTGGGGAATACATGTTTATGGGGTGGGATAATATTAAAGTTATGCACAATTTTAACAGTCGTCTATTCTTAATTCCGTGTGTTTTGCGTACAAGTACCCTAGCACTGAGGATGCACATACTCCGAAGCAAATGTCCCAGAAATCGGTGACACTGATATGAATAATTGGCACAAGGGAGGCAAAGAAGCCGTCTTTACTTCGAAAGATGATGAACCGTTACGCAGTTTTATTGACCTTCTCTTTAGTCTGCCAAGTACTTAGTGTGATCCGTCCTAAAAAGTTCCATACTTAAACTCCGCTATGCAGGCTAACTGTGGTACTTACGCGATGACAACACCTTTGAGAATATCCGCTCGTTTAAGAAGCGGATCGTTCGCACATATTCGTTAAAACGTCTAAGCTTTGGCTGCGCAATGCTCAAATGTCCGAATTTGGGTTAGAAACATCTTCGTCTGTTGCCTACTTGGAAGACACGGTAGGTAAACTTGTGTTGGCATCAGAACATTTTTGCTCTCAAAAATGAACATGGTAAGGCGCCGTTTGCCCCTTTTTGTACCTCACTCAATATTTATTCGATCAAGAAACCCGATGGCGCGAATATTTGGGAATTTTTATTTTCGTTTCACACCATCTTCAGGGGCTTCGATCTGTACTTGCCTGCAAGTATAAACCGTCTGGTTATTCTGGGTTGATTCCAAAAGAAGCACCACCGAGGAACATCTCGAACGTTTATTCTATGCACTCATGCGTAAAACAATTTTTAGCTGTCAGTCACGGCCTGAAAATAACACAGCAGCCAACTATTTGCAATGCAATAAAAAGCTCCCTAATTTTATTTTGGTCGGACGATGTGCAAATTTGTTGACTTAATTACTTGCTATAAAAAATAAGCCCCAGGGTGCAGAAGGGGTTTCATATCAGTGGTTTGACAAGGATTTCAAGTTAACATGTCCGACCCAAGAGGTTGTCCGATTCAAAAAGCCACTCCCTCCAGGACTTTGTTCGGAACAACTGCCTCTCAGTGGCAAAGAACAAGTGAGGAACATTAAACACTCTCAGCATTTGGAAAGACTGGGGATACATTCGGACGTCGAATGGGACGTTTCAACGCCAGATTGTAGTCTTCTTGGGAGCAGGGGCGTCCTTAGGGTACGATCAGTGTGTGGAGCGGGAGAGGTGTTGGACCTTTTCCCGACAAATAGGGGTTACATCTAGGATAAGATATATGTGTCAAGGGAGGTTAACCTTCCCCTGTTTTAGCTAATCGTTTGCAAAGAGTACAAGATGGAAAATTTAAGTATAACAGGAGGACAAGAAAAGTCAAAGATGAAAAAATTAACCTACCGGAACTTACAGTTTATCAATTGGCAATGTCAATTTGACCGTTGCTCGCTCGGTCTGGTCATGGAATTATTAGCCCCGAGGTAGTACTTATGTGGTTGGAGCATGAGACCGTCTTTGAAGCGGGGCTCACTTGCCCTCCTAATGCAAAATTTCAGTAATTTCCCCCTGTGGGGGCCTAGGGGCGAACCCCCTGTGGCTCTGAAACATTTACACGATTGTGGGCACTAGAATAAAACATTTTATTGTCTACAAGTAGCATTGAGATAGGTACTAAACAGACCAATATATCGCAGTTCGTCTATATCTTTTCAAAAAAGCGTAACTCGGACTTACCGCCGGTCGATTTCTTGTGTACGTGTATTAGGGATTGGCCAGTGACACCCTTATAGGTGCTGCCTTAGTAGCATTGTCTGTTTCTTTTTAGGAAAAAATGTATTATATGTGTATTAGGGGTTGGCCAGTGACACCCTTATAGATGCTGCCATAGTAGCATTGTCAGTTTCTATTAAGGAAAAATGTATTATATGTGTATTAGGGGTTGGCCAGTGACACCCTTATAGATGCTGTCTTAGTAGCATTGTCAGTTTCTATTAAGGAAAAATGTATTATATGTGTATCAGGGGTTGGCCAGTGACACCCTTATGGATGCTGTCTCATTAGCATTGTCAGTTCATTTTTAGGAAAAAGTATTATTTGTGTATCAGGGGTTGGCCAGTGACACCCTTATAGATGCTGCCTTAGTAGCATTGTCTGTTTCTTTTTTAGGAAAATTGTATAACATGTGTATTAGGGGTTGGCCAGCAACCCTGTATAGATGCAGTTTTGATAGCATTGGACGTTTTCCTTGACAGTAATTGTAAAACAATGTATATGTGCACTAGGAGAAAGCTAGGGACTCTCATAAAGAAGATTCCATGGTTACATTTATCACTTTCCTGTAGAACAAATGTCAACATGATCTTTATAGGTATTAGGGTTGGCCATCGACTCTGATAGATGGTGTCATGTAAGAATTGTACACTTTTCTTTAGAACAAATGTAAAAATGATATATTTTTGTACTATGGATTGCTCAGGGATTCTTTTACTTGTAATGTCTTTGATGGGGTGATTAATTCTTTGCAAACTTACTTATTTCAAAGCAGTTACCATAAATGAAACCAAAATATAAATGAGTATTTAAAAAAAATGAGACTTTTGGTGCCCTTTTGAGTGAAGTATTCGTAATCACCCAGAATATAGTGGAACTACCATACTTCATTTTTTGTACCCAGTTTCAAAATAAAATTTAACTTCTTTCTTGCCCTCGAGTAGTGTACACAAAAATCCTTTTTTACAGAGGTGAGATAAGTCTTCCTTTGATATGTAACTCTTTGATTTACTCATATAAAAACACGATGCTTTTGTTTTGCCAATAGCTGTGTGAGTTTTTCAGCCAAAAAATTGTAATTGCTGTGAATTTCTGATCTTTTCACCGAAAAAGCAAAATCAGCATGGTTGCAATTTTTGTGAAATCGTTGCAACCACGTTAGCCGCAGGTCGATGCAGCGGGATTGATGGTGGGGAAGATGGAGGGCTATAGAGTTTGTAGGGAGTTTTGCAATAATATTCGTTTTATGGGAAGTTATGATAGGATATCAAGAGTTAAATATGAATGTGCGCCAAGTGCGCTGGAAAATAACATTTTTGCGTTCATTTTAGTAATTTTTGCCTTTTTTTTACAAAGCAATTGCCCTTCTACGAAAAGCACTGAATACGCTTTAAACAGACCTAAAATTGCAGTTAGTCATGTTGTTTCATAATAGCCAGGTTTAACGGGCATTTAATTTTATTTATGATACAGCAGGTTTGAAGGTTGGGAGCTAGTATGTGCAATTGCGAATTTGCAATAATCAAAGGCGCACTCTGTCTTTCAAGTTAGATTATTCACTGGATAAATAGCGCATATGAGGAATGCGCCCGATTTTCAGACATTTTAGTAACGTTTCAAGGCACTGCAGCTACTAAAATAGTCTAAAACTAAGTGAGTCTCCTCTGCAACCATTGCAGTAAAACGTGTGCGCATTTTCAAGTGTTAACAGTAAACACAGAAGTACAACGACTTCACGATTTGAGTAAGTGAAAAGACAGCACACACTGCACCAACCCTGCTGTGAAAACCACGCGTGGAAGACGGGTCGGTTAAGTGCTTGCCAAATTTTGTTCTCTGACTTTCGGTCCCGATTACGACCCCACAGCCTAATTTATGACCACATGGGAAATTGCAAGCTGTATGATATTTGTTATGAGGTCAGGGAGGGGGTTTGGTTTGCGTGGCAGTTGAGTAAAGTGAGAGTGTGCAGCTGTCATCCACTCCATTGCAATCTATGTTTTGACGAATTGGCCAACAAAGAAGGGATTGCGAAATCAGACGACTGTTGCAGAAATTCATGTGCGATTGATGAACAGTTGATAGACTGATATCAACCCCACAGTGAGTTGCGTGGTTAACCTACAATCCGACTGCAACCCGAAGCAACTGACCAAAACACCCGCAAGGCTTTACTTCACAGTGTCGGACATGGTGTCTATTTTATGGCAAACAAATATGCAATACGGAACTTCTATTCTCCCGACAGCTTGGATTTCGTCAAAAGACAGTGGCTTCCCGAATAGTGTAGTGAAGATTACTTAATGACAAAGAACACTCAGTTTGCGATATCTTTGCTAACAAGGTATATAATTTTCCCACAACAAGAATAGCTTCCAAATGCAGTTCTATCTGGAAGGAGTTAGGTCTCTGGTTAAATGAAACCAAAGCAATATTTCCACCTGACAATAATTCACTTAACTAAAACGTTATGACCATAAAATTTTCCGACATTTCTGTGGTCCAAAATAAAAGATTTATTTTCTGACAAAGTAAATTAATTGCAAAAGAAAGTGGTATTTTTCTACCCACGGACCGAAAACTTAGCCATACGAACGGTACTTTGATAATTTCGGGGTGTGGTGAGGGGGTGTAGCATACCCACACACCCCGGTAAAGACGCCCCTGCCTGGTAGCAGGAACTGGAGCAATTAAAACCTTCCTTTCTCTTAATTATCTAAGCACTAATCGAAAAAGAGGAAACAAGGGTTGCATGAGGTTACCATCGATCAACTTATTACTGGGCCCTTGAGAGTCAAGATGGTTCCGCTAACGCCTTGACATCTGCAGGGCGATGCTACACGTCCCTAAAAATCACCAGGAAGAAATCGGAAGTGCAATAGACATAAGTCTACTTGAAAATGTTTAAGACCCAATACCCTATTTCATAAAATACCCTTTTTTAAGAAAAAAAATGATAAATTAATGATTCCAATGATGACAATTATACCAATGGAAATTGCGTTTCTTGTCGCGTATGCTCTGGGGTGCTCTTACCCTCGACAAGATGATGTCTGTGTCTGCTGTTTGTTAGCAGGACTATTACATAGAAATTTAAGTAGGGAAGAACGACGTCTGGCGATTTGGACTAAAGGTATGATATTGCTAGACTGTAAGGCAACAAAGCAACGACGCGTAATACAACCAGTACGGCCTTGCTTTTGCCCCAGTTATTGGCATATTTAGAAAAACGGATAAAATGACATCATATAACTTCTGAAGCAGAATTCAGACTGTACGTACGGAGACACGCCAATCAACTAGCTTTTCGCCGTACAGCGGAAGCGCCCTCACAACTGTCGTGGCTCCACTCTTTAAATAAGCAGGGCTGCACTTTTCCAACGTCCTCCCTTACTTTAATTTCTATGGACTGATGCAATCCTAATATCTATGTAAGCTTGTATTTTCTGAAAGTATTGTTTGTGAATTGAAGTGTTCATACATTGAAATATGAAAGTACTCTTTCGACACAGGATAATATATTCAAAGCAGACCAAATACATCTACATGGAAACTTTACCGAAACTTGAATCGCAACAGGCCCGTAGCCAGGCAGGGGCAAAGGGGACTGCCCCCGGGCGGACCACTGTACCCCCATATGGAAAATCGATCGAAAATAAAATTTTAATACCTGTAAACGGTAGCCCCGGCATGACACCAGACGATTTTTTTTACCAAAATTGATCCACAAAGGCGTTTAATAATGACTTATTTTGTTTTCTGTAACCCATTTTTCTAGAATTACGAAACTTTTCGCGCGCTACGCTCCCTTTCATCTTCAGTTACATGTAACTTTAACAGACGTTTCAGATTTGTTTTCTGTATTAAGTAAAGATTCCACATTTACGCTATTGTTCTTCCGTGTGCGCATTGTTCTGGAAAAAGCACAAAATTGAATCAATGAGATGTACTGGGATCTCTCTCACCATTCTTAATTCGGACTCAGCATGATGCAAAGCATATTTGTAAGAAACGTGAAGTGCCTCAATGCTGAGTCCAACGGTGATGGAAGGGGCATCTCCCCTTCAACAATCGCCCGGCATCTTGGTTTCGCTCTTCAAGACAGATACTTATCACCCCAGATATATTTTTGTTTGGGAGAAAGCAAAATTCTCAATTGGTCATTGGTGAATGCTCTGTGATTGAAATGATAAGTCAAAAGATGCAGAGTACCCCACAAGTAGGGGATCTAGACAGTTTTAAAAGGGACTAGGAGTGTTGGGAGAAATGGAATTGTCTAGGTTGAGGAGGGACGGATTCTTCCATAGAAACTCAATTTTTTCTAATTTTTCCCAAGAAAACCAAACATTTTCAATTTTTCTTCAAGAGAACCCCAAATTTTTAGGCGCGCTTTGTGCCCAAAATTTCGCGTTCGGCATCTTTTTGGCAACTAGTCGCTTCTGGCTGGACTTTGAGTTGCTAGGCCTTGTAGGGGAGCTTGGTCTCCTCGTCGAGCTTAGCCTTTCACCACCCCTTGCTGAATTTGCATACAAGTTTTACCATGGTAAATAATTTTTCTGCACAATTTTGACGAGCTTTCCGCGCAATTCTCATTTTCGACGTTGACTTACTTATAAACATTATTAACACAAAAATTCCAGTGAACTATTCTAGCCAAAGCTTGTTGTGGACTCAAAGTTACATGTCGGGCATTAGGTTTAGGTTTTCATGTATATGATCTTATACCTTCAGTAACATTCCTATTATTGAAGCTAAGTTTAATGGTTCTGTTCATGCACAATTTTGTTCAAAGTAGAAATACTATAACTACCATCTCAATTGTGAACTGTGAAGAGCTTGGTGCACTTGCAGAGCTGAAAAAGCTTCATTGTGATCATAGCCTTATTCTCCTCCTTATGGAGACTTTCCACTTCTCCGTATGGCAAGTGGAGGGAAAAATTCCCATCAGAAGAGCAACAGTTTCGCGCTCTTTGAGCGTATGTGCACAAGTAAAGCCGATACCTTTAAGCTATGTGTGGTAAGCTTGAGATATCATCCCCTTTGGTTCCCGAAAACTGATACCATATGGTGGCACTACTGAATTCAAATATAATCTTTTTCGATGGCCCCCTCCCCCGTGAGGTGCCAATTTCCCCTATATCAGAATTGTTGGCTACAGACCTGTATCGCAATGAGCATGCCTCTATGCCTTAGGTAAGGAGTGTACAACAAACGCTTTCTACAGATATAGGAATTCGGGAAAGGGATAAGGAGAGCAGTCCCAAGATTCAGCAAAAGACTGTTTCTTGGATGATGTTTGAAAAGAAAAATTAGGCTGTTCTCGAGGCAGCACAGGTTTTCCTAGCAAGGAACAAAAAGAAGGAAAAACTAACGGCTCAGTTTTACACTTATAAACAATATTCCGTACGCCAATACATTCCAAGTAGGTTGCTCTTTGCATTTCCTCTTCCTTGGGGACGAACGCATACTCCCCAAGACCGGAATCTATACTGCAGGACCGTATTTAGACATGTGGAAGCCCGTGGGCAACCTTCAGTAATGGAGGCCTACAACCCCCAGTCGTCGGTAGCAACCTGTTCATTTGTACTGAGAGAAAAGGTAGCAACCTGTTTCACTTGTACTGAAAATTGGGCAGGCAAACAGGCTTACATACCGAAATGAAACTTCTTGAACATAAATTTACTTAAAAATACTGCACCATTTTGCATCTAAGCACCCTTAATTACTCGAAAAATCCGAGGGGGAGGGGCCACCTTAGACCCGTACGGGTGAATAATATGACATCGCGGACGTGTGTGCGGGCGTGTGTGGAGCGGGTGGAGAGGAGGGTTGTTTTATCATTTCACATAAAAAGAATTAATAAACAATATTCCTTTTGGCACTTCCTGTCAGGGTGTAACGTTTCAAAACCAACCACTAACGTATTCTAAAGAAAATAGACGTTGAGATTGATGACTTTAGATGTTAGGCCAGTCATGTTTGTCTGCCGACGTGTGTTTTGCAATGACAGGAAAGCAACCACTTAGTTATTTCTACCATTCACAAAAACATACAATTATAACTGAATATGGCTTGCGTACGTACATGACGCAAAACGCGCGCAATATGATTTTGGTTGATGATACGTGTCAGCCTACACTTTCTTTTTTATTTTTAATTTTCCTTATATTTTTCATGAAATATGTGGAGGCCCCTTGCAGTGAAGGCCCATGAGCAACTGCCCACCTTGCCCATTCCGAAATCCGGCCCTGATTACTGATGACGTACTATGCCGTGTATAGAAGATCTCGCTCCATATTAGGAAAACCCTGTGGCACCTCTTTCGAGGTCGTTGGATCCTATATAATCCTAGCTGTGTACCCCATGTGGGGGTAACCGCTTAACTTGATGCAAAAAAAGAAGAAGAAGAAGAAGAAGAAGAAGAAGAAGAAGAAGAAGAAGAAGAAGAAGAAGAAGAAGAAGAAGAAGAAGAAGAAGAAGAAGAAGAAGAAGAAGAAGAAGAAGAAGAAGAAGAAGAAGAAGAAGAAGAAGAAGAAGAAGAAGAAGAAGAAGAAGAAGAAGAAGAAGAAGAAGAAGAAGAAGAAGAAGAAGAAGAAGAAGAAGAAGAAGAAGAAGAAGAAGAAGAAGAAGAAGAAGAAGAAGAAGAAGGAGAAATATTTTAATTGTTTAACAAAAAATTGCTGCTACAGCTCACTGGAGAAGGAGAAGGAGGAGAAGAAGAAGAGACTAGAATAACAGAGGTTTTATTGGTGGCGGTACTGCCGTTACCTATGGTGTGACGTGCTGTATGGGATCATCTGACCCAGGAAAATCCATCGTTTATTATCACGCATACGTTTACTAAGGCTTTGTGAAGAATCTTACTTAAAAGATTTGTTTGGAGATAGATGATACTCAACCATTTGCAATTTACTTAACCTAAAAATGCTTTTAAATTTGTTTGGAAGCATGAAAAAAGAGACGCTCGGATGAGCCACGTCCCGTCCCCTAGCCTCATACCTATGTACCGGGCTCTAGATTAAACAATTTGTGTAACTTGAAATATGCCCTAGGTTGATGTTGTAGTTGATTAACCTCCAAATTTTTTTTCTTCAACGACGTGCACCTTCTAGCCCTTAATTGTATTGATATATTTGTAATGACCTTGTAACGACCAGACTCTGAGGTGGAAGTATGAATATGTGTGTAAAACGTAAGGAAGATCGGAATCCCGTAATTTCTGTGCGCTCACTTTATGTGTTCCCACACAGCAGTTGTCATTTAAGAGTTTAAACTCGATAGCCATAGCAGGACATGTTAGAGCAAGTAAGATGATTGACAAGTTAAGGTTTACTTTGAACCTCCAAAATGAAAACAAAACTAGTCTCCGTCAACAGTGAAACCTTTTATCGTCTGGTCATAGGAAGTTATTAAGAAACACAACACACACAAAGTGCAAAGAAATAAATGGAACTAAAATAGGATAATCTAGCTGTCAATCATCCCACACAACAACCTAAAATATAAACTTGTATCTTTCGGGAAGGGAAATTTATATGCAGCTCATTGTAACAACTTAGGCAACGAAATAAAATTAATCACATAATTATAAGTATAAAGTCAAGGTGATTTTTTTCTTTTTCTTGCATTTCGCATTTTTTGATTACCCTAAAGAACAATCTTATGACCAAAATTATTGTGTCAGCGCTGTCGGTTAAAGAAAAATGTCACTTATCAGGGGCGGATCCAAGGGGGGGGGGGGGTTAGGGGTTTAACCCCCCCCCTTTGATTTTCGAGGATTTTTTTTTTTCATTTTGTATAATATATTGTTTATTTTCCCCGGTATGTTTTTAAGGTTATTTTCAGTTACAACAATGCAATTAACATGCCATTATAAGTTTGCTAACAGCGTATTTTCCTTCTATCGTCCCGATTCTTTCTCATTCAAAATCCTTATACAGTCAGTGAGTCCTTCAAGAAGAGGTCCAGCTCTAATCTTGGTTCCCATATGCCACGAAATTGCATCCAGTAGTGCCTAACTTTGTTATTAAAAAGGGGGAACGCGACTCCAGCTTTTCGCTTGTACTCCCGCTGAAAAATTCAAATATTGTGTTGACCGGTAGTGGTTGTCGTTAAATTGGAATCACTTAATATAATCAGAAATCGAGAAGGCCAATTATAGTTTGGACATCCGCTGGATGTAAAGACGTCCAGCTAAAAATAGACTGTTCAGTGGAATCATACATCTAAAGAAATTACCATTGTTCTGGAAGATATTATAATCCAAAATTCGTTTATATACTGGGTCCCCTTTCATTACTGGGGAACAGTGAGAGAGCCTTGGGTACCGTGATTGAGTCAGGACTCAAACCCCGGACCTAACTCTAGCTCGTGGGTACTGTAACCCCTGTGTCACCACCATTGATATTCCTTTTTTATCCAAGAGTACGTTATGACCAAGATCACGTTTAAACATTATTCCATGAAGAACAGTGGGTGTTTGCCTGGAGTTTCTTGCACATGGGAAGTGCCAGTGACCTGAAGGCGGTATCTTCCTTCGTTTCTCTAGACGACATGGTTGTATTTACATCAAGGGAGGGTATCAAAGAAACTTAATGTTTCCATGGAAATGACAAACATACAAAAGGTGGCCTAAGTATAGATTGTAAGGTCTGAGAAGGGTCAATTTTTCTTGGTTCACGCCGCGCAGTGGTGGCGCCAGGTGGGGGCAGGGGGCCATGGCCCCCGTCGGGGAATTTTTTACAGTTTCTTCTGGGAGTCTTAGTCGATACGGTAAAGTAAGTAGTCCCCGACGGCGACAAGTCGCCCCGACGGTTTACCTGTTTTTGCTCCCTTAAAAGAACCCCAAATTTTCGGCGCGCTAGGCACGCGATAGAGTCACTCCAGTTTCTTCAATACTTAGGCCTACATTCTACTTTGCTAGATAGCACAAGACCTGTCAAACTTAACAAGTAACATGTAGGCAGAGTACAAAATTTATGTAGAGGTCGTAAATTCCATCCCGTATCGCAAAGCCTAATTGCTGTTTTCTTGTGTGTCATGCGGTACGGTCAGTTGGTGAGCGACTCAAGGAGCAAAGTTTGGGTAATTTATAGGGTAGTCCAGGAGGTTTCGATAAAATGTATGTTATCCCCAAAATGGTCTACAACCCTACAGTTTTCCTTTTTTCCTTTTTTCTTTTTGTTCTTAATGATTACATATATTTTTTGTGTAAGACCAAAAAAATTTCGCGTCTACAACCCCTACAGTTTTCCTTTTTTCCTTTTTTCTTTTTGTTCTTAATGATTACATATATTTTTTGTGTAGGACCAAAAAAATTTCGCGCGCTTCGCGCGCTTTACAATTTCACGTTTCAGATTCAAAAGTATACTATCAGTGCACAACTCGGCTCATGAAGTATTAAGTGATATTATGCAAAATATGCCCTGCAATAGCTTGGGATATTGAGGCTTCTTCATATCCCATCCTCACCATCCCCTCGACATAGGGGCTGTCGGAACTTCGGAACTTCCGGCCCCCTGTCGGGAAAATGCTGTCGTTACAGACCTGGTCGATTTACTAATTTTGGCTTTCAAAAGGATCATATTTCTGCGATAAAACCCAAAATTTTCGGTCCACTTTGCCCACTCTTCCTCAGGTTCGTTACTAATAGCTAAATATAGTACGAACCCTTTCCACCTTTTCAAGTAGCTTAATATTAGTAGAATACATGGATTTATGTAAATGTCGGTCATTTCATCTCATTTTGCTAAACCTAGTTAATCTTCTCTTGTGTCCGTCATGCGGTAAGGTTAGTGACTCGAGGAGGGAAGTACAGTGTAGGTTATGCCCCATATGGCCCAACTGCCTTGACAATTGACCTATATAGGGTGTCCCAAAGATTTATACAGTTTCATTACTTTTTCAAGGTACTTTAAACCTTTGAAATTTGTATCTAATGCTTGTTATTTGTTCTTCTAGAGACATGGAAGTTTTGTTTGACAGCCATTAATGACTTATGAAAATACCAAGTCTGATGATTCACTAGGGTATACGGAAGTTTGACAGCCATTAATGACTTATGAAAACGCCAAGGATCGCAAATCTCCTTTCACGAGGACGTTGAATGACCACCATACTCCCCGGCCTCACTCTTCTAGATTTCTTCTTGTGGGGCTACCTAAAGGACAGGATCTATTGCAATCCAAAGCCACGGACACTAGATCAGCTCAGGGATAAAATCAGGAGAGAGATCAACAATATCCCCCAGGAAACATTTCCTGCAGTAATGCGAAACATGGCAGTTCGTATGCAATCAGTTATTGGACGTCGTGGTGGTTATATCTAGCATGTGGTCTGAGGGAGAAGGGTTAATTCACGACAGACTGTGCCGGACAACCACAAAATGACAACGCAGAAAAAACTTCCACCCTTTTGCTTTAAAATGATACCAATTTTGTTTCGGGAAATTCAAATTATGACCATGCATTTTGATACTCAAATGTATACATTTTTTAGGACACCCTGTATATGCTTCAGTACAGATTCTTTTAGTGTAGGCCTATTCAAAGTAATTTCGCGCGCTTCGCGCACTTTGAGATTTCACAGTTTAGATTCTGGGAAAAAAAGATAAATCAGGGCGGAAATATGTTTGTCTAGTATATACAAATATTATGAAATATATGCCCCGCAATAGCATAATCTAATCCACAAGTTTTCTGCAAATCCCTCCTGACCAACTCCTCGACGACATCATGGCTGTCAGGGCTTCGGGTCGCTGCCCCCCCCCCCCGTCGGGCAAAACCTGGCGCCACCCCTGACGCCGCGCCAACAGATGGTGCGCTCCGCTTAGATAACGAGACAACCAAAAATCCCATGCATGCGATCAAGCCTACCAGTTGAATTTTGAGGCCCTAATACCAAAATACTTGCAGAAGATTTCAAAAGGGAAACCAAATTTTCTTTATTGAGCACAAGCGAGCAACTTTCAGTGAGACACTGTGAGTGCCTAGAGAGAGCACAACAAATGACTGAATGCTGATCCGAACTCCTGACGCCCAAGATCGTTATCGGGTTGTAGAGCATACATCTCTCACAAGAAGGACGACAACTTTCTGACAGGACATTTATCATAAAATCTCTGACACAGGGAATTTCAATGAAAGCTTGTTTTTATACGGATCAAAGACCCTAGGAATCGCGTGGGAAATGCCATTTCCTGCAGTCTGGGGGTCTTCTGGACCAAAATTTTTCTCTGTACGCTTCGCGCCAACTTATGGTGGCGCTCAGCGTAGATAGTAACTATGTCGCAACCCCCCCCCCCCTTCAGTCAAAACCTGCATCCGCCCCTGTTTGGGCCTTTTCATGTCCTTTGAAGATTACGTTCATAAATTAGATAATCACTGCGCTGTTAATATGTTCTCCCCCATTACAATCCACGGCGTGGCATTTCCTTATTAAACTAAGATTCCTTGTCTGCAGGAAACATCAACAGAACCGGAAGATTGGTCTTTAAGCACGCTTGTATTTTTACTTAAGTGTCATTGTACGGTTACTAGGTGTACAGTGAAAGGCGATTTTATCACACGGAGGTGTTAACACTTTACGCTTCGCCCTACCAGCCATCATGGAATCCAATAAGAAACTTATAGGATCGAATCTCTTCGGCGCATGTGTAATAATTTTGCAGCCCACTTTTTTCATGCGTTGTCATTCATAATGTAAATGTTGTGCTGTTCTTCTTTCTCGGTTCAGACCGTGCTCTTTTGAGGTCGCACATGTGTCTGGTACAGTTGTGCTCTCTTATGGAGCAAGTAACCCACAGGTTAAGGAGTTTAATAATTTAACTTGTCTCCCTTGTCTTAATTTAATAAGTCTCCCTGTTCCTGTCAGGTCTGGTTGTTGTGTCTCCTTCCTAACAGCTCCCTGGTGTAGCCAAGGATGAAGCTGACCATGCAAGGCTTAAGTGATCAGAGTTTGACCATGGGGATGGGGATGGAGGAACGTATACATTAAATAGTCTCGTAAGAAAAACATAACATAGATTTAAAGTTATTTGAAAACGATATTAACTTAGTACGAATTGTGATGCCATATAAACATCATCGGAAGGACTATCAGGCTATATATTTATAACCCCTACTCCCATGCACACACAATAAGCACAAAATGATGTATAATATGCTAATTGAGATTTTGGTTGTTTTAAATTAATCTCGGTACGAAGTTCCTCCCCATTCTGCCCCTGTCCCTGCCTCTATGGGATTCATCACGTACCCGGACACAGAAAGGACTAAAGGCGACATACGGGATCAAACCTTTAACGGACACACGAAGAACTCAGTTAAGCTGAGATATATTATGTAAACCACAAGTCTCCTGTCACATATCAATCAATAAAAAAAAAACTAAGAATTGAATTAAGCGTAGGTAAAGGGAGTGGGCTAAGGGCCGTAAGGAGGGCATCAGCTACCCCGGACGTCAAGAAAACCTATTTCCCGGAAAGATGTTTGCAAAAATTCTGATAATTTTCCAAGGAAGTCATAAATGTTATCTCAGAGAAAAATACTAAGTTTAATTCTATTGGGGATCACGAGCCGTCAAAATATTCCCATTTACTTGTCATGCCATATTGGCTTTCATGCATATTGCACTCACAGCAATTATTCTCTGAGCAAAACGTATTGATAAAAGGGTCAAATGTTCTGTTTCTTCTTTTCTAAGAACGCTTCTCTTAACTGTTAACGATCTATTGCACGTAAGTGCAAGTTTTGGCCTACGTGCATACGACACGTGTTAGGTAAATGTTTTGTAATGACTACAAAGAGACAAAAAAAAAATATTTTTATGTTTTTAGGTCGCTCACCGAAATGATGTAAGCACTGCGCAATCTAGTAGGTGGACTCAGTCTAGAATTTCCTCAGAATTCGGGAACCAATGTGGCGCTAGGTTGTTTATTTGTCAGCACTCGGTTAAAAAAAATCAAAACATCGATTGCACAACAATTTTTCCACTTCAGAGCAAACACTCTGTGGAAGTTACAAAACATTTTAAACTTCGACCGATACGTTGTACACACAGGGTATAGGCCTATGCTGTGCGAAACAAGCTTGACGTTAAATATGGTTGATTTTGTTTTTGTCACATTTCTGTGTAGCGTCAGTGAAGAACTCCTATACAACCATGCAGCCGTAATAGCTCCATGATACAGCTAAGCCTTTTCGTTTTGGCTTGTTTTCCGTACCTGTGGCCGCTACGCGCCTTTAACTATTGAGCCTGCTTCGCAATCGAAAATATCTGAATTATTCGGTTCTGTTCAGATTGTTTATAGAAAGAGTGCATATTTAGTCAATGGTCCCCACAAAACGAAGAGCACCCACGACTGAGGCAAACCCGTGACTAATTTACAACACATACATAAGTACATTTTTTTTACCTTAATATGACCAAGGTGTCACACATGCTCCACCAATATTGGGCTCACCATCTAGATTAGCATGTTTACTACTAAAAAAATAATACATTCTGTTTTCCAGGGGCGTAGCCAAAGGGAAACGAAGGGAGCAGCCGCCCCCTGAGCATATTTTTGGTATTTTTTAATGTTTATTTTTACAATATTGCTAGTGTTTCTCCTCCTTACATGCGGTAAATAGGCCTGGGAAGTGCCATTTCCAGTGATCTGGGAGGCATTTGGGACCAAAATTTTTTATGTGCTACTCGTCAACTCATGGTGGCGCAAAGCGCTGAGAGTCCGTCTATGGGCTTCACATCCTCTTGACAAATTCCTGGCTACGCCCCTGCTCTTTCCTATGATTTAATTGTAATTCAGGGGAAGACGTTATATGAAAATTGAAAGCTTACACGAATTACCAGACAGAAGACTGGCACTCTAATTGGGGGATGCATTTTGTTAGGAACGTATAAAGTGTCGCGGTGCAAAGTCTGCACGCACCTTTTGCAATGGAATGACTTTCAATGTAAAATTTCCCCGCGCTTTTCGCGCATTCGTCACGGGTCACGCTCCATATCTCATGGACACTATTAGGGCAATAATACATTGCTCTGACCGAAACACTTTTCCGAAAAAGATACAGCTCCGACCTCTGCAGGGACCCCGTATTTATAGAGAATCTTAGAGCAATTTTGTACCATGAGTAACATGTACGGTAACATTCATAGCATGTACTTCTCGTCGCACCTTTTTATGATGAGTGCCATGTCACGGCCAAAATATCACTAAATAATATTAGTTTCTAAGCATGTATTTAATTGAAAGATTTGCCAAGGATACCATCATTTTTCATGTTACCCACCTTCCCTAAACAAAACATTTTCAAGGAAAGGAGCTGCCATCCTTCCACGTAGACAACACACCTTTCCTTACATTCAACCAAAAATAAATTCACCACATTGTGATTTTTTTAAATGTATGATCAGTTCGAAGATTTGTGAAAGATAACACCATTTTGCATCAAAGCAATCTTAAATGACTAAAACTTCCTCAAAGGGGAGGGGAACCCTTAGAACTCTCCCCTAGGACATCACCTCTACAAGGTGACACAGTAAGGGTGCAAATAAGAATATGCAAAATTTTCGCCGACCTGACTGGTCAAATTGCTTGTCTTACCACTGTCGCAGACTCCAGTCTGCAAAACCTGTACTACTGGTTTAAAGCTGTCCTTCTCAGTCATAGACCTACGCACACTACACGACTGTTGGCGATGGTCAAGTCGAGTTGCGAGGCCCAAAGTCTTACAGTATGCAGCTAGCTTCACCTTCAGTTTTAGGCAGCATTATGGCACTTGGAAGTTTTGTGTGTTCTTTTGCAAAAACTCCTTGCAGGTACTGAAAAATAGTTGTGTGCACACTCTTTCTGTAGAAATATATGCGACATTAGATATTTTATTCACTAAACCTTAGTTCTTTTATAGGTGTGTCCCCAAATTGCCTGTTCATTTCCCGGGCTCTGAGGGCCTTTCGGACATAGGCAGAACATGAAAAATTTCCGCAATATCACTAGCACCATCTGCGGAAGATGACCACGTCCATCAAGAATGCTTCAAAATTTCGACAGATATATTTACCTTTTTTTCCAAGTCTGCAAAGTGGGAGGAATTCACCTATATGGCCCACATTCAATGATATACACTTGATATAACAACAGTAATGTCTATTGAAATGATCTTACATCAATCCAACAGCCACGCTATAAAAAGCAAACCACAATACTAGGGTTAGACACGATGTCCCGCTTAATAACCAAAAGTCTCTTTACGATAAAATCCCCACCCCCCCCCCCCCCCACCCCCCCCCCCCCCCACCCCCCCCCCCCCCCACCCCCACTCCCCCCCCCCACCCCCCCCCCCCCCCCCCCCCCCCCCGACCCCCCACAATCCCCCCCACCCCCCCCACCCCCCCCACACACCCCACCCCCCCCCCCCCCCCTCCCGCCCCCAGCCCCCCCCACCCCCCCCCCGCACCCCCCACCCCACCCCCCCATCCCCCCCCCCACCCCCCCCTCCACGGCCCCACCCCCCCCACCCCCCGCACACCCCACCCCCCCACCCCCACGCCCACGCCCCCCCCCCCCGGCCCACCCCCCGCCCCACCCCCCCCCCAGACTGAGGAATAAAACAATATGAAGCACATAATTAATGATAAGATAATGTCAATGCGAATAATTTTTTTCTATTGCATCTCACATTTTTTATTAGACTAAAGAACAACCTTATAACCTAAATTATTGTTTAGGCACTTTTGTTTAAAGTAAAATGTCACTTTTGTCCTTGTAATGTCCTTTAAAGGGTAAGTTGTAAGCTAGATTAGCTCTGCTCAATTGATATGTAATGCCCATTATCATTATGTAATGCCATTGTCCATGGTATGGCATTTCCTTATTGAACTAAGACATTCCTTCCTTGTCTGCAAGGAAATAACTACACACCTAAAAGATTGGTCTTAGAGCATGCTTGCCTGTGTATATAAGCATCAACGTATGGTTACTAAGTGTACAGTGTAAGGCAATTTCATCAACGCGAAAGTATTAACACTTTAAAGCTCCGCCCATCCAGCCTTCATGAAATCCAATAAGAAACTTTAACGATCAAATCTCTTCAGCGCATGTGTTACTTGTTCGGATAACTTCATTACACAAATGTACAGCTATAGTAATCATTTTGCAGCCCACTATTTCCATGCAGTGTCATTCCAGGGAGTTGTTATGTCGTGCCGCCTTCTATGCCAATTCAGACCGTGCTCTTTCGGGTCGTAAATCCAGCGAGCTGTTACTGCTCCCTGGTAAATCTACAGAACAGTTGTGTATTCTCGCACAGAGCCAGTAACTCACAGGCTAAAAAGTTAATTATTTAAACTAGTCTCCCTCTTCCTTAACCGAGGATAATTGAAAAGTTTATACAACTATTGTTGTGTCTTGTCACTCATATTACTTGCTTCATATTAAATTTGAACCCTTCTGTTTTTATGACAATTAACCTATTGCAATTTTTTCGAATATCGTGGTACGAGCTACCGTGTTAAGACTACGGGTATGTGTGGACAGTTTTATTATCTGGGTGACAGATGGGTAATTAGAATCGAGCAGAATACATCTTAAATTAGATAAAGAGTGGTTTGGTTCACTACTGAAATGTTTTGATACAGGATACCTTATTGATTTATCTTGCACAGTTTTCTTATGGTTATTAAACCTCAGCCTAAATTTGATACCAGTCTGACTGACATAGTGAGAGTAGGTAATTTGAGCGAGCCTATTGGACAAGGTGTGACGGAGAAGTTCTTATAGGATAACTTAGGAATAAAGGGTGATCCCTTCATTCAGAGCGAATGAGCACGTGTGAAAAGTGTGCGGAAAGCCCCGCAAAAACACGCATACTTGGAAACGAACTTCCTTTCTTTCTTCACTTAATATATATATATATATATATATATATATACATACATATATATATACATATATATATACATATATATATATATATATATATATATATATATATATATATATATATATATCAGGGATGTAGTACTCGAGACGGGTTTTTCCTGGTCCCGGTCTCGTTCTCGACACCCTGTGGTCTCTGTCTTGGTCTCGGTCTCGGACCCTTGTGCACCCGCGGTGTGTAACGTGTGCTAAGGGCATGGGTGCACCTGCGGTGTGTGACGTGTGCTGGGGGCATGGGTGCACCCGCAGTGTGTAACGTGTGCTAGGGGCATGGGTGCACCTGCGGTGTGTGACGTGTGCTGGGGGCATGGGTGCATTCGCAGTGTGTAACGTGTGCTAGGGGCATGGGTGCACCCGCGGTGTGTGTGTTGAAATTTCCTTCTCAGTGTTTGTTCAGTGCTATCCGTTCCGAGCTCTTCAGGATTGCCTGTTGGCCTTTTCATGGCCATATTTAACCTGGCTACTAATGATCATTTGGCTATCGAAAAAATAGAATGAACTAAATGATACCAGTTCCACCTAAATATCTTAAGTCATCGACCTGAATTCTTTCTTTGATGACAAAAAAAGTGCAACTGCAAAACATTTGGCCATCATGATCAGATATAATACTACAACTATTTGGCAAATATGAAGGCTATGAGTCTACGCCAAAATTTATATTAGACACTGTTTACTGTATATTATATGCTAGGCCTACATAGTTATCTCCAATCCTATACTAGGCTCCAGTGGTGCTGGCACGGCGAGGGCATGGGGAGCGCGTGCCCCCCCCCCCCCCAATTGATTTTAGATTTTTTGTTCTGAAAATTTTAAAATGATCCCAAAAAGCGTTTAAGCAATAGATTTCCGTAGGGGGTAGAGTGAGGTGTGTTTTCGACTGGGTGATGGATCTATTGTAACTATTTTCTATCACAAAAGGTTCTTAAACTAATTTTGCATCTAAGCAACCTGAAATTAACAAAAGTTTCTCAAAGAAGACTCCCCTTAGACCTCTCTCCAGGACAACACCTTTATGTAGTGACAAAGGAAGGATCCCCACTGCTGTATACAAAGGTAGGGCGCATAAAAAGGTTCAATTTACTCGTCGCCACTCCGTTGGGAAAACATCCAGCCACTCGGAAAAATTAGAATTCACTTAATTATGGACATTTCCTAGCGATATATGATCAGTTCCAAAAATATCCCATAAGACAGCACCATTTTGCATCTAAACAACCTAACATTAACAAGAAATTCTCAAAGGGGAGGGGAACTTCCTCCCCTTAGACCCCTCCCCAGAACAACACAGTGACAAAAAGGATTCTACACTGCTGTATACAATCGCAGGGATGCATAAAAAAGCACAACTTACGCAGACGTAGGGGGAGGGGCTAAGGATATGACGTCATCTCGGTTCTACCTCCCATCACCAAATCCTGGCGGCGCCACTACTAGGTTAGAAAACAAAATGCCCGGCTATTGAACTGCGCGTACTCCATGGTCATGTTTGGTCCGAAGGAAAGGTTGACACTAACTAGAGTTTTGCGACTCATTTTTCTGTAGTTTGGACAAACTCACTATGATACATTAACTGGCACCAAATTTATCGATATTGAACACTTGTAGCACTGACTGACTACGATTTAAAGAGAAGGGCCGCATTAGAAAAATAAATGGTTATGTTAAGTTAATAATTATGTTTACTATGTTTGGCATATGACAATAGAAAACAGGTGTATATAATCAATGAGCTGATGCACTCTTGGTGCTATAGGTCGTTTGTAGAGCAAAAGGTAGTAAAGTCAGGAAAAAAAGTATTCAGGAAGTTGAAAAGTTTGTTTAATTTTCCTATACATTTTACAATTACATACATGCGGTCTCGGTCTCGGTCTTGGTCTCGGAACTTGTGGGTCTCGGTCTTGGTCTCGAATTCTGCTCCTGGTCTCGGTCTCGGTCTCGACACTCACTGGCCTCGGTCTTGGATATGCTGGTCTCGACTACAACACATATATACTCTTCTCGTCATCCCCTGGAAGTAGGAGATGTCGGAACTTGGGGTAGCTGACATGGCCTGGCCCCCTGTTGGGAATATTCTGCCGCCACCCATGGTCGGTCTAATTATTTTGGCTTTCATAAGGGCAATTTCTGGGGTAAAACCCAAAATTGTCGGTACGCTTTTTCCACTCATCCTCAGTTCCGTTACACTTATAGTAAATATAGTACAAACCCTTTCCACCTTTTCAAGTCAATATAAGTAGAATACATGGATTTATGTAAATGTCGGGAATGAAATCGCATTTCGCTAAACCTGGTTAACGCTCACTTGTGTCTGTCGTACGGTATGGCTGGTGACTCGAGGAGGGAGGTACAATAAAGTTATGCCCGAGAGGACCCAACTGTCCCGACAATTGTTCTATATAAGTTTTAAATTAGTAAAAACTCTTATAAGTATAGGATTACCCGAAAAATTTTCGGGCGCTTCGCGTGCTTTGCAATTTCCCCGTTTAGATTCTAGATTTTGATTCCAGTTTTGCATGTCTCTTGGTTCATCCTTTCTTTGTCAATATGCGGTAAATTATATAATTTGTTGACGTTTATGGGAACCAAAAGAATGTTAATGTGCCCTTTTATGTTGCCCCCCCCCTCAGAAAAGACCCTAGATCCGCCCCTGTGGTGATTGTAATACACTTACGACGAAAAGGAATTCTGGAATGCGCTTGTTAGTCCTTAACCCCTTTGCTTTACTTATCACGGAGTTCTCATATCGTCTTCCTGCACCTATTTTCTACTCCTGCCCATTCAAGATTGATGGAAGCTGTTCGTCTAGATTTTCGTTCAAAATCAGTAAAAATACGATAGATGTAAAGTGCTTGGCGTCATACTATACATTATCATTTGGATGTCAGGTAATAAACTTTATTTCATTGCCCCTATTTTATATAATTTATCCAGAGCTTCGAGGAGCCTTTACAGGTGTCTACCAGCCTCAGATGCCCTTTTATAATGCACAATAAAGGGAAGGAAAGGAAAATTTTCGTAATAGTCCTGAAAGAATGTTTCTGTTAACTCAACGCACGTATTATTGGGTAAAACCTTTCCCCAAATAGAAGACAGTTCGGTAGCCAAGGGGGGGGGGGGGGCTTCAGGAGGTTTGTTGACAACGTATTCTTCTCTTAGACAACTTACTCTCTTTTTTCACCTAACCAAAACTTAGAATTTACTACATTATGGACCTTTTCAGGACATATATGATCAGCTCAAAAATTGTCCCAAAGTTAGCACCAGTTTGCATCTAAGCAACTTTAAATTAACAGTTTCATAAAGGGTAAGGGGCAGCCTTCCTCTAAGGTTCCCCACTGCTAAATTCACCAAATTATGGACATTTTTCAGCATATATAATCAGTTCAAAATATGTCAAACTGTTCACAGCATTTTGCATCTAAGCAACCTTAAATTAACAAAAAAACCCTCCCCCCAAATCGGCGCTTTTATGTCGCGACAGAGGAAGAATCACCAATGCTATATACAAACGCAGGGAGCGTAAAAAAGATGCAATTTACGCGCTGCCACTCAGATGGAAAAAACATGCAGCCAGTAGGAATTTGGGACTTTCACACCCCCAAACCATATGATCCTATAGCTACGGCCGCGGGTGGGAATAGACTACTTTCACGACTTTCGATAGCTGTACCCCCTCCCCTTTTGGAATGCATGTCGATGGCTTGGTTCGTGCTAAGTCATGTATGTCATGTATGTCATTTCAACTGGCTCGTTCGGTCTCGTTGGGAGGGTGAGTGTTTTCGTTTGGGCTTCCCCGTGATTGGCCGTGTTACCGCCGATTTGTTTACCCTCGAGGGGGTCGATGGGGACTTTTTTCCCTTTTCCTCCTTGTAAAGCGAGCGCATTGTATAGAGTGAACTTTGTTAATAGTGGTGAGTGCATATATTGTACATAGTGCTTGGGGTTTCCCGTGGTTGACGTTGTGTAATATTGGGTTTGTTGGTGTCTACGGTGTGTCCCTTCGGGGTCTTGGACGGGGTCTTAGGTCATCGGAAACAGTGTCAGTAAGCTCGTGGGAGCAGTTTTTAGAATGTTTTGTTTGATGGGCCGGGTAACTTTACTCACCCTTTTGTTCGCGTCAGTTTTCATGACGTAAAAAGCATATCTGCTCTTTTCTCTTTTTGGTCTCTTGACTAAATTCGTGTGCAGTACCCGTTCTTTTTAGGCAGTCTAGAACCACATATAACCACTGGCGTAGCCAAGATTTTTTGAGCAGGGGGCACTAAGGGGTCACGAACCTTTCCTAGGGGCACAATTTCTGAATTCTCTCACTCTTTATAGGGCTTATATACAGAACTGTGCATTCAAAAATTTTCCACGGGGGCACCTGGGGTGGCACGGCTTTGTCATGGGGAGCAAGTGCCCCCGCATGCCCCCCGTAGCTACGCCACTGACTCTAGATGACTAGGACCACACATGACAGACCCATGATGAAGAGGTGTGAAGGTTGAGAGATTGGCCAATAAAGTTTGTTGTCTCTTCGAAGACGTAACTACTTTGGGAGCAGACCTCCTTCGAGGGTAAGTTTTGACGCTCTATGACGAATTCTGCCGTTGCATTTAATAAGGAAACCTTACGGGTTGTGCATAAGCCCTTCGTAATATACAACTATACAATAATTCTACACTTTTGATTTTTACATTAATGTATGACATGACCAAAGTCATTGATATCCGAGACGGACATCACTGAAATTTTTCACCTCGTAAGTTAGCGTAGTCCTGCAAACGGGTTTAAAAGGGGGTCTCACTCTCCCAGTTTTTAACGCATAGTGACGGAGATGCGTAATTGTAGTATATTCGGTAAAAGTTTGGAAAAATGATCATTTGCTGAAAATATATTCTTATTTTGAAGTTGGATGTAAGTGCAGTGGTATCTTTTCATTAAGTACATGCTACCCACAAAGACGTTGTAACTGTGGTGGGGTGACGGCCCAATTCCCACAGTAGGCCACGGCATGCATGAATCTTACGATACAAGAAAGCGTATTAAAAAAACCAAATAATTGGTTTTGTTTTAGCTTTGTTTCGCCCAATCCGTTATTCCATATTAACGTAGTCCTATTATATAAGAGTTATTTCAAATTATATAAATAATATGGAATCCTGTTACATCAATGCAGAGTTCTTTGTTACTTCTGGATCAAATCGGTCGTACTTTCATCTCTGTGTATTTAAGGTTGCAGTAACTTCCCGGAAGATTATACCAGTAAAAAACAGTCAGTTCCGTATGGACTGTTGAGGTAGGAATTACCACAATAATTGTACCACCATCCAGCGTTACCATTGCATGGAGAATCGCAATAATAAAGACGATAATACCGCGTAGCACAGTCACCGCTACTCCAAGCATCGTTGTCACGGTCTCGAGTTGTGAAAGCTTGGCCATTGTTAGTATAAGACGAAGTCATTGCATCACCTGCAATACAAGCAAAACGATCGATATATATTAGCAATTTAGATTTAAATAGGTTACAGATCAATATAACCTTCGCAATAATTTCTGAACATAGTAGATTCATCCCTAACGTATTTCTATTTCTAGGCAATAGGTACACTTTGATTCCTTTGCATGATCAATACGTTGCACTAGTAAAGGTGTGTCCAAAACAGAGTAAAAAGTCTCCAGTCATTAAATTATACAAACGGAAGTTTACTATTTGTTTATTTACAGGAACAAAAGAGGGAGAAAGGAATACAAGGCCAGAGGCCAGAGGTGTACAGGTTAGCTATGTTCGTGGGCCTGAGAAATTTTGCGATTAACTTAAAGGTGGTTCATATTGAGTAATGTCTATTTTATTGGAGTTTAAATTTTCCAAGATATCCTTACTATTGTTTGAGAAGCACCAAATGGGATAGATAAAACGATTTCCACTTTTCATAAGTAGGAAATTATTTGAGTTCAGCTATTTTCTTTTTTTTTTTTGAACAGAGGTGGAGTTGTCTTCCTTACTTAGCTCATACAGCAAGTTTGTTTGAGGCATAAACTAAAATTGTATTTAGAGAACAATAATTGTCGACCTGAACCATTCTTTTACTTAAATATAGGTTTTATTAAATGTCGGTGAAACAAGTTTATTTTTTTAAACTGTCCACTTCCGAAATATGTCATTTATAAAAAGAAGTTAGTCTCAAGAAAGAAATTATTGGTATGGGTTAGGAAAATGAAAACATTTTTAAAAGTGGGAAAGAAGGGTTTTAATGCTCACGGTAGATATATCTTTTCGTCATTTAAGTTAGCTGTAAGGAGAGGCCTGTACTTTTCCAACTGTGAAAGTATTATATCTGCATGAGACTACAACGTGAAGGCATATGATAAACTGTAACTGATTGGAGTGATGAATGCTTTCCAGAAAGAGTGATATGCAGGAAGAAATAAAAAAAAAAAAAAACCCTTTGTACAGTTGATACCTTATAGTAAGGAAAAATTGAGAAAGAAACTTTATTTTGGAAATCAAAAATGGAAACTATTTATTTCACTCTCTTCGTCTCAGTATATGTTATTGATGTAATGCTGAATGTCGAAAATTATAAACCTAATTTAAGGATATATTTAGGAAATTGGCTACATAGTTCTAAATACAGTTTATGGCTGCACTTTGATTGACATTGATTCAAAACATATAGCTCCACTATGGTTGGTCAACAATGACTTGTACAGTCGGTTGAGCTCCCAATTAACCCGTTAACTGCGTTATTAAACTGTCCCACGTAAGCAGTTGACTGGTTAAGCATGCTCCGGAAGAGCTCTCTCTTTTACTCTCAGTGAAACAGCCAACCCTCTTCGCAAAATCTGAGCGGTGACGTCACATGACGCTCCCACCGAGCCTCGCTGTATATAGGAAGGCATTTCCGGTAACTACCTAAAGTTTCGAGCCGGGCGTGCACCCCGCGTGACCGTCCACGACGGATATATTCGTCATTCCTAGTCAACGGGTTAAGCTCACACAGACTTGTATGGCTCATTAACCTTAGTGCAGGCTGTTGTGGATCTGTCTTGGAGGTGTACTAGACAGGTGATTTGGTTTGGATTGGAAGCGGGGCTAGAAGTAAACTTTTTAGGAAAAATGAATAGTGTCTGGGTAAGATAAGAGGGCCTTTAAACTGAAGATCGTGCAATTGTTTTAAAAATTGTTCTTGTCTATTGTAGCAGTATCTACTAAGACAATAATCACCTTGTGAGAGGTGAGCGTTTGTAATCTGGCTAGTCCTTACCAATTAAAAAAAATAATTTAAAGCTCGACAACGTGTGTGAAGTCTTAGAAATTATTGCAGTCTAAATTCAGTGAAATAACTTTGACACTCCCTGTCAATCAATAAAGTAAGATTAACCTTGTAAATATCGTGCAATGTTCAGATATAGTACCTTGTGGTTAAGACATTGTTTTCCATACCTGCATTACCACTGTAGCCGCTCACACTTAATCGATACTTGTCATTTTCATCACTGATACTGAAAGAGCTGTACTTCGCGTAGTATGGATCCCCTAAACTGTTGACAATGTCGACACGAAGTTGATAATTTCTTTGACTTGTCAAACTATGCAACTTGTCATTCCCGAGCAAAGATTCGTGCTCAGGTCTTCCAAATCCATCTTTGTAATCAGACCAATAAAGGAAGAAATCTTGAGAACCGTCAACACGACGTTGAAATACCTTCACACAGGATAAAAAAGTAATACCAATTGCAAGAACATAAACCATGCTTAACGTTAACCAAAAAATTAATAGAACTTTTAACAAATAAAATGCTGTGAAGAATGTTGTCAAAAAAGGAAAGATTAAAAAATAATCTTAATATTTCTATTTACCGTCCAGCCTCCTCCATCTGTCATGTTACAATACACGACAAACGGCTCTCTTTGCCACGTTGTTGGCTTTATTGTGTAGACCCCACTGTCAGTGGAACCTCTTTCATATACATCTTGACAACCCGAGAGAGGGATATCGATGGTACAGTTGACTCCGTCACCAGTGTATCCTGCTTTGAAGTAGCATTGTAATCCGTTGTCCCTCTCTTCACAAACTGCATTATGACTACACTGGTGATCCTCGCATGAAAATTGACCTCTGTTACAGGAACATCGTCTCGAACAGTCGGGAGAAATGAAGACATTACCATCCTAAAGGAAAGGATAATCTTTCAAATCAAATGCTATAGTTAAATCTCTGATGACTGATTGAAATAATATTTGGGTGTACTTGACAACAGGGCTAAATTGGTTACTAGTTTACTCAGTAAATTATGAGATCAAGTATGACCAAATGAACTGTCAATTATGGAGACATAAGAGGTACGGAACACACTAATTCCCATGAGAACCAGAAAAGACTCACACCTTAAATGAATGGAATACCCTAGACATCTGAAACGCCTAAAATATCCAATAGGCCATTTCAAGAAAACTGAAATTTCGAGGTATGATAAGGTGCTGTAAACTGTTGGTAAATGACACTTTAGTCTTGTCCTACTCACCGAACCCGACGGGCACAGGAACATGGTGATTTTATCTACAGAATAAGGGATAAAGTTGTCAATGCTTTCTTTATATGTAATTTATACGTAAAACGGTATTTCAAATGAGTAAGTATATTAATACCTTCTGTTCCATTATATTCACCAACACTTGTCAGCTTGTATTCGCCAAACTCATCACTGATACGAAACCTGTTGTACGTGACGTAGAAAGACAAACCATCGGCACTAGTAAAGTCAATGCGGAGTTCATAGATGTCTTGGTTTATCAGGAATGCTAGTTTATCGTTGCCAATCCAGAATTCTTGTGATAGAAAACCGAATCCAGATTTGTATTCTGTCCAGTTACGGTTGAAAAGAAGAGAACCATCATCCTGAAAGCGATGTATGACCTGAAATGATAAAGCACATAACAAAAGGAAACATTACATACAGTAGTGTTGCAACCCATCATGGGCGTCAATTCTTACTCGAATGTATGTGGGGGAGGGGCATGGACACTTCTGTCGAAATTTACTGTGAAAATATCTTAAGTCAAATTGCTCTATTTCCAGAATGTGGAGGAACGTGTCCCCCTGTTTCCAAGGATTGACGCCCATGCAACCCATTCGCGAAAACGTCTTACTATCCTTACACCTTACGTTGGAATATAATGCTTAAATACAGCTCATTTTAATGTGCATGATACTCATTGGCTTGACAAAGCTGATCTGTTGTACTTTTTAGAAGGATCCACTTCCGATTTATTCGTTATTTACAAATTTAGTCATGAAAACTTTGAAAAGTGATAACGTCAAAAACAAGAATACTTTCACTAACCGTCCATGCTCCAGTATCTATTGCATTATTACAGTAGACTTCAAAAGGTTCTGGATAACCATCTGGTTTGATTAGATATACACCACTGAGATTACTTGTAGAACATCGATTTCTAACCTCTGAACAATCTCTCGGATAGTCAGGTCGTTGATAAAAAAATACGAAGAATGTGCAGAAAGGATCATTTATTAATCAAAATATGTCATGACTGTTTTTCTCCTTATGTTGAAATCAAAATCTAATTTTGAAACGTTTCCCGAACGTTTGGTGAAGTGAGGATTGTCAGGTACATTTTCCCTCAAACTGCATGAGTCAGTACAACTCCCAAACCATCATTTTTACTGGGTTCCAGCAAGTATTAAATCTCTTGTTAAACACGAAATGTACTGTACCTATGATTGCGTAACGATCAATAAAGCTTCATGAAATCTTGAAATAAAACATAACAAAAGTTACTGCACGCCAAGATATCCTCTAACATTTGCAGAGAACAACGTCTTTCGTTCAACTTGTCACTGTGCACCAACTGTCTGCGTCGGACACGAATTGCGTAAGCCGCTTAGAGGGGCTACGCAGAAGAAAGATGTGTCAAAAGGTGTTACCAGCCTCATGCACTTTACAAATAGGGGGAAGGTAGGCTGAATAGAATCACAGTCGACAGTAAAATGCACCAACCTACAGCAGTTTTGCTAAGTCATCATCGGGCGACTACATAGGCATTCCCTTCGGCAAACCAAAAATGAAGAAAGCATACTATAGTTAGAATGTAAATTTTTTCACTAATGTAGCGCATTGCTGCCAACTTAGTCATTTTGTCCTCGTTGCCAATGTTTGGTTAATTTGTTTGGATATTTATGTATTAGGCAAGAAATGATATATCGAAGATGTATAGCCAGTGCCTTCCGGATAATAGTATGGGACAACTACTACGAATTAATGGAAAACACCTTAAAGAAAGCTTAATAATACGAAAGTATTAAGATTGCATACCAACAAATGTGGTTCTTTCGATGTCCTGAGAAGAAGAAAACGGGTAGTAAAACATGATTAGTCATGTGCTGATTTCAAGCAATGGTCTATGGTTATTCCATTAAAACGGTTGAGAATACCAGTCAAAATAATTAATACATACTCAATATCACACAAATTGTATCATCCTTAACATCTCCGTAGAGTACTGAATGTTTCTGAAGTTGCTACATAATATCTGTAAAGGGGAAGAGATCGATGTATATGACGTCACCGAACAGAACGTGCCCCCTCGATGGGGTGAGATAAGTGAGAGGCATTACAAATTACAACAACAGACAGTTAATTTTGGAAAGGCCTGATACGCTCCTAAGTCTTTGTGCACTTGCAAAGGTTAAGTCTGCGTACATTGTTTGTATACCAAAATCATGCACTCTACCTTACTTACAATCCTTGACAAAATGATTGGGACCCTTTCTGACCTGCGACATATTTTCACCATATCTTTCCCTCCACCCCTTACTCAATGATGAGAAAGAGAACGACGGGCTTTTTTTCTTCAGAGCGCAACTTTCATTCGAATTAAAAGCCGACACTAAGGCGGGGCGGCGGTATTGTCTCAGATAATTTTTGTTGTGATGGTATCTGGCTTTATTGAATTCGCGTGACTTCAATTCATGGGGCTATAAACGCAATCCTTGCAAGCATCACTACGTAACACACTACGCTTCATAGTTTTAAGAATATAAAATTACACACTTTTGCAGAAATTAAACTTGAGAGAGGCAATTTTTCGAAGAGAAAAGTTTTTGAAAGTTATTAATTACAATTTTCACTTTATATGCTTAAACATGGTTACGATCAAGCTAAACGGCTTAGAGTCTCTGCAAGAAGTTTAAAAAAGAAACATAACTTTATTAAAAAGAAAAATTTATTGTAATTCGAAGACTCTTTTAATAATAAATAGGTAGCCATGAAGAAGATTGTTTTTAACTTTTCGGTGTATTCTACTACGTTATTTGTTACAGTAAGTACACTACAATTACCTTCCGTCAGGAACAGATATTTCATTCGTTCCGCTACTCAAATTACCCCTGAGTCCAAATTGGATTCTCCATTAACAAATGAAACAATCCGCCAGATAGTTCAAATAACTGTATCTTAAATTTAACATATATCATGTAACCTAAATTAGTGATAGTACAGCAAACATTTCAGTTCTTTTGTCGAGATACCATTAAAATACTTAAGGAGGGAGTATTGTTCCGAACTCTGTAGTCATAATGATTAGGCAACTCATGTTTCATAACGCGAGAATTTGAAAAGTTGAGAAAACACAAATAGTACCATCGGTCTTTTAAATGTTATGCAATTTTAGGGTTAAAGTCTTACTTTCGTGAAATTAATCTGCTCTCAACTACGGGGATTTACCAACAAATACTTACCTGTCAGGTGAATGGCATTACAGCTCAATTACTTACACTGGCTCTGACACAGTGTAGTTTAGAGCAACACTTCTACAATGTTTTTCCTACCCCACAAAATGTCCATATTTTCATAATTTTGATTTATAAGTTAAAGTTACCCTGTCAATAGACCTCCGTAAAGTAGTTTCAGAAATGTATATAACATTTAAGTAGTTCCACGTCATCCGTCACGTTCCACAAATACATTTTATGATAAAATGACAACTATTTACTTAAAAAGGAAAACACAAAATTTCTTTAAGCTTTTACATCGTCATAATATTTACGCATTGTGTCAAAGTAAAATTTTCCTAAATGGAAATCTCTTATACTGTTAAAGAAAGTCGTAAAATGAATCACAAAGACATGTTTTAACAGAGCTGCCCCAGGAGTTGTCTTAAGTTTTTGCGACAATTAAAGGGGATGTTTTCAAATTCACACCAGATTGTACCTACATTTTCTTACAAAAAGTGCGTTATGTTAGTGAAATTCCACTCTTGGCGTTGGGAACTAAATTTTATTCACAAATTGTAGCCGTACCAAAATAGTAATGTCCCAAATTATTTTCTTTCATTGTTCACGAAACCTTTTCATTGAACCTCTTCAGCCAGCGCAAGGTAGCTATTGTGCCCCGATTGCTACCACACAACTACGGCTTCGATCCTTTATAGTAATTTTTGTCACTTTTTATCATGATAGCATTACCAAAATTGTCTACGATCATAAAATCACTTTTTTATAACAACGAGGACAAACTTAACGCGCTGCAATGAGTTTATATTGTCAGCTTATCTGGGGTCTAATAAGTTTAACAGATATCCAACATCTGCTACATGGGTTTTGCGTGAAATCTAGTTTATTATAGGGGTCCAGACGTTCAGTTCTGTAGATTGGTTCTTACTTTAAGTAGATTGTCAGTTACATTTGATTAAACCGATTTTTTCATATTTACTAAAGTATCAAATAAAGGGAGGTGTAAGTTACATGGAACTTCTACAAACAATTAGGCCAGAGAGGGTGCTAACTCTGTAATGAATTTTGTGGAACTACAACTCTTATTTCTATGCAGTTTTTAGTAGAATTACTTTTTTGTTTCTATTGCTAATGGTATAGAACTTTTGTTATCCCTATTTTGATGTCTGAAAGAATTTAATTAGTAATTTCGTCTCTTTGGTTCTGTAATAATTATAGTAAAAGATTCCAATATTTTGCGTTTTGCTCTTCATGGTACTAGAATAGGCAACAGTTATCTCACTTTCGGCACAAAACAAATGGTAACCTGATTATAATATTTAGTTATCAGAGATATTGTTCAATGAATATACCAATTATTTGGTGACTCCCGATTTTGCAGAGTTCTTGAAACTTACGTCTGCTATTGACAAATACAGAGCTTCTTGAACTTATTAACATCTAACTTGTTCTTGTCTTATTTTGAGTACTTTTTCTGGAAAGCAAGTATTCAGTGTGTTTTGCTTAGACTTTTCTTTCAATTACCAACACATTAATACTATTTTATTGAACTTGTTTGAAATACGCAAGCGATCCAAATTAAGGAACTTAATTTGAGAAGAGTAAGATCGCACCCTTTTTTCTAAAAAAAATTTACCCGTAGCTTTTAATAAGCTGGTCCTTCTAAAATATTTGTCTTTCGTGTACCAGTTGTCATCCAGACGTAGTTTGCATTGTTACAGTCGTTTGTCATATTTTCTTAGTCTGCTTTCTGCTTTACTAAACAATTTACATCAGTTTTAAGTATAGTAGTTAATATGCTTTGAAATAATACATTTAAAACAAAATAGGTTAAATAAAATTTAACATATATTCTATTTTATATATTTGTGTAACTGAGATAAATTAAGCATCAACTACTCAGGCTGTGACGTATTCCTGTAAAGTGAAGAAATTGCTTAAGTTTAAATCGTGGTAAAAATTTATTTAAGTCTCATTATATTTGTGTTAGCCTTAGTACTTCAGTGTTATTGCTTTACCTGTGAACAAGACGCCAGTATAGCCCTGCGATCCTGTGTAGATAGCCAGCATGACGCAAAGTTGATGACAAAATTATTTCCCTCTTTATTTTTAATAATCAGAAAATTATTGGACATCGCACTGTTTCTTGACCTTGTGAGTTTTGATATTTCTACTTAACGGTCAACTTAAACTTTAATTAAATGGAGAGTCGCATTTTAAAAGTTGATGGAGGGTGTAATGCTTTCTCTGAGAAATAACTCACAATATAAGGGGAAATAAAGTGTTTTGGTTTTTAAGAGTAAATAATCTGTTTGCCGATACTTTATTTTTAAGCAAATCCCATATGAAGTTCTTAGGTTATAAGTAAAATTATATCCGGTATGGGTATCACATAATCCAAGTACAGAATACTTAATAATTGGAAGTGAGGAGTTTGAAATTTGGAAAGCATAAATGGCATATTATCAGTAAGAGTAAATATCAAACGAGCAAACTTCGTTTCTGTCAGATAAATACTCCTCAGTACTAAGAGAACACATTTTATTATGGCTACGGTTTACTGGATTCGAAAAAGCGGATGTCATTTTGAGTATATCTCTATTTTAATATCATTGCTAATAATTTGTACTCTTTTGAGTTTTTGTGAAGCTTTTGAAGGGATGGGACACTGTAATCGTGGTTTGGATATTGAGAGGGAAGGCAATCCTCCCCTTACTAATTGTTTGGTGAGTTTGTAAATTTGTCAAATAATAATTTGCTTGGATATATTGTTTAAGATTAAAAGCTTTTCACTTTTCCTTTATCACATTACTCAAAAAAATTCATGCAAATACGATAAAGTGAACATTTTATTTGAGACTCCTAACAAATTATTACTAGAAGTTTGACGAAGAGTTTCACAAACCATGGCGTTAATTTCCAGACTACAGATAAAGTAATTTTTTCAACAAAGGGGTTTTCAATTTTGTCAAAGTTGATGTCAAATAACTTGATTTATTGAAGGAATAATGTGAGAAATATGTTAGAAAATATTTGGACGTAGCCCTCACTAAAAAAAGATACAAAAAGGAAAGATGACCTACCGAGTTTTGACTAAACACGCTCCTTGCAGTCCAGCAGAAGTACAAAGTTATCCAAAAATATTTTAAATGACAGAATTGTGCCATGTTTCTCCCCTAAGAATGCAGTGATGTTCTTCCCCTCGTGTTCGAACAAGCTCTGATGGTTAAACTAATATCTGGCCAAATATACCCGGCCTGATCACAAGGAACAAGGCTACTACTGGTTAGGCTAAGTTCCATGATACCTTTGGAAATTATGGAAGTAAATTGAATTTTTCAGAAATATTGGGTAAATGACAATCGCTTAATACTTTACGTCGGCCGATTCCGAACACTGTCACGCTCATAATAATTTCTGAAGAAACGTTAAGTTCTCCGTACGAATTATCAGTGTTGTATTTAGTGACAAAGTTATAGTACAGTTTACTTAAACCTAGTCCAATGAGAAGTAAAAACTCTCCAGAAATAAATGTTGCAGAATTTATTTCCACTTTCGCACTTACTGATTTGTTACATTTGTAGTTTTAATGACGGTTTTTCAAACTTTTCAGGAATCAAACATAGACACATGCAATTATTTAATTAATCGGGGAAATAAGAATAATTATTTATAAATTGCTGTCTGTAATGAAACGAAGCGATCTTGACCTACGCCTCTTTCTCCTTCTCACACAAAAAAAAATGCTTTATTATTTTCAAAGTTACGGATTCCTTGGAACTTGTCGTGCAAAGTTGTGGTAATTGTTAATCCAATGGTAAAGCATTTGGAAAGGTTGTTACGACTGGTTTTATCGCTTTCACCAATGATCATGAGACGGTCTTGAAGCATTTTTCCTTTGATCCTTGTACAAGGACTATGGTCGTGAAACTTTGACAGCGTCAGTTTAGTTCTGTCTACACCCGTCGGCAGGTGCGGCCCCGGAAAAAGTTACTTTAAGTGGTAGTGCTCAGTCCAAGGGGGGTCTTTCTTTCAGGAAACCAACCGATTAGGTCCTCAGGCAAAGTGACCTGGACGTCGAATACTACGTGGTCACAACGCCTGAGGCTTCTTTGCCAATCGGACACTATAATACCGTTAGTTTGTCGAAGCCTCCATGATTCAAAAGAAAGTTTGCTTATCTATTTATCATGATTGCCAAATGCCAAACAATTAATGTACTTTATTTCATGTAAGTTTCGCAGATCCCCGTTTATTGACAAGGTTATCAGTATATGGTCATAAGTCCACTGGTAAGCCTTTTTCAGAATTGGTAGTGGTTGAACCGACGATGCAAAAATATGATATATCTTTGTGTACCCTTCTTGGATGCTGAATACCTGGACTTACCGATTAATGTAAATGTAAAATGTTATGCCCACAAAGTGGCCTTCAAAGGTTGGAAATTTCATCCACATTGCGACAGTATTCTTAGGACAGACGAAAAGGTACCATTAAATGTATGTTATCCCGATTAGAGGACTCCTCGGACCCGGTGACGTGTTGGCTAGTTGATCTGTTTTGGTTCCATTAGGCGCAAATCTCCTGTATATCCTCAAAGTAATGCATGGCCCCTTGTACTCTGCAAGTCAAGTTTTCCAATAAAACACTATATCGTCACTGAAACCTTTACAAAAAGTGTCTGTATTGTGC
The DNA here is from genome assembly GCA_029531755.1 of Holothuria leucospilota. NCBI lineage: Eukaryota > Metazoa > Echinodermata > Holothuroidea > Aspidochirotida > Holothuriidae > Holothuria > Holothuria leucospilota. The sequence continues at coordinate 26,708,220 of CM055971.1, forward strand.
AAAATGTCGTTATGTTATGGGGTTAAATAACATGCCTTGATTGGCTATGTATTCTTTATTATGAGACACAATCACAATGACTATTGTTGTGAAAGGAGAACCTTTAACACCCCTGTCTGGCAAACCCAGGGGCCAGCAATGCTCTCACGGTTCACGTAAGTAAAGACTCTGTCCATAAAGGGATTCTCTGGACGTTTTTAACATTCCTTACACTCCTAAACGAGCTTTTCTCTTTCCCTGCAATCTTAACAATTTGTAAATTTGGAGATTTTATTTAAACCTTGGGACTGACATCTTAAACCTCGGTTATGTTCAATAATTTTTGATTCGCCGTCCATTTGGGAGTGGTTTCCAACCTTTTCCAGCTCATTGCCCCCTTCCACTACATGGGAATGGGCAAACTCCCTTTCCATGTCCCTTCCAAGTACTTCTCTAAATGATATGAACAAAATTGAAGCACATGTTGAAATAAAAGGTACGCATACAGCCTTTGCAGGTGTTGGCTTGGCCCAGGGTAGTACAAATGCAGACAAAAGCGGTACCGTGTCTTTCTTTTGTGATGGTAAATCCAAATGCCGCGATTAACAAGGGTGTTAAGTCTTCATCTCAGTCAAGGGTGAAGAAACGTTTATACTAACAGGGAGAAAAAATTTGGACATCTCTCAGTGTAAAATTGTTTCCCATGGGCAGGGAATCTAGGACCCCTGATGAAGCAATGTCTCAGTGGAGGTATGGGGGGGGGGGGACGTCACTGAAGTTCTGCAGTATAAATAATTACGAAATTGTCAGCACGAGAACTAATGAAGCACTTTAAATCACCCTTTGACCATTTGTCCTTGAGAAGTTACTATGGAAGGCGTCTTTGATTCTGCGGTTGGCTAGTCTTGTGGCTGGAAAGAAGGATGACAGTGCCTGCATGGAGCTTTAAAAGACGTATGCCATTCGAGGTGTCCTCACCAGGAATTATAACAAATAGCCAAAATATAGCATTTTGGGAAGGTATTTTAAGAACCTACCGTACTTTCTTTTGCATTGCAAACGTTTTCTATAATTTTTCAGTTATCTACAATTGTCGACTATGTCAGTAGGTGGTTCTATGAACAGCAAGGCAAGAATAACATTCAAAATTAAAGTGGCTGGGCATCTTTGACCTATGGACCATATAGCCCTCCCCCTTCACCGCCACTGATGAGGTTATGAGAGTCGTCACAAAGAAATGTTTGAATTCAACACTGTTCGATACGAATTCATGGAGGATAGCAGATGAGATAATTTACAACTTTGGTGTGAACCTTAAGAGGGAATGTTGGACCTATCCGACTTGTTAACTCGAGCCATTTTATTGCATAGTTATTTGAAAGTTCAGCTAGAGGGAAACACTTTGTATCTTTTAGCCCCCTTTAAATTTAGTATAATCTCATTTTTTCAAATGCCCCCACTGCGCCCCATGGCTCTTACCGCCGCCCCCGGTTGCGAAAAGCTTTCAGGGAGTGATATCGCCCCGTTGGGAACAACTGATCTGTGGTTAAGGGGACGAGTACAAGACCCATTGACACATGAAATATTATCTGCCCAATAAAGTTGACCTTTTAAATTGTAAATTGTGAAAATAACAGGACCAGAGAAGTATTTACGTAGCTGGGAATCATTAATATAATAACAGCTTAAAAAAACAATCTGTTGAATACTATTTCCAGAATCTGTGGCGAGATAATCAGTAGTAGCATCCCTATCTTTTCTGCGTTAGTAATGAATGAAATAACAAAAATATTATTTCAAAACCAAATTTATAATTTTTGCCGATTTTTTAAGGGATTCGGATAATCTCTGATTACGAATTTGTTACACACTTCAATTTGTTCCCTGCAAACTAATACACATAATTAATTTGACAGCTTGCCACAAATGCACTTTGCCTAGTAAGTTATATCTTATTCAAGTTATTCAAGGAAAAGAATAGAGTTTAATAGGGCAGACTTCCTCATTCCAAATTCTAAAAAGAGCAAAAGCAACATGTTAAGACCTCCCCTTATTTTAATTTCTTCTACCCACAGAAAGCTTTCTGTTCCGGCAGGAGCAATCTTCCATGTGCGGCCTTCCTTAGATGATGAGTCACTTCAAAAATATTATCTGCTACCTTAGACTATTGTTACGGCTTGTGGTCGCAAGTCAAACCAATAACAGCGAAAGATCACAGAAGGACGAGATTAAAATTCAACAACTTAACTATTATTAACGATCTCCTTCTCTTACTTAAATTTACAATAATTAATTAGACTTACTCACAATCCTTTACTTAATGTTATTCTGGTCTGCTCCAAGGGTTGGTAGTGCATGCACGTCGACGATGGTACAGTAGTAGACCTGCAGCGTGCTGCAACGTAGGAACTGGTTCCACGAGCGACTAATGACAAGGCTAGGCGATGATGGATGATAACGATCTCAATTACACAGTGTAGAAACGGCGAAGGGCAATTTATCACAAGTGTGCAGTGTCAGTGTCTGGCTTCAGGTGATTCAGACAATTGACAGCGTCTGGTCTCGATGAAGTATTATGGTATCTCTCTCCTATAAAAGTTGTTGAACTGCCTTTTATACGCTAGGCTTTCAATCGAAAACTCTCCAGAATTTAACAGAAACTTCCAGTGCACACAGTCGAGCAATTACGAGAACGTTCCTGTATGCAAGTAGTAAACAATGGCTATGTTTCTTAGAAGTATCGCCAGGCCGCTGCTATAATTGGCACATTACGTAAACAGTTCTCACTTCTAGACAATTCTAGAAAGGCTGCGTTGAAGTTGAATTCGCTGGAACTTTCCATTCGCTCGTCGATGGATTCAATCTGGTGTTCCTGACGGGTCGTCTTGTAACACTATGTAAATGCAACAATGTAATTGTATTCCAACCTCAATATCTGAGACCGAGACTTTCCCTCCCGAGACCAAGGCACCTCTTTTTTAGACAGGGAACATTCCAACTGAAGTTGTAATCGACTGTTAACACAATTGGTTGTACCACAGCTCCTTGTTCTGCAACACACGCCGTCCGTAAATTCAAGTCTCAAAATGCGGATATTGCATGAAGTGTTGCTTCGACACTGCTCATTGTAACACGATAATGACTGGGTGGTAGCTTACATAACTTCATCACGGGGGTCCTCAGAAAGAAAAGTTTGAAATTTAAAGCAAAGCCCGTGCCTACACTTCATCTAAAACTTGCAACCTCTGCCTCGAAGAAAAGTTCTTCATCATACACAAACCTTTCTTAGCCACTCTTAACAAACGAAACGAACTCATAAGCTCCTGCAGACATAGAAATAAACATCTGCTGTGCAATTATTCAAATAGGTAACATGTCTTTGTTCACTCGGGTTGTTCGTGTCCGTGCTTTAAAAGACGAGCACGTCACTCGATGTACGATTCAAAACGGGCACGTGCAAACCAAGGCCAAACCTTTGTTGACACCATTCTACATCAGGCTTCTGAAGAGTGAGGACCTACCACACTAGCCCTTACAAAACAGTGCTACAAAGCTGCCTTGTAGTAACCTATAATCACAACCTTTCAATATATATATATATATATATATATATATATATATATATATATATATATATATATATATATATATATATATATATATATATATATATATATATATATGCTCAGTTCCAAAAATACCCCAAAGATAGCACCGTTTTGCATCTAGGCAACCTTACATTAACAAAAAATTTCTCAAAAGGGAGGGGGAGATTCTTTGTTTTCTGTTCATGTTGCCACAAAGATATGCAACCGGATTTACCATTCAGAGTTTTGCATTTAAACTTAGTCATTGATTTCAGTTTTTAAAAACTACAGGTTAAAGATTGTTAAAGTTTGGAGCTGTGAGAAAACTTTCATCATTCGTCAAACAATTCTTCAAGCCAACACCAATTAAAATTTTCCCTACTGAAAAAGATTCTTTTCCCTGTCTTATATTTTTATGCAACTAAAACATTTCGTATTTGGACTTAAACAGGAGGTGCATGAGATAATCTCATTCACTTGCAGTTAGGGGCACTACTTTATTCAAAACGGTTCTTAGAGGTAAAGTACTGTGGGGTCACCACTTATGAAAGAAAAGTATGTGGAAGTTTCACCAAATAAAATCCCACTTGTACTCTTTGTTACTTCCTAGAAACTGCGTATATCTGTATACAACCGAGATAAAACTTTAAGAAGTTTTATATACCAAGGACCACATTAAATTATATCTCGAAATCCTGTAGAAAGTATTAGAATTTGTTGGAATTGAGTCTTTCTATTAAGCTCAAAGGTTAACTAGTTCATTATGTAGAGTTTAGCTTGCCTAAAAGGAAGTAATAGAGAGTAACAATTCTGCAGTGTTAGTTCACGAGAAATCGACATTATTAATTGAAAATTGATCAAATAAATTCTATAAATTAAATCATTTCCTTGCTCACACTTTACAATCATGCTAAAATGCTTAAAGAAATTGTCGAGTTCCTAACCATTTAAAGCTTATTTGTGGTTATGTGAAGAAGGTGGTTAGAGTGTAAAGGTGTTTTAACCGTTTTGGGGAAGATGGAATTATTAAACTAGGTTTTTAGAGTGTACCGTTAGGATATCGTTGTCTCATATTTGTGTAAGCGTACACACAGTGCTGGTGAGGAAGACCACTTTTGAAGACTTAACAAAGGTTATGAAATCATCACCAGTTTTTATTTAGCTCGTTTTTTATCTCATGTCAAGAGATTTTACGTGTGTCACTGTATAAAGAGCATACTGCATAACAAATAGACCAAAATGTCAAGAAAATGTCAACTGAGGCTGAAACTGCCAGGAAGCAGGTTAATCTTTTTCTAAATGCATTTCGAGTGAAGTGTTGGCCTACGGGCTTTTTACTTGACTAATACCAAGACGGGCTACTAATTAATCTTTGTTAATACGATTGTTGATTACAGTAATATACTGATCAATAAAAAACTTGATAGACTGGTGCAAACTCAACTGAAAGTTGTATTAACATTCAGAAAACAGAAAAGAATTGGATTTACCTGTGACAAAAATCTGCAGTGTCATCTGAGTTTATGGAATCAAATGTGTTTTTATGTTAAAGATTTTAAATAGCAAAATACCTCAGAAAAAAGGCAAAAATAATTACTCACCAATTTTTGACCGAAAACACACCCTGAAATCCAGCACAAATACAAAAATAATTCTACAATATTTTGGTAAGAAAACTGTGACATTGTTCTTCTTGTGGAGTGCACTGATGTTCTCTTTACTAAATAACAAGGTATAATGACTGAAAGAAGCTGGAGAGGAATCTGTACTATTCAAACATTTCAGTGAAACTACTGGATGGGTTAAGGTACATACTTATCTTTCAAATCCTGTACAAATTATCAATTGTACTGTAAAACACGCTACAACTTATGACGAATAGCGTTTACCTTATCTGTTAATTTTACTAATATTTTTTCTCCGTCTTACGAAATCTAGTACTATTTTTTGCTTGCAAATATTGTGGCGCAAAGACAAGCTTCTCAGATGTCTTCTCTTTCACTTCAAATGATGTTATGATACCGTAATGGTGTGTTTTTTTCTATTGATTACGCAATTTATTAACCTTGTAGGTTTGTTACGCATACAGATGGGGGGCTGGGTTAGGTTTAGTCATGGGGAATGTTGATAGAAGCGTTTGTATTTTTGCTTGATTATCATCATCTAAAGACTTAGTTTGAGTCGATTGCATTGCCTCATTTTCTACCTCGATTGGTTATTTAGTTCTAACTAGGTTTAATTCTTATTTCTTCTTGTAGGGCTTAATGTGGTCTACTATCCTAGAAAAAAGTCCCTATAAGAAAGTGCCCTAGTTTGGGGCTTTGACAAGGGATTTGTTTGATACCAGCATTCTGCTTTTACTGCTATTCTTCCCCTGACACTAGTATACTTGTTCGTGTAATCAAGGTTTCAGCAATACTGTAAAATTTACTAACCAGTTTGGGAGATAACCCCTTTCGGATGAAAATGAGAATTCACCCGATCGGGGGGAAATTTTGCCTGATTCAGAGCATGAATATTTATGAGCTCATAGTGTCTACCTCTTCACAGTCGTCGATTTGTTTAATGAATGTATATGTATTTATACATACACATATATATGTATTTTATGTTCACCACACATAGAGCGAAACCACAAGGAACTTTCAACAACGTTTTAATAAACACAAGTGCACACCTTTGTGTGGAAAAAAGTGCACAAAACTTGCGGCTGTACCGTGTTACAACCGATAATGTAAAAATCAACCGATAATGTAAAAACGACCAATAATGTAAAAAAAAAAATTACCGATAATGTAAAAACAACCGATAATGTAAAAAAAAAATTACCGATAATGTAAAAACTCTCGTCTACCGATAATGTAAAAAAAATTACCGATAATGTAAAAACTGATCTAAGGACGTTTTCATATGGAATTGGAAAAGTGGAATTTTATCCAAAAAGTCATACGTTAATTCAGAATGGTCGTAAGTCATACCCCAGGGGAAGGGGCTCTCACCCCTATAGACCCTATAGTGGGAGATATTGGCCAACCATTGTTCTCAGATACGCATTCTGATTGGATGAAATCTATGGGCACCATTTTGGAGCCAAAGTACGAGCTTGCAAGATCATGTGTCGCCTATGGGCATTCGAGAAGTTGTGCGGGCTGTACGTACGGCCGGACGTACTCATCCTATGTAAGATAAACATGTTTTGTTTCCAAAATTGCGGCCGGGTTGTGCTGCATTTGGATGTACGAACAGACCAAAAGAGGGTACATTTGTATGGATTCCCATCCTATACAAAAGGAAGGCTTCGGTGGGCTCCAAAAGTTAGAAGGTTCAATTGCAATCCATCAAATAGCGATCGCTTATGCGATGTAACTTTACAGTATACAACTTAGTAGTACATGTAGGCCTAACGTTAGAGTTGGCTTAGCCTTAGAGTTAGATAACGACGTTCTCTACAAGGCCTAGCCTATACCATATACGGCAGTTCCGTCTCTGTATTCCGACTGCTTGATATTCCAACACATAAACCCAAATACCAGGGCTGTAACCGAGTCCACCTAATCCGAGTCCGAGCCAATTCCGATTCCAGTGACCCCAATCCGGGCCAATTCCGAGTCCGGTACCCCCCGAGTCCAAGCCGAGTCCGAGTCCAGAGGACCCGAGTCCGAGCCGAGTCCGAGTCCATTGGATAAATAAATGTGCAGTAAAATCCTTGGAAATTGGCAGCACCGCGGTGTAGTGTAAATACAGGAGCATGAGTGCAGGCAGGTACAGGTACCAGCTGGTCATGAGTATGGGTACCAAGCCATGGGTGTGGGTACAGGTATGGGAACCTGGCCATGAGTACGGATGGGGGCCAGTACAGGTACGGGTAACAGGTCATGAGCCCGGACACAGGTACTGGTCATGAGTACATGGTTTTGAGTTTGGGTATCAGGGTATGTGTGCCAGGTCATGAGAAGCTGGTATGGGTGCAAGTCCCAGGTCATGAACTTGAGCACAGACTAGGGGTAATACAACACGAGTATGGATACCAGGTCACGACTCAGGAACTTTCATACCCAAGTGTAGGTATGAAAGTTCAAACTTGAAGGAATTTAATGAGCACTGGTACAGGATCTGACCAGGTGGTATGGGTGCAGGTACATAGTCATTAGTAATTATAGGCACCACCTGCAGCTACTATCATGGGTACAAGAATAATATTAGGTGTACTTAGTAATAAGTGTGGTAGCCACTCTATATGAGTATCAAATACAGTATCTGGAATATTTACAAAGTTCTAGAACACAACCACCGCAATGTCTGGTACTCAGGTGCCCTTCTCTGGGGGTTATGCCCACCCCTAAATTTTTCTTAGCCCCTCGAAAATTGCACAAATTTAATAAAGGCTAGTAGTGAAGACATTAGATATCCCCAGAAATGTTAGCTTAAAATATATTAAAGATGCAGCTGCAAATTAAATCTACATATTGTAGCCCTATCCCACCCCACCCCTGCACACACCCCCCAAAAATATGTCGCAACATCCTTACTATTACGCCTGCCGATGCCTGTGCTGACACATCATCATCTCTATGGTTTGAAGTAAAGTGCAATTTTCATACCTGTTACACTATATACTTGATTTCAAGTACACAAAACTTACAACTTTGGCAAATTAGTATTGATCATTTTCTGATGCCTATAAACATATAGCTAATTCACTGCCATTGTGTGTTATTGGACTTCACACCTTGTAATCCTAAAGGCTGATGGTCAGTGCTTGAATAGCTTAATCAACTTGAACCATGGGCTTGTTGTATGAACCAAGGATGTACAAGTACTGGAGCAACTACCTACTATTTACAGTACAATCAAAGCCAATTAACAGTTTTTACAACAAAAGCAGTCAGATTTGCTGGGTCTGAGAGTTTAAGAGGAGACTATACAAATCTCCAAAGCACTGTGGATGATTCCAGGTAAATACAAACTACACTATAGCTGTATGGTACCTAAATATAATACCTTGAGTTGTGCCTAATCCATTCACTGGTACAAATGTGCCAATTGATTGTTATACACACCTTACACAATGCAGACAATGAACATAGGTCTGTGCCTTGCTTTGCAGAACATTGTCAGTAAATCTCCTCAAATCCTCCTATTCAAACCATAAAGTTATTATGGGCTCTGAAGGAAGTGATGCTTTTTTGCATCCTGTCTTCTGTAACAAATTTTACAAAAAGGCTATACTGTGTAGACTATATACTAAGGAAGGCTTAGTATTAAACTGCTACAAACGGGTGGTTCTTGCATTTGTAAGTTTTATCCAGATAAGATGTAAACAAACTGTCTATAGGCCTAACAGCATATGCCTAGGTCAATAGCTTCTGTTGATGTATATGAATTTTGCAATGGGGCCTTCTAACTGTACAGATCAGTCATGTGCATGAATGGACCTTAAATTTAGTAAACTTAATTTACTGTAGTGCAAGGACCTTTGTACTATACTTTTGATGAGGGTAATATCCAGGGGGCAGGTGGTGGCCAGATGGGGATCAACTGGGAGAGTAGCTATAGGCCTTTAAGCCTATATATTGCCAACATCACAAATTTTGCATGGTTACAATTAAAGGCAGTCCTCAGATCCAGTTGACCCCAGTTGCACTAGTATATAGACCTACATGATCTGAAGTACAGTGCATGTTGTATCACACAGTATTAACAGAATGCACCTATAGTAAGTCAAGACTATATAGATTTGTACATGTAGTACCAGTTCTGCTAGAAAGTTCAGCGTTACATTAAGTTACGTAGTCGTTCCTTGCTACCTATAGTATACTACAGCAGCTTACCTGGGGAAAACAGTTCATTGACAGGTTTGGTTTTAACTTCTATGGTTCAGTTCTAATGAGTTCATCATCATGTATCGTACTGCAGCACGAACAACTCATCTCCCCCCATGGACGGCGCACGGTGCAGACACAGTATATGAGTAAGAGGCTTTTTAAAACCTTTTAGCTTAAATCTATCTAGCAAGCGCTAATGCTCGTAACCACTTCCCAACAAGACCAGCTGCTGCATATACTGTACATGTACTGTAGAACTTCCGTGCAGCCAGCATAAAGACTTTGAACTGCAGTATATTGTTGGGCCTGTATGCCTAACAGTTAGAACTCATTCTGATCAAGCTAGAACTTAACTATGTGTGCTGTATACGATTCATTGGTTCAATATATATACACTGCACTATACATGAATGAAGACATATGACTGCAGCGCTGGTTTTGCATGGACATTGACAAACATTGTCCTGTTGGCTTTATTATATATTATGTATTAAAGAGCCTGGAATATAACCAGAGACACTGCAGCCTGCATGCACTTTGGCCTTCAAGCCATTTCACTTTACCATGATGACGTTGATAAAAATTTACCTCTGAAGGCCAAAAATCAAGCCCTAGGTTATGCCTGTACTATATTTGATGTGCTTACACAACCCTCCCCATTGTCAGGTTTCAGGTTGCTCCCCCTTTCCCCACTTTTGGGCACCCTTCCCCCTCAGGCAGTCCTGGCATAATTACTGATAGCCTATTGCACAATTCTCAGACTGCTTTTGAGTTGCAAGTAAACACTGTAGGTCTCAGGTAGTCAGTTAGAGGTCAGTGAGCACCCCCACTACCTGTACATACAGCCCATCAAAAGAGATGTGTTCAAAAATGAATGCTGCCAGACTCTGACTCGGATCATTGGATAGAATCAGACTTTGCTCAGACTTGGGACAGGTGGACTTGACTCCATCCCTGCCCAACAGTAACCTTCACTTTTGTTGTATTTAACGTCACATCTTGCAGACTAGTGGTCACTGCTTGAATAGATAAATCAGTTTAAGTTGAATAACCTGAAGGAATGTGTCAGTTCTTCAATCAAAGAATTTCTGTAGCTGGGTAATTACAATGGTTAATAATGCCACTGTTGCCATTACAGGAACTAGGCATGATACATGTTCAACCAGGCATGTATCATGTAGCACTTTTCCAACTAACTTAGAGGGCCATTTTTGTTAAAACCTTCTCTTCTTTATTTTATACATTCTTGAGTAGTTCATTGGTTACAAGACCAGACCAATTAATTTTCCCATGTACACCTTGCTAGCCTAGAGCCCCAGGAGGACTTAGAAAATCCTTTTCCCAAGAAAAAGCCCTTGCCCTGCCTACAGAATTCCAACCTGAGTATGTTTCAACCCCAGCTGATTCTCAATATATAACTCCCATGCCCCCACTGTCGCAAACATCCCAGGGGCACTTTTCCTAGACAATAGGCTGATAGACCAATGGTAAATATGAGCTAATATATGCTAGGGGGGCATCAAATTTTCACTTAAGTGGACTCGGCTGGACTCGCCTCTGAGTCCGAGTCCAGTTGCAGCCCATTCCGGGCCAATTCCGATTTCAGGACCTCCCATTCCGGGCCAATTCCGAGTCCAGGAAAAACTGGACTCGGGTCCGGAATTGAGTCCGAGTCCGGACTCGGGTGTTACAGCCCTGCCAAATACAACTCCTAAAACCCTTTGGCCTAACCGGCTAACCCTAATCCCACTACTAACCCTATTGAAGAGTTGTCGGAACATCCCCATAGAGACGTTGGAATCGTAGGTGTAGGAAGCTTCTCGAGACGGGGGGGGGGGGGCTGACATGAGGCTAGAATTCAATAGGGGGATTTAGCCATCAGGCGACTTAAGACTTTTTTATTTTTCACTGGGGAAAACGGTCTTTCCCCGGGAAACTTTGGCTAAACGAGCCTGTTGAATTATAGCGGCATAAACTTTGGATAACCGTCCTGGGAGAGGGGTCTAAGGGGAGGGAGTGTCCTCCTCTACTTTGGAAAATTTTCGGGTATTTGAGGGTCTTCAGATGCAATTTGTTGCAACATTTTTGACAAACTTTAAAGAAAATTACTGCAAATTTTTGACATTTCTTACAGAAGAGAAAAAAAGGGGGTTTTGCCCTTGGATCTTGGGGGCAGAAGCATACTTCAGCCTCTCACATTTTTGACTGGGGGGCTAAAGCTGCCCGCCCCCGCTTCCTAAGCTAATGGTTGGAATACCAGAGCTGCAGTGTGAGTCATAGGTGTAGGAACAGTGGCCTATTTAGGGGTTTATTGGGCCATGCCCCCACCCCTCACAGATGCCGATTTTTTTTTACTTCCTAAAGATAGTTTACGTAAAAATTTTAACACAAATTTTACTGCAAATGGTAGCTACCAGATTTCAGGTAAGGACACCTTATTTTTCAAAAAGATTTCAAAGAGAAGGGGGCACCTCATTGGGCCATGGTTCCCCTTAACTGATGCCGATGTTTTTGTTTTATTTCCTACAAAAATACGTCAATTTTTTAACACACATTTAGCTCAAATGTAGCAAATGTAGCAGAAGATTGCATGTAAGGACTCCCAATGTTTCAAAAATTTTCATAGGGGATGGGGGACACAATAACAGATCAAAAATTGCTCCTGGATGTATTAGTAGCATGGCAAAACTGAAAAATTTGCGTACCTTTGACTTTGATGTAGGCTTTTACATGGAATACATCCTGGTCAGTCACAATTTTATAAAACCTTGGCCTAGGCCTTTCCATAAAATAAAAAAGTCTCACTAGGAAGTGCTCCCCTATATTTACCCCTTCCCCCAGACCTCTCCTGAAACTTTCTCTAAATAATGAAAAATCTTAAATGATTAGTTCAACTTGCTTACAACTTTCCATAAAAAGCACCATTTTCCATGTATGCCATTCTGCATTAACGTACTAGTTTTCTCAGAAAGAAGAGGTAGGCCCAACCCAGAATAGACCCACACCCCCTTTCTTACCAGCACAAAAATAAGACACACTAAAATGAATTTTTTTATAAAAATAAAATCACTTTTAAAATTGTCAAAATAGCCTTCACCATTCTGCATTTTCATCACTTTCTATTAGCAAAAATTACTCAAAATGGAGGGTGTTATCCCCTCCCCCTGGACCGCTTTTCTTGCACCGGGTGACAAAGTAAAGGATGCGGCAGACAGTGCCAGCCAGAGTCAACCAATACGAATGATTGTCACAAGAGAACAGAACGCTGTAACTCACTTTGTTATACATTTTGTACGGAAAATTGTGCCTACACAGTGTACATGATATCTGGTATAGGTGACATTTGGCTCCAAAATGGCGCCCATGAAATAAGTTGGCCAATCTCTCCCACTATAGGGTCTCTACTCACCCCTAGTTTACAGCGTCCTCTTTCAGGTATATTTCCCTTAAAAGGGTATATTGAAAGACAGCAGAACAATTAAAGGTCACTTTTTCTCATTTGTCAAGGCCAAATACATATTGCTATCATATTTCTCCTTCATATTGTTACAAGACGACCCGTCAGGAACACCAGATTGAATCCGTCGATGAGCGTACGGAAAGTTCCAGAGAATTCAACTTCAACGGAGCCTTTCTAGAATTGTCTAGAAGTGAGAACTGTTTACGTAATGTGCCAATTATAGCAGCGGCCTGGCGACACTTCTAAGAAATTGTGCCATTGTTCATTACGGTGCATACAAGGAACGTTCTCGTAATTGCTCGACTGTATGCACTGGAAGTTTCTATTAAGGAACGTTCTCGTAATTGCTCGACTGTGTGCACTAGAAGTTTCTGTTAAATTCTGAAGATTTCTCGATTGAAAGCCTAGCGTATAAAAGGCAGTTCAGCAACTGTTGTAAGAGAGAGATAGCATAATACTTCATCGAGACCAGACGTTGTTGAGAAGTTATTCTCTGAGAGAATCACCTGAAGCCAGCCACTGACACTGCACACTTGAGATAAATTGCCATACGCCGTTTCTACACTGTGTATTGAGATCGTTATCATCCATCATCGCCTAGCCTTGTCATTAGTCGCTCGTGGAACCAGTTCCTACGTTGCAGCACGCTGCAGGTCTACTACTGTACCATCGTCGACGTGCATGCACTACCAACCCTTGGAGCAGACCAGAATAACATTAAGTAAAGGATTGTGAGTAAGTCTAATTAATTATTGTAAATTTAAGTAAGAGAAGGAGATTATAAATAATCATTAAGTTGTTGAATTTTAATCTCGTTCTTCTGTGATCTTTCGCTGTTATTGGTTTGACTTGCGACCACAAGCCGTAACAATATACTAAAAGCGCCCTCACTTCTGTTGTTCCGCAAGCTCACCAGAAAGAACATATCTACGATAAAAATATCATGAAAGGACTGCAACATATTTTATTACATAGAAGTGGGCCATATGGATGGCACAGCTTATTTGCATAGGTCTATGGCCCAATAGAAGGCCCCCTCTAATAAAAACCAGATATTTCAAACACTAAAGGACTGAAAATTATATTTTTGAAATGAGCATGTCAGGAAACCCAGGGGTGTTATTATCGTTATTCTAAAGCTGAAGGACGGTTATTCCTTCTCACCCGTTCCCCACCCCAGGGGAAGAAGGGGATGAAATCGAAGCTACTCACGCTTGATAAGAATTGCATCCTCGACCACGCTGACCACAGATCCGAAGTCAGTCATCCCGTCTCTCGGTCGTAGTGGGATGTGCGGGCCGTCAATAGGCCCACTTTTTAGGGTTAGTGTCCCCAAGAGCAGATTTAAGCATTTCAAAACACCCAGTTTTCATACTAGATGGTTACCAATTAAACTTTAGGAATATAATTTCGATTGCACTTGTAAATAGGGGTGAGAGCCCCTTCCCCTTGGGTATGACTTACGACCATTCTGAATTAACGTATGACTTTTTGGATAAAATTCCACTTTTCCAATTCCATATGAAAACGTCCTTAGATCAGTTTTTACATTATCGGTAATTCTTTTTACATTATCGGTAGACGAGAGTTTTTACATTATCGGTAATTTTTTTTTTTACATTATTGGTCGTTTTTACATTATCGGTTGATTTTTACAGTATCGGTTGTAACATACCTAGTCTATAAATTAAGCTTAGGGCAAAGAATGAAGCAAAATTGCTCGATATCTCAAAATCTGCGGAGTGAACTATCAGACATAATCCGTTTTTTTTTGTTCCCCTAGGGACAAAGATTTAAATATGCCAGCATTTCTCCTTCCTAGAATCGATGGAAATTTCCAGGTTGTTTTAAACGTACGTCTTCGTTGAATATGCGGGGTAGGATCGCAACGCGTCATGGGAGAAATTTGAAAATGGTGCCACCCATGGCAAAATTTCCCCCGAGCGGGCGCAAATCGATTTTCCCTCGAAAGCCGTTATCTCCCGAACTGTTAACGGTTTAAGGGACCCTTGTCATTTAGTCGTATTTTATTGTAATATTTGCAAGGAACCTTTTGAAGAGTAAAAATCAACCATAGTTCAGCATCAGCATTGTCTTACAGCCGCTGCAGTAACATTTCACTTTCTTTCCTGCAGACTTGTAGTATTCGAGTACGTACTCGTACTCGAGTCCGTACTCGAATACAAATTTCCGCGTACTCGTACTCGAGTGCATGGCCTCAGTACTGTCACTCGCACTAGTACTCCGGTACCGCGTACTCGTACTCGTACTCTGGATCTGCGTACTCGCACTTGCATTCGACATATCTTTACTTGTACTTGTACTCGAGTACAATAATTCTCCTACATACTAGCTGCTGCATTTAATTTTAATTATTCCATCAATTAACTTCAGTTCATTATTCTCAATTGGTTTAATCAATTGGCCAACAATTCAATTTTATCAAACTGGCAATTCTTTCTCGACAGAGGTTGACTCAGAGAATGCTTCCACTTTTTAAGGGAACAAGCGAGATCACGCAGGCTGTTGTTGCAAGAAACACATTAAATCTGAGTTGAGATGAAAAAGAATTGTATCAAAATTCCTTTTTAGTCAATCAGTTAATGTGTAATAGCAAAAATTAAATGTCAATGAAGTGTTTTAGTTTTACACCAGAGTTTAATTGTAGAAAAGATTTCACAATGGGTATTGTCCTAGATAATATTAAATTTAGGAAGCCTCTGTCCATCCAGCTCTGCATGTATCACATGAGCACTACACTCTTAAAACATCGGGGTACATTTAACCAGGATCGGTGTTCTGTTTACACCAACACAGTCCTGGTTAAATTTTCCTTGAAATCCTAGTTAAACTAACGCAAATTCTGGTTAAAGTAACTAGGATTTGAGTTAGTTTAACTAGGATTTCATGGAAAATTTAACCAGGATTGTGTTGGAGTAAAGAGAACACCGATCCTGGTTAAATTTAACCCATGTGTTTTAAGAGTGTACAAAATGGCTATCCTGCCGGAGGCTGGTTGGAGATTGCGGAGTTTGAGACGAAGGCCTACATGTAACAAAGACATCTAATACTGTGTACATGCAGTCCTTGAGTACATGCAGTCCTTGAGTACATGCAGTCCTTGTTGCTCCACATATGTAACAATAGGGTGATAATGAATCTGTCACGGTGATCAAATCAAAATAACAATCTGTGAAATTTCACTCGTACTCGTGAGCTGTGTACTCGTACTCCAGTCTTTTGTACTAGTACTCGTACTCTTGCTCTCACGAAATTGTGTACTCGTACTCGTACTCATGTATCGTGTACTCATACTCATACTCGTACTGTGGGCTATGTACTCGTACTCTCAATTTTGTATTCCACTACAAGTCTGCTGTCCTGAGAGAATCTGCCCTATAGGTGGTTAATCTGACTGTGGCCATTCCACATATTCATCCAGTTTTTCAAAGGAGGAAAGATTTGATCACAGCTAAGTGAATCCAAGCTTTATGATCCGTGAATAACCTAAATGGTAATGCCAAGAGATGGTAACGTAACGAGGTAAGCATATAAGTTTTAAAATATTAATTAAAGGCAGAAAATATAAAGTACTGCTTTCGGCCAGCTCATGCGTAGTATTTACTGGACTTCAAGAAAGCCTTAACTAGACTTGCCTTTCAATGAATCTGGTCTGCAGTGTGTTATTAAATGGCAAGACGAAGTACACGTCTTTCCTTATTTTAAGAGTCTCCTTTTCTGACAGTTGTACACATGTTATATACATAAAACTTAAATGTTCTCTCGTAGAAGGCAGAATTTTAAATGAAGTAACTAAAATTTCGAACTTTCTTTAATAAAGCCCCAAATTTTCAACCTAAAATTTGCGTAACTTCACTACCCTTCTAGTGCCCTGCTGCCATTGGCAAGGGCTTCAGGTTGCTGGCTTTTCCTTCGGGGAGATTGACATTTGGTGGAACAAAGTCTGTTACCATCCTGCTATAAACGTGGTAATGATTTATGAAATATGAAGGAGATGTAGCTATAGTATTATTACGAAAACTGGATCATCAACTTGTTTTGTTATAAGATGATTGAAGGCCATGATTGTTTATTTAACAGATAGGTTTTGTGTTGTTATATGTCTGCTTGTTTGTTCAACAGGCTCTTGTCTGATTTTGCTGTTTAAAAATTAATACACAACCTGTGAATCCTCGCGTATGATTTGACAGTCCCATGTGTGCACTAATATATTAATAACAGAAGCTTATGCAAATCTTGGTTATAGTGTTACACTACAGTTGGTGAGCAGTTAAATAAACCTAAATAAACCAGCTGATGAGATAAATATTTTCAGTGGAGGGTAATGAAAGTTGATGGGTATATTAAGCAGTCAGCCCGAATTTATCTTGAAAAAAGAGCTAAATCCTACAAATATCGTCCGACTCGCATTGCCCTTCAAATATCTTTCATGATATTTAATAAATATATGGCATATTCAAGGTAAACCAAGGAGGTTCTCTTCGTGAATTTAACAAATCATTAAGACAACTTTTGTCACATGGTCCTCAAGAGTCATTCATGAAATAGGATACACGGGTGCACTCATTTAAATTGCGGTGACTGCATTTTCCCCTTAATGTTTATTTGGTTATAATTGGAAGGTTTTGTACTCAATAAGGCCAAAATTAACTTTAAGAAATCCATGTGAAGTTCATATAGGAAGGCTACAACTTCGACTGAATTGCTCAATTTGTCACGTGAATTTGCCCCTCCTTTTGTGACCCAGTGCATGAATTTGTTCAGTGTTCTTGATTTGAAGACAATAACTAAGAACAGTCCAGCATAGCCCATTTGCCACCCACTCATCATGAAGTAGAAGTTTTGACCATTTCCCCGACTTTTCAACTTTTAACTTATCCGTGTTCTAATATGACTAATCAGCCAATCTGATCTGCCGCAAAAAAGACAGTCTTTATCTAGAAAGATGATAAGCCGTTACACAGTTCTACTGAATTTCTTTTAATTCTGTCGAATACTTAGTGTTATCCGACTTAACGTAGTCCCAGACTTGAACGCAGACTAATTCTGTCATTTACCCCGCGAAAACACCTTTTAGAATCTCCACTTTGTTTAACAATCAGATCCCTTTTACAAATTTGTTCAAATGTCTCAGCTTTACCTGCGCATTCTCAAATGCTCAAATCTAAGGGTAGAAACTTTTACGGCTGTTTGTTGCCTGTATGGAAGATACGCTTCTTACACGGTAGGTAAACCTGAGTTGGTAGCAGAATATTTTTACTCTTAGAAGTGCACATGGCAAGTTCGTTTACTTCTTTTTGTACCTCGCTAAATATTTATTCGATCAAGAAATCCGGTGGCACAAATATTTGGCATGTTATCTTCGTTCACACTGTCTTCAGAGGCTCGATATATACTTGCCTGCAAGTGAAAAAGGGGTAGCTGTTTCTGGTTAGATTTCAAAAGGAATACCGCCGAGGAACAGCTTAAACCTTATTCTTAGCCTGAAAAGACTGCCAAGTATTTTTCGTGCATTCTAAAGGTCCCTAATTTTGATTAAGTTATTTTGATTTTGTCAGACAGTCTGGAAATTACAGTTAGCTAGCTGAATTACATGTTAGGAAAGTAACTTATTAGGGTATTAGAGGACCGAGGTTACATCCGTCATAAAAAGGATTTCAGGTGAACGTGTCCAACTCGAGAAGTTGTTCGATTCAGATAGTCGCTCCCTCGAGGTCGTTGTTTGGTACAGCTATCTGGCAGGGATATAAAACAAGGGACATCTACTACTCTCAGCATTTGGAAAGGCTGTGAATACATTCGAACGTCGAATGGTGAACTTTTTCCCGACAATTAAGAGTTGCATCCATGAGAAACTAATATATGTCTCAAGAACGGGTTACCCATAACCTACATTTTAAAAAAAATCTTTGCAAAGAGTACAAGATGGAAAATTAAAGTATAAGGGGAGGACGAGATAAGCAAAAAAAAAAAAAAAAGAAACTATCGGAAAGTATATTTTATCATTTGACAATATCAATTTGACCTTTGCTCACCCATTTTCATTTATGTGCTACAACAGGATGGTGGATCTGGTCATGGAAGTATTAACTCCGAGGTAGTTCTTCCAAGGTAGAAGCATGAGATCATCTTTGGCGTGGATCTCACTTGCCCTCCTTAAGGCCCACTGTAGTAATATCCCTCTGTAGGGGACAGGGAGAGAAGCCCCAGGAGGCTCTGAAGCCTTTACACGATTCTGGGCACTAAGATAAAGCATTTCACTGTCTAAAAATGGCATACGTACTAAACAGAAAAAACATCGCAGTTTGTCCATATCTTTTCAAAAAAACGTAGTTCGGAACTAACCGTAGGTCGATTTCTTCACGAAGTAACCGGCGGAATTGATGGTTGGGAGGATGGAGGGTTAAAGGGTTTTCGACGGAGTTTTGCAATGATTGTTCTCACTTTGCAAAGCTATGGTAGGATATCAAGAGTATAGAATGGATGTGCGCTATATAACGCACGCCGGAAAATAACATTTTTGAGGACATTTGAGTAAAGTTTGCCTCCTTTTACAATGCATTTAACTATCTATAAATGACATCAAATACGCGCAAAATAGACCTAAAAATTACAATGAACCCTATTGTTTCATAATAGCCAGATTTAACGGGAATTTGATTTCTTTATGATGCAGCAGGTTTAAGGGTTTGGAGCTATAGGATTGGCAACTGCAAAGGTTACACTTAGTTTTGCAATAATCCAAAGCACGCTCTGTCCTTCTTAACTTATTACCTGGAAAATTAGCCCAAATGAACGATTCACCCAGGGCTCTGTGTACAAAAGGGATTTAAGGCATTTTAGTAACGTTTTGAAGCACTAAATCTGCGGAAGGAGTCGGAAAGTGAGTCTCCTGCGCAACAATCACAATACAAAGTGTTAGCATTTTCAAGTGTTTACAGCAAACACAAAAGCACCTCTACTTTACGATATGAGTAAGTGGAAAGCCTGCGCAAACTGCACCGAACTGACTACACCCGACTCTGAAACCAACCTGTTTCAGACGTGTCGGCTAAGTGTGTGCCAACTTTTGTTTTCCAACTGACTTGCGGTCACGATTACAATCCGTCAGTCTCTTTTATGACCACAAAGGAGATATCAAAATGCTTGATATTCGAAGTGGGGTCGAGGAGGGTGGGAAGAGTCCCGTTGAAGTTGAGTAAAGTCTTGGCAGTGTACAGCTGGCATCTACCTAACTGTAACCTACGGTTTAATGAATTGGCCAATAAAGAAGCGATTGCAAAATCCGACAACGGTTGCAGAAATTCAATGTACTCACCCTCATTTGTGATTGATGAATAGTAGATAGACTGATATTAACGTTCAAAGTAAGTTGCGTGGTTAACTTAAAACCCGACTGAGACCAAAAGCAACTGAATAAGAACCTTCAAGACTTTTATTCCACAGTGTCTGACATGGTGCCCATTTTATGGCAAAAAATTGTGTAATAAGGAACTTCTATTCTCCCAACAGCCTCAAAAGACAATGGCTTTTCGAGTAGTGTAGAACGGATCACTTACTGACACAGATTCTTGAATCTGTGATATCCTACAAGCAGAATAATTTGAAATATAAATTTAATCTAGGAGGGGTTAAGTTTCTTGTTAAAGGTACCCAAAGCATTTCCAGGAGACAATAATTCACTTAAGTAAAACGTGATCATAAAATTTTCCTACATTTCTTTAACCCCAAATAAAAGGATTTATTTTCTGACAAGGTAAACTAATTGCGGAAGAAAGTGGCATTTTGAAAACTTCAGGTGGGGTGTGGGGGTGTAGCACCCCCCCCCCCCCCGTAAAGACGCCGTACAGACGGCCCTGCCTGGAAACAGTAATTAGAACAATTAGTCCATTCCTTTCTCTTAATTACCTAAGCACTTACCGAAGAGAGAAATCTCGGCATAAGTTTAGTCTCAATGAACTTGTTATTGGGTCCTTGTGATTGAAGGTGGCTCCTTTAACAACTACACATCTTCAAGGGGAATCTACACGTCCCTAAATATCAACAGGAAGAAATAGGAAGTGCAATAGACAGCCTGGAAAATGTTCTAGGCACAATACCCTAGTTCATAAATGATCTGAATGATGGCAATTATACCAATGCAAATTGAGCTTCCTGTCACTAGAGATCTCAAGCGCTCTTACTCAAGATATGATAATGTCTGACTCTGCTATTTGTCAGCAGGACTGGTGCATAGGAATTTAAGTATGGGAGAATAACGTCTGGTGATTTGGACCGAAGATATATTTTGGCTTGGCTGTACTTTAACAAAGCAATGACGTGAAACACAACCAGTTCGGCGTTGTTGTCGTTCCAGTTATTGGCGGAGAAACTACAAGTTTTCAAGTGAGAAGTGTAAAACAGAATACCTTAGGGCACCACGACTTATCCTCGTTGTGAAAATGACTCCTAATCTTCCGAAAAACGGACTAAATGATATGTAACTTCTGAAGCAGAATATAGACTACGTAAAGAGACTCGCCAATCTGTACAACAAAAGAGCCTTAACAATTTTCGGACCTACACTGTTTAAACACGTAGGGATGCACTGTGCAAGCGTTCTCCCTTACCTATTAATTTCTATGAACTGGTGTTATCTTCATATCAATACTAGCTGGCATTTCCTGACAGGACCGTTTCTGAGATGAGGGGTTCATACATTGAAATATGACAGTACTCATTCAAGGCACGATGAAATATCCAAATGCGACCAAATATGTCTACATGGCTACTTTATCAAAGTTAAAAGGATGGTCTAAGCTCGAATCAGGATTGGTTATAATAGAGGGGTACTTATTCTTAACAATCTGGTTAAATTTCCATTGAAATCCGATGTGTG
The DNA here is from genome assembly GCA_029531755.1 of Holothuria leucospilota. Taxonomy (NCBI): domain Eukaryota; kingdom Metazoa; phylum Echinodermata; class Holothuroidea; order Aspidochirotida; family Holothuriidae; genus Holothuria; species Holothuria leucospilota. The sequence goes on from CM055971.1 coordinate 26,729,970, forward strand.
GTTCTCAAAATATCAGCAGATAAAGTTGTCACATTTTCAACACAATGTCAACTTGAAGTAAGCACATATGATGTCATGCCCTTACATTAATGAGCAGTCTTTTGTTTGTCTTTAAACTTTATCACCAATTTTCTCCTCAACAATCACATGTTATTGGGATGGGATTGCATGAAAGAAATAGGAAAATTACAAACTTCACAGTCCCCATGGGGAGGTCCTATCCCTATTAATTTCAAGGTCAACACAACAGACTGATAAAACAAAGGAAACAAAGCACTCCTTATCAATGTGAGAAAGTGATATCAGGGAGCTGCCTTGTAATATAACTCTCACTTGCCTCAAGCTCACTTTGGGTCTCAAAATGTAGTAACTTCTTTTGCTGATATCTCGAGTAATACATGTCCGATTTGAATGAATGTTTCACCAAAATGCATAGATTTAGCTCCTTTTTCTCATATGAAAAGTAAATTTAATGAGTATACAAAAAACGCATTATACAAATGTAGGAGCAGGGGAAAGGGGGTAAGAACTGCAGCCCCCAATTTCAGGAAAAGCCAATTTCTCGGATAATGTTTGAAAGGACGGCAGCGCAGGTTATCTTAGTTAGTCAAGAATAAAAATAAGGAAAAAAAAAAAAAAACAGAAAGCATAAAGGTTTAATGACTCATTACTGGAAGGATATAATTTGTTGCACTGCGTTTATCCCTCAGGTTAATCCTTTTTGACTTTTACTGTCCTCAGATGACCTTTGAACTCCACAAAAACAAGAGGGTTCTTATACTCACCGTGAACCATCTACAGACTAAGTATGACAAGTGCTTTGCTTCCTTCCTTGCAATGTCATGTTCAGTGGCGCCGCCAGGCTTTGCTGATTGGGGGGGGGGGCACAACAGATGATGTCGTAATGACACTTCAAGTCTGCGCAAAATGTTTTTTTGTGTGTGTGTGCCCCCCGCTGTTTTCGTATGCACAATGGGGATCCTTCCTTTGTCAGGTGTCACTGCACTGAGGTGCCGTCCTGGGGGAGGGGTCTAAGGGGAGGGGGTGTCGCCCTTTCCTTTTAAGAAATTTTTGCTTATTTAAGGTTTCTTAGATGCAAAATGGTGCTATCTTTCAAATTGGAATATTTTTGGAGCTGATCATATATAGCTGGAAAATGTCCATAATCTAGTGAATTCTAATTTTTGGTTAGGTGAAAAAGGAGAGCATGTTGTCTAAGAGAAGAATACGTTGTCAACAAGCCTCCTGAAGACTCCCTTTTGGCTACTTTACCGTCTTCTATTGGCAAAGATTTTACCCCAAAATACGTGCGTGGAGTCCACAGAAACATTGCTGGACTATAACAAAATTTTTCGTCCCCTTCATTGTGCATTATAAAAGGGCATCTAAGGCTGGCAGATACTTGTATAGGGCCGCCCGGAAGCTCTGGATAAAATACATAAAATGGAGCAATGACATAATGCTTATTACTTGACATCCAAATGATAATATAGAAGAGAGCAGTTTACAACTATTGTATTTTTACTAATTTTGGACAAAAATCCAGATGAACAGCTTCCAGCAATAGGGAACGGGCGGGATGGAGACTATTGGTGCAGGAAGGTGATATATTAGACCTCCGTGGTGGGTAAGGCAAAAGGGGTGAAGGACTAACAAAGGCCTTTTTCAGAATGATCTTTTGTCGTAAGTGTATTAAAAATCACCATCTGTCAAGGGCGTAGCCAGCAATTTGTCAAGGGGGGGGGGGGGCGAATCCCATAGACAGACTCTCAGCGCTTTTCGCCACCATGGCGCAAGAAAATTTTTGCCCAAAGTGCCTCCCAGATCGCTGGAAGTGGCACTTCCCAAGCCTATAAAATAAATATAAATAGATATATAAATATCTGTGATAGAAAATGATTAAATAGATCTATCACTCAGTTGAAGCACACCTCACCCTACCCCGTACAAAAATCTATAGCTTAATCGCCTTTTGGGATCATTTTAAATTTCATTGGGGGTACGCGCCCTCATGCCCCACCCCCCTCCCGTGCTGGCGCCACTGGTCATGTTTACAAAAGTTTCAGTTTGTGACTTCAGGTGACCTTAAATGACTTGTGTCCTTCACCGAAAAGCAATGTGGTTCCTCCTCTTAACATGACAAATATACTTACTGTAAATACAAAGTATGAACAGATTCTGTTATTCCCATCTTTAAATATCATATTAACAAGTTTTTCAGTTTTTGACCTCTGGTGACTTCAAATGACCTTTGACCTCAACCAAAAAGAATAGTGTTCTTTCTCTCAAGATGACAAATCTATAAACTTAATATAAAAAAGTGTATGGCATTGCTATCTGGACATAACATGTTTCCAAGCCATTTTATAAGATTTCGGAGTTTAGTCTCCGGTGACCTCATACGACCTTTGGTCACAACCGAAGACAATAGGTTTCTTCCTTTCAGCATGGCAAGTCTATGTACCAAATACGTAAAGTGTCTGTCTTTGCTGTCTTGAGAAATCGTATTTACAAGGTTTTCGGTTTTGACCTGTGGTGAACTCAAATGACCTTTAACCTTCACCAAAGACAATAGGGATTTTCCACTGAACATGAAAATATCTATATTCTAAATATGAAAAATGCCCGTCTTTGCTATCTTGAGATATCTAAATACAAGTTTTTCGGTTTTTGATCTCTGCTTACCTCAAATGACTTTTAATCTCTCAACTTGACATATATATATATATATATATATATATATATATATATATATATATATATATATATATATATATATATATATATATATATATATGTATATATATGTATATATATATATATATATATATATATATATATATATATATATATATATATATATATATATATATATATATATATATATACCAAATGTAAAAACTGTCTGTGATTACTATCTTGAGATATCGGACCTACAAGTCATTTACAGGTTTTTTGCAGTATAACCTCGAGTGACCTTAAATAACCCTCACTTCCACCAAACGCAATAGGGCTCTTTCACTAATCATGACAAGTCTATGTACCAAATATGAAAAGTGTCTGTCATTGCTATCTTGGAATATCGTGTTTACAAGCCACTCACCAGGTTTTCGCAGTTAAACCTCCGGTGACCTCAAATGACCTTTGACCTCCACCAAAAAAAGACACGGTTCTTTCTCTCAACATGACAAATCTACATACCAACCCACTGAAAAATGGGACGATTTTGGAAGATTTTGGACTACGTTTTCTCGTCTTCCAATTTCGTCCTACGCCTTTCGGACGATTTTGGTAGGAGAAATTGTTGCCGGCTTTTGGAAGTTTTTCAAGGTTAAGAAGATAGGAATGTTTCAACTGGCCGACTATTTCACCTTGAAATAGGGATTATTACCAGGCCCGTAGTCAAGGGGGTGTGGGGCGAAGCCCCCTGAAATTTTGTTGTCCCCTCCAGAGAGTTTGAATCTTACCATTGACTTAATGTATTTGTAAACATTTGGCCCCCTTGAAAAAATTTTCGTCCCCCTAGGAAAATTTTTGCCCCCCTACAGTACCTTGTCTGGCTACGGGCCTGATTATTACCGGTTTCAACTACTGCTGAGGGACAAATTTAGTTGTTTCTTTCAAAGCACGAAGAAACCTTGAAGGTTATTATGGTTCCTGTTCTACAATGGAATGAGTCCAGGCAGCAGCACTGGAATGTATAACTGTCCTTGACAACTTTTAATTGCAGGACGATTTTGAAAGATTTTGAAAGAAATCGTCCAAAAGTAGTAATAGTTTGTCCTATTTTTCACTGGGAATTAAAAAAAGTGTCATTCATTCCTATATTGAGATAACGTGATTGCAAGGCTTTCAGTCTTTGACCTATGGGCATCTCGAATGACCTTTGACCTCCGTCAAGAACAATAGTGTTATTTCCCTTAACATGAAAAATATACATACCAAGTGTGAAAAATTTACGTTATTCCTGTCTTGAGATGTCTTGATTACAACAAGCGTCACAAACACACATACACACAACAAACACACATGCACACGCCATCGTGACTGCACTGATTCCTTTTTGTCTTCGGCAAAGGAATCAACAAAAAAAAAAAAAAAAAACACCAGATGTCTTCAAGTAAGCCCTAGAAAAACTTTCTCAAACACTTCTATATACCAAATTAGCACCTAGCACCCCGAAGCCCCATCCCCACTTCATAGCTTTTTTTGTTCTTTTCCCTACGGCACAAATACCAAGAACCTTTAAGGTAGTTTGGATTCTTTGCCGAAAACGAAAGGAACCAATTCAGGCACGGTGGCGTGCGTATGCAAGGGTGTGTTTGTGACACTTGGCATTTAAACTCGATATCTCTAAATAGGAATGATAGATACGTCATAACTTGTGTATAGATATATCACATTAATAAAAAGATCCCATTAAAAGAAATCCCTACTGTTTTTGAGGGAGGTCAGAGGTCATATCACGTTACGGTGGGTCAAAAAAGAAAATACATTTTAAACATGATATTTCAAGTACGGAAGCATGAATACTTTGCTTACTTGGTATGTGGATGTGCTATAGTCAGAAGATGAATCCTATTGTTTTGACAGAGGTCAAAGGTTATCTGAGGTGAATGGAGATAAACTGTAAGAATCTTGGGAATTGCTTGTAAACACAAAAGCCCAAGATTAGAATGATGGATCATTTTATTATTGGTATGTGTATTTATCATATTAAGAGAGAGCCTCCTATTGCTTTTGGTGACCTCCGATAACCTGTGATAGCCCTATCGGAGGTCACGGAAGGTAAAACTTCAAAAACTCGGCAGTTTCTTGTAAACACCATTTCTAAAGATAGGAATGATGGACTCTTTCCATACTTGAAATGTGGATTAATTATTTTGCTAAGAGGGACAACCCCATTGTTTTGGTGGATGTCAGAGGTTGTGTCAGTTCACCAGAGGTCAAAACAAAATACTTTGTAAAACACTATATCTCAAGGTAGGAAGCATGAATACTTGTCATACGTGTCATGTGGACGCGTTATAGTCAGAAAATGATTGCGTTTGTTTTTGGCGAGGTCAAACGTCATGTGAAGTCACCAGAAGACAAAACGTAAACCCATGTTAACACGATATCTCAAGTAAGGAATGGTAGAGAGTTTAATACTTTTAATAGTAGTTTATCATATTAAGAGGAAAACTTACTTAGTTGTGATGGAGGTTGGAGGTCATGTGATGTCATCAGAGGTCCAAAATAGAATCATTGTAAACACAATATCTTCATTAAGGTAGGAAGCATGTATACTTTTCATACTTGGCTTGTGAATGCATTGTAATCAGGGAACGAACAGTATTGTTTTTGATAAATATCAAAGGTTGTATGAGTTCATCGGAGGTGAAACACTATTAGAAACCTTGGAAAGTGCTAGTGTAATGCAATAGCTTGAGATGCCAAAGATGGATACCGCCCTTTTCCTTCCTGTAATGAATCACTACTCCTGGGCTTTTTGGTTGTCCTTCATTTTATGTTTCAGCTGTCTGCCCTCTGTTTTTTTTTCTCCAGGCGATGGTCTCAAATGGCAGGCTTCAAATCATGTAATACTGTAAATAGCACATATATGGCTGTATGCCAACAGGTGACCATTTTTGATTCCTTGAAGAAGGGAAAAGGAATCTATGCAATCACACGAGGGTCTATGTATGTGTATACATATGTATGTGGGTGTGCATTTGTGACGCTTAGCTTTCAAGTCGATATCTCAAGAAAGCAGTAAGGAATACTTCTAAAACTGAGGAAGATCCCTCTTGTTTTTGGTGGAGGACGGAGGTTATGTGTGGTTACCAGAGGTAAAAAGCCGAATATCTGGTAAACACGATAGCTCAAGGCTAGAAGGGTAAATTCTTTCCATGAGTGGGATATTGATGTCAAAAGTCAAAAGATGTACCCTCTTTGTAGGGGTTGAATGTTATCTGGGGTCATCGAAGGTGAAAAACAAACCTTGAAAATTGCTTGTAAACATGATATCTTTTTGTACTAATGATGGACACTTTTCGTACTAAACATATAAACTTTTCATATGAAAAGGGAGAATACTATGATCGTTTTTTGTGGAGGTCAGAGGTCCCTTGAGATCAGCAAATGTAAAACTTGGAAAACCTTGTAAACAAGATATTTCAAGACGGCCATGATAGATACTTTTCATAGTTGTTTTATAAATTTTTCGTATTAAGAGAGCAAACCCTATAGGTTGTGATGGAGGTCAGAGGTCAGCTGAGGTCACCAAAGTAGGCACTACGAAAACCTTGAATAGGCAGTGGTGTGTACCTCTAAATTGGTGTTACGACACTACCGAAAAAGGCGACTGATTTTTTACAATTCCAAAGAAAAGGCATGTACAAAACATTATATATCTGTTCACTAGCATAATTCTGGACCACTGATAAGTAATTATAACTGTAATTACCTAATTGTGACACTTGTCGAAGTGGAAGACGCAGTGGCAACAATATGATTAGAAATACCTTTCAATCAACATGCATATTGATTGTGCAGTAGACATTGCTCGGTTTGTCATTTTGAAAGCTTGGATTCGAACCGGATCGAATTCAATTTTCTCTTTAGTTTTTGTTACCTAACTTTTATCTTGTGTTACTTAGCGTACTTAGGATATAGATTTGCCATTTTGTATGGAGGATCCTATTGTTTTTGGTGGAGATGAAAGATCATTTTTAGGTCCCAAAGGTCTAAAACCGAAAACCTTGTACACACGATATTTCAAGATAGGAATGATGTACACCTTGCACTGAATTCCACGGCACTGCCCAGCACTACCAAGACCGCCCCCGAATACAGGATGGCAGAAAAAAGTAAATTAAAAACTTGAGAACGACTACTTTTTGGTAAATCATAACGGACTTTCTGATTTACCAAGTGCTTGAGCGTTGACCGTCTTTGCTTGCTTTGTTACGGCTCGGGATAGTCTTACTAGATGCTAAACTAGGCAGTACCGGTCTTAAATCGAGGTCAATATAGCAGTTAGACAACAATTTCAGTGCCATTGGAGAGTTTCAAAAAAGGCAGAAGGAGCGGGGGTTGAGCCATCCGTCTTCTGAGTTTTGATATTTGTATGGTATTTTCGCTCTTTTTAAGACAAAAAATCTTTAATCTGAAAATTATGGGCTAGGGGAGGGGCTGCAATCTTGCCCCTGTTCCAGCTGCCCTGACCAAGTATCTTGAAAGGAGGATTTCCTAAAAAAAAGTGAAGACCTAGGGTACCTCTGATATTGCATTGGCAAAAATTTTGACAAAATTCATCTACTTTCAACCAACTTGGTCTCAGTGAAGCACAAATTGTGTGGAATAAACCATTTTAATAAAATGTCAAACGTTTAACCTTCTGATTGAAATTGACGGTACTTAGTAGAAATATTCTTTTAAATTGCTTTACAACATGCCTCAAGATATTAGCCACATCACCAATATAAAGTGGTACTTTGAATTACTCAAAGGGCTCATGACTGGGCAAAGACAGGCGAAGACGAAAGAACGTAATGTTCATTTTACTTTACAATATTTATTTAATTTTTGGTAACAGCGATAGATACAGTTTAACATTTTATATTTTCGCTTTATTCACTACGGTCTAGTACTTGAGTGAATCTTATTTTCACAACACGAGAGTCCAAGCAAAAGTTATCAGCACCAAAATCAAGAAAATATATTAAACGTTTGCCTTGTATTAAACTTGTGAAACTTTGTCGTTGGCAACGCAGTCAGTTACAACCGATTCGTACGGCAATCATTTGTATCTAACAGAGCATTTACATACTATCTTTATAACTTTAATGTAATTTAACAGTCACATCACTTTTAGTTTTTGTATCCATCAGTTACCTAATTAACTGTCACGTGACACGTGACAAACTGCCTTTGTGCTGTTTCCAACTACGCACAGGCCTATTTTGTGCTTTCTCTTTGAAGTTTTGGTGGACGACTTTGCAAGTTACTAAATGTTAATCCGCTGCAGTGAAGTTATTAATCAAAACACTTGTATTGTTGCGATCTTTACTTCATTGTAGTCACCAAAGGAAACATTACTTCATTTTCTCTTTAAAATGATTTTAGAAGGAATGCATGATATTTTGACTAACTGATTTTCAGAGTAATGCTGTTTACGTTGTTAATGAAAGAATTGTCCTGATGCCAATTTTTTCTTCAGTCAGATCGGTCGTAGTTTCATTTCTGTGTATTTGATGTTGCAAGAACTGCCGGGGAGATTATACCAATAAAGGCAATTACTTCCGTAAGCAGCGTTGAGATAAGCATTACTGCAATAACCGTACCACCATCCACCATTGGTATTGCAATTATAACTGCAATAATAATAATAAGTGGCGCAGTTATAACTATAAGCATCGTTGTCACGGTCTCGAGTAGTAAATGGTCGGCCATTGTTGTAACTCATTTTATCACCTGTTTAGGAAATATAAATGACAAACATCATAGGCTTTAGAGATAAATAACACGCCCTGCCAAATTTTCCTTTACAAATAATATGAAATCATCATGTCATGCCTTGTAAGGTAGCAACTCTTGTCTCCATCAGGAGATTCTCTAAATGAAAATTGTTGGTGAACTTTATGATTCAGTAAACCTAAATGGTAATGGTGTGTACTGAAAGCTAGAAATAGGTTAACCAAATTCTGTAGTAAACGTTGATTATTCTTGGAAAGAGCGAACGACAAGTTTACTACCCATGGTGAAGGCAGGGCCGTTGTGTTTCCCATGGCTATTTATAGATTACATGTTTTTTATTATTCACCTAATGCTTTTTTTTTTGTAGTTTTTATATTCCAGAGCAGCTATGACATATGAAAAATATGTGTTTAGGTCTAAAGCAGACAAAATCTTTGTATACACGAAAGAATGGGTACTAGAAAAATACATCAGTAAGTTGCAAACTAAGAAATGTTTGCAGACAGGAAATTAACAGTCTATCTTTTGTCTAGAATAATGTCTAGAAAAGTCTTGTATTTATGCTGTATCACTTGACAGATAATGTGCCCGAATTTGGTTAGAGCTGTAATCTCCTTTGTTTAAAATTTGAAAGATTTACCTGTTACAACTTTTATGAATTAAATCGCTAAGAAATTCTAACAGACTTTTCAAATAGAAGGGGTAGAAGAAACGTTAATCTTCATATTTGTGTGAATGCATGTTATAAAGATATCGTTATCATTTTGATATCATTATCATTTCGACTTTAACTTTGAGGAAAAAAATCTGCCAAGTATGCACTCTGTCAAGTGGAAATTTTAAGGTTTTGTCAAGGAAGCATTTGGTTCATCCTGGTATTACATCGTTAACACACTCAAAATGTTTCATCAGAGGGGACGCAAACTTTGGCCCCATCTCCACCGTATTTACGGTTAGATCCCCTCCCCCATCCTTCCTGTTGTTTCGAGTATAGATCTGATACTACAGTTTAGATATTACTCTCTCACAGTTAATAGTTGATTTAAAGGTGGGTTAGACAAGCAATTCTTTCTTTTCTAACATTTGAAACTAGCTCCTACCAAGTTTTGCATACGTAGATTATAACGACCCTTTGGTAAATCTATTAAATAACTAAAAACAGCACACACGTACACACAACCTTTCAGACTCAAGGAGAAAACGTAATGTTAGACAGATTTCACTACACTTATATTTGTTTAACAAACCTGCATCTCCTTCAGTGTAGCTGCCCAAACTTAAACGATACTTGTCACTCTCATCACTGATTCTGAAAGAGCTGTACTTTGCGTAGTAAGGAGCTCCGTATCTGTTGACCAGGTCAATTCTTAGTTCATATGATTTTTGTGTTGTCAAACTATGCAGCTTATCATTACCCAGCCATAATTCGTGACCATGCCTTCCAAAGCCATTTTTGTAATCAGACCAGTAGAGGTGGAAAGTCTGAGAACCGTCAATACGACTCTGGAATACCTTGGTACAGAAGGAGAAGGTTACCAAACATTATGCAGTATTATGATAATTCCATCGAAAAGTTATTTAAGGAGAGTAATATAAAGTACATCGTATTGTGTTTGATGTATTCCGTGCAAGTAGGCAATTGCCCTATGCCCGCTATTTATTTGTGGAATGATTTATGCTTCTACAATTGTGTAGTGCATTGCTACATATGTCTTGAAGAAATATTACTCACTGTCCAGCCTCCTCCATCCGTCATGTTACAATAAACGTCAAATGGCTCTCCTTGCCAAGTTGTTGGTTTAATTTGGTATACACCACTTTCAGTAGAACCTCTGCCATATATGTCTTGACAATCTGAAGGAGGAGTATCTCTGTCACAGATAACCCCGTCACCTGTATAGCCTTCAATGCAGTAACATTGTAACACATCGTTCCTCTCTTCGCAAACTGCATTGGGACTGCATTGATAATCATCACATCTAAACTGACCATTAATGCAGGAACATCGTTGTGAACAATCAGGTGAAACGTAAACCAAGTCCTCCTAAGAATTGAAATAAATGTCATTATTTAAGAAATCAGATTTTAAGTTATAGCTGTTATGTGGTTTTCGTACAGAAGTAAGTCGACTAGTGACTGCTTATTTAGTTGCCCGGGTAATTCCATAAGATCTCTTGCAGGACGATTTTCACACTTTCCAATAATTATTTGGCTAAAAGTTTGGAAGATATTGAAACATAAACACAAGTAACAATAACGGTAGTATTCCTTTTAGTCGTAGAAAGGTACTGACTTGGATTTGCGTCATAACTTATTGAGTAGGGAAAAAAAAACTCGACGATTGTTTTCAACTTACCACATTTTGCGGGCAAAAAAAGCTGTTTATTTCATCTGCAAAAACAAATAAAAAGAGGACCATTAAGTCATTTATTGTATAATGTAATTGGATTTGCATACGAAGTAATGTTAAATGTAACTAATATGTCTTGTTAAATACCTTCAGTACCGTTGTATTGGCCAACACTTGTCAACTTGTATTCACCGAACTCATCACCAACACGAAAATTGTCGTAGGTGACATGGAAAGACAAACCATCGGTACTTGTAACGTCAATACGAAGTTCATAGGTGTTTTGGTTGGTGAGAAATGATAGTTTATCGTTGCCAAGCCAGAACTCTTGGGATAAAAATCCAAATCCGAACTTATACTCTGTCCAATGACGGTTTAGAGCAACCGAGCCATCTTTAACACGATAAATGACCTGGAAAAATGATATCACTTTTAAGTGAAACGTTGCCAGATAGTGAAAGCAGTGCTCAGCTGACGTTTGGGGTAAGTTACCGAAATATGTAATCTCTTTATTTGTGATGTAACTTGAATATGTATATACATGTCTACCTTTGACAATTACCATGGTCTCCAAAGGTGTTTAGAGATTCTTCCTAAACTCCATTCTTTCGTACATTCATTTACTTATTTGACAATCTGCCTATTCTAAAACTATGCATTAGAAAATCAAGATATAGTAATAAATAATGTTTACACCCACCGTCCATCCTCCAGAATCTACCGTATTGTCACAGTAAACCTCAAAAGGCTCCGAATAACCATCTGGTTTTATTAGATACACACCACTCAGATTATTTGTGGAACATTGATTTTTAACCTCAGTGCAGTCTCTAGGATACTCGGGTTGTTGATAAAAGAAATACGAGGGACCTGCAAAATGAATGTTACTCTTATGAGCATTTTCCTAATTGAGATTGTAAATGCTCAGCTTATGGAGACAACTATAAATGATAGCATTTGTTTATAAACGTCTGTGGGAGACACTCAGTTTTAAAGTGGATTTGAGCAATAGTTGATACAGCAAAGATGCACAAAAACTGAAATGTCAGAAACATAATTACCTATACTTCTGTCGCTCGATCCACTGTTTCGATAGTTATTCTGAAAAAAATTACACATAAAAAGTAAAACATTTATTGAAAAAAGCTGATTTACAATACTAGATATTAAATATCTCTGTGAAAAACGTAAACCTTCACTACATGGACATATGTTTTCGCCTACAAGCACAGAGTAGACATTTTCCTTTGGTTAAGTTTTATTGCCCACCGGAAAGCTTATGTAATGTCAAAATTGTAGTAGTTTGTGGTGGAATGCTTTCTTGTGGCTGGTGCACTAAATTGTAAACCCTAACATATTAACGTTGATCAAATAACGAAACGGTGTTCGCTTTATTGAAGAAAAACACAAAGAAAACACGTCGCCAAGTGAGACTTAGCTTAATGGTACTGCCCAATCAAAGAAATCTTATCACAATTTTGGAAGTTTGAAAAGCCAAACGTACATAGTTAATTATGCAGAACTGTGAATCAGGTAACATTTCCATTTAAGGTTTGGTACATAATATTTTAAACTCATCTTAATGTTTCGTGTTGAAACTAGCTGTAATTTAAGCCATATTGACCGTGTTAAGTCAGAAGTCCGAGCATATTTTCTTCCTTCCCAATAAAAATGCCTTGCCCTTCTCTCTTTAAAAAGAGTTTGGATGTTAAGACACAATTTCAAGCACATTTGGCATGCACACATAGGCATGTGGACTTAAAAAGCATGTCGACCCCTCTTGTCACAAACTAGACGCAATTATTAGTTTCAAAAATTAATTTGTTTTCTACACAAAGGGCAAGCATGCTGATATGCTAAACAGGTTTGTTTTCCAAATTGAATATGGCGCTTTTTCCTTTTTTTCTGGCCCTGTAGAAAACATACTCCTGTGCAGCTACAGACTGACATATTTTGGTGAATTTTTAGAATAATAACTAATAATGTTTCACTTTACTAAAGGATTTGCAACGTTCCGACGGAAAGAGACCTCCTTCTCTCAACGTTTCCAGCAACTTGTCACCTTAATATAAAATTTTAAGGCAAGCGAGTGTTGAGATAAGTATCACTGAGCAAATTTAGGTTTATGCTAAGAAGTAAGCTTATTTTGCATTTCTTTATTTTCTTATTTTTATAATGTACAGCTATTTGTGTATTTTTGTCGTATCGTTAACTACCTTTCGCCCTTTTAACTCTAAAAGGAGTATTTGATCACGCACGCAACAAACAGCAAGCAATGTGAGAAAAAACGGATATCGTAACATTACATTTAGTTACCATGGAGGGGTAATATTTAATGTTAACTTTTGTAAAGTGCTGCTTCTATAAACTCCCTTAGAGTAGAATAAAACGCTTTGAGTCACTTAGATGTTTTAAGTCGAACCTTACAATCTCCATTTTTTAAGTAGCATTTGCTGCTTTGGTAGAAGTTGTTACGATTATGTCTGCGTAACGATGTGCATATTACAAAGTCAAAATGAAGAGCAAGTAAAACAGTTCCATTTTGGTACTTCAACACGGATTTGGAGTAAAAATCTGTTGCAAAAGCTGACCTTGGGATTATAGATACACTCAGTCCTTAACAGCTCTTTTAGACTGTCGTGCAGTAGTATTTCCGCTGAGTACTATTTATTGTATCAAAACAAACTGTTATTACTTTTTCTTTTATTTTGAAAATCGCATGATGCCTATCTATATTTAAAATACCAAAACATTAATCCACATATTATTTTTACTAAGAATGCTGCTACTGACATGTACCAACAATTTTTTACATCTCTTTAACTTTAGACATTGGGTAAAAACCTATTTTGAAAAGTAGCAGGGGAAGTACTATTATGTTATATTTATACAGCAATAAAACATTATTCAAAAGCGCTTTACAATACTTCATTGTAAATCATAAAAAGTACAAGGTCCAGAGAATTGAGAAACGTGTGAAAATTATGTACAAAAGTGCAATGAGTAGGGCCTACATAAAGTCATTGAAAGCAATATTGGTTTTTGCTTAAAAAACCTAAGCGACGGACTGAGTCTAACAAACGGAGGAAACACATTCCATAACCTGGATCTACTCGCATAAAGACTACGATCACCAAAGCGTATACACCCTGCGTAGTACGAGGGACAGCCAAGTTAACACAATTTGGAGAATTCTGACCGAAGACTATACCTGGTATTTTGTCTCATACGGAACATTCCGGACAAATAAGAGGGGACCATTTCATGTAGGGATTTATAAACCAATGAACAAATTTTGAAATGGATCATGTATTCAACTGGAGGCCAATGCAATTAGACTCGAAGTGGGACCGGAGGTGTCATTCTACTCTAGCGGAAAACAAGTCGGGCAGCATAACTTTGTAAGCGTTGATGTCTAATAATTAAGTGATTAAATATTCCGAGAAATAAAGAGTTATAATATTGATGTGGCTATGTACAAGACCATGAACAAGGACTTTACTCGCTGCTGTCAGTCTACTCCAAACAGACTCAATACAATGAAGGTTGTGGGAGACACTTTTGCAGTTATATGTTTTTTAAACTTTAAGCAACTGGCAAACCAAACACCAAGAATTTTAATACTGCTGGGAAAAGAAATGGTTTCAATGCCAACAACAGTGAAATGGGAATTAAGCTTAGCAAGCTGTTTTCTGGACTCAAAGTAATATAATGATTTTTGGTATCATTCCATTTTCAGCTGAAAATTAGTCATCCAACGACGAACGTAAAGTTTCCTACTCCAGCTTGAAGACAAAGAGGTAATGTCAGCATCATCGTCTAGGATGCCACTTTTCTACTTCTTTTATCTGAATTTATCACTTGAAGAGACGCTTGCTAAAGTTCACGATTTTTTAAAGCATATTTTGTGTAACAAGAGGTTAGGAAGTCGCTTGGATATACCCACACCAGTAAGATGTGAGGATACCCTCTGACGGATCAATTGATAGGTTTTTGTTCCTTTATTTAGACAGTTACATGTGATAGTGATAATTTACCTTCCCAAAATCTGGACTTCAATATTTGTGATGTTGCCTACAGTATACTTAGCTTTTAGGGTGCTAAAAGCATGTTAACTTGATTAATACTAACAATCATATACATAATGAATTCTTTGTTTACTTTTTTTATTTTCAATGTATATCATATCAAATGCTTGATTGCAAATTTTCAAAACATTATTCAATGAAATTAATGAAAATAGGGACGAAATTACAGGGACTAAGAATAGTTACGAGAACTTTTATTTGTATAACACAATCTTATTAATTTGGTAGAATTATGGTTCCCAGTTAAAACTGTCGCTACTAAAAGAATTTCGAATGTTTCATGTGATATTCTTTGGTGTCTCAAATTTCGTTTTATAATGCACGCACTCTGTAAAGAAGTCTTATATGATAGTTGAGACAACTAATATATATGTGACATAATGTGAAAATATGACGTGGTATAAACTACTCATAAGTTGGTCACACTAGTAGTTTCTGGCTTAAGTGCTATCTTACACGCGGTGACGAATGTTGATTTACAATTTATCAACACATGCACAACAAAATGAGCTTTGTTTTGTCCAGTGCTGAAATGTATTAAATCTCTATCATGCTTAGACATTAATCGCCTGAAAGTGGACGACCTAAAATCTAGAATTACAAGAATGTATATTTCAGAAATTGGAAAATGAAATTCATTCATCCAAATAACATTTTCATAGCTTACTCCATTGCTGAGATATAAAATGTTGAAAATTATTCACTTTATTTGAAATAGTCGAGCGCACAAGAATTTTTGAGGTCCTTCCTGTACAACTCACATTTCCTGCTTTTGCTTCCTTTTAAAATCAAGATGCTTGTATGACCCTTGAAACATTTTCTGTTTCCTTGTACAGAATGTTACATGGACAGGGCCTTTATGGCCAAACCACCATGAAACGATAAGACTGATAACATTTTGGCACAAGGTACGGTGACTTTCAAAGAAATAAAGATAAAAAAGACAGTAATTTGTGTAGTACAAGAATTTTATCACAAATTATCACAGTATATACCATTTAAAATTGAGTAATAAGCTTCCACATTTTGGACAATTTGGATGCATTTGTCAAGCTTTGTAATATATTTTTAGAAATGTTAGACCTTTAGGAACACTTCCAAATGAACACAACTTGGGTGAGATTTTACTTTAATAGGGTAACGTTTTGGTGACGACTATCAAATCACAATCCTACTTCAGCTGTTGTATGTCTAATTGGTCGAACATGGATAGTGCCTCCTAACACAGTAATATTTGGGATGGAAAGCAACATAACAAAAAGAAAACTTTTTGGTTGAGGAAATATCTTCTCTGATCATTAAATTTCTTTTGTCGATATTTTATCCATACGTTTTCTATACTGAGCTGAGGCTGGTATGTTTATCACAGTTTTGCAATTTTCCTGCAGGGTAGATTCTTTGTCTTCTATTCATGTTGCCACAAAGATATGCAACGGCTTTCACCTTTCGAAGTTTTGCCGATAAACTTAGTTATTGATTTTAGGTATTGAATAGTACAAGTAAAAAGCAATGTTCTAAGTTTGGGGCTGAGAGAAAACGTTCATCATTCGTCAACTAATTTTTCGAGCCAACACCAATTAAAATTTTCTCGACGGAAAAGAAGTCTTATCCCTGTGTAATATTTTTATGCAATTAAAAGATTTCGCATTTGGAGTTAAACAGGAGGTACACGAGATAATCTCATTTATTTTCAGTTATGGGCACTACTTTATTCAAAACGGGTTCTTAGAGGTTAAGTACTGTGGGGTCACCACTTATGAAAGAAAAATATGTGAAAGTTTTATGAATTAAAATCCTACTTGTACTATTTGTTTACTTCCTAGAAACTGCGAATATCTGTGTGCAACCCTGACAAAACTTTAAAAAATTTTTACATACCAAGGAACACATTTAATTATATCTCGGAATCATGTAGAAAGTATACGAATTCGTTGGGGTTGAGTCTTTTTATTTAGCTCAAAGGTTAACGAGTTTATTATGCACAACTTACCAGTGGTAGATCACGCGAAATCGACATTGTGAAAGGAAAATTGATTAAATAAATTCTATAAATTAAATAATTTCTTTGCTCACACTTTGCAAACATTTTTAAATGCTAAACCAATTTGTCGAGTTCCTAACCACTCAACGCTTATGTCTGTTTATGTGATAAAGATGGTTAGAGTGTAAACGTGTTTTACTTGCTTAGGTATAGCTGTAATTATTAAACTAGTTTTTGAGAGTGTATCGTTAGGATGCAGCCGTCACTTTAAAATGTAAATCATATTTGTGTAAGCGTACAGTCAGTGTTAGTGTGGAAGACCACTTTTGAAGACTTCAGAAAGGTAAAGCCATCATTATCAATTTTTAGTTAGCTCGTTTCCATCTCATACCAAGAGATTTCACGTTTGTCACTGTATACAGAGCATACTGCATAACAAAAAGACCAAAATGTCCAGAAAATGACAACTGAAACAGTTTAATCTTTCCCTAAACGCATTTTGAGTAGAGTTTTGACCTACGGGCTTCTTACTGGACTAATACCAAGACGACACATGCACTTTTGTAATATTTGGAGTGTTAAGATACATATATTTGTTTTTAAATTAATCTTTGTTAACACGATTGTTGAAAACAGTAATATTCTGATTAATAAAAATTTGATGGATTGGTGTAAACTCAACTGAAAGTTGTATTAGCATTCAGAAAACAGAAAAAATTGGATTTAAAAAATCTGCAGTGTCGTCTGAGTAAATGGAATCAAATGTGTTTTTATGTTGAAGTTTTTAAATAGCCAAATTCCTCAGAAAAAGGAAAGGATGATTACTTACCAGTTCTTGACTGAAAACACTCCCTGAAATCCAACACAAATACAAAAATAACTTTACAAAACTTTGATGAGAAAACTGGCACATTGTTTTTCTCGAAGAGTGCATTGATGTTCCCTTCACGACAAAACAAGATGTAATGACTGAAAGAAGCTGGAGAAGAATCTACACTACTCAGACATTGCAGTGAAACTACTGGGAAGGTTAAGGTCCACACTTATTTTCAAATCGTACAGATAGATTCTCAATTGTACTGTACAACAAGCTACAACTCATGACGAATATTGTTTACCTTATCCGTTTGTTTTACCAATGTCTTCTCTCCGCCTGGCGAAATCTAGTACCGTTTTTTGTTTTCAAATATTGTGGACAAGCTTCTCATATGTCTTCTGTTTCACTTCAAATGATTTATAATACCGTAGTGATGCGTTTTTTACATTCATTGCGCAATTTCTTAACCTCTGTAGGTTTTGTTACGCATACGAATGGGGGGTAGGTTAGGCTGAGTCATGAGGAAAGTTGATAGAGGCGTTTGTATTTTTTGGTGATTACGATTTATAGATAGATTTTTCTCGTTGGGAAGTTTCTTCAAAAGTGATGCACAAGAATAACTTCTTATTTATGCTTCGGAGGGCCAAAGTTAGTTCAGTGTCAAGTTATCTAAAGACTTTGTTCGAGTCGATTGCATTGTCTCATTTTTTACCTCGATTATTTCTTTAGTTTTAACCAGTCTTAATTCTTATTTCTTCTTACAGAGCTTAATGTGGTCTACGATCCTAGAAAAGTTCCCCATAAGAAACTGCCCTAGTTTGGCGCTTTTACCAGGGAGTTCTTTGATACCAGCATTCAATAACAATAGGGTGATATAGAAGCTGTCACGGTGATCAATTCAAAATAACAATCTGTGAAATGCACTCGAACTCGTACTCGTACTCGTACTCGTGAGCTGTGTACTCGTACTCGTACCCCGGTGTTTTGTACTATTACTCGTGTTCGTAATATTGCCCTCACGAAATTGTGTACTCGTACACATGTATCGTGTACTCGTACTCTGGGCTATGTACTCGAATTCTCAATTTTGTACTCCATTGCAAGTCTGCTTCCCTGAGAGTATTTGCCCTATAGGTAGTTAATCTGACTGTGGTCAATCAAACACATCCATCCAGTTTTTCAAAGGATGGAAGATTTGATCAAAGCTTAGTGAATCCAAGCTTTATGATCCGTGAATAACCTAAATGGTAATGCCAAAAGATGGTAACGTAACGGGATAAGCATATAAATTGTAAAATATTTCATTGGTAGAAAAAATATAGTATTGCTTTCTGCCGGCTCATGCGTAAAGTTTTGGTATTTACCGGACTTCAAAAAAGCCTTAACCTGACTTGCCTTTTAATGAATCTGGTCTGCAGTGTGTTATTAAATGGCAAAGAAAGAAGTACACGTCTTTCCTTACTTTAAGAGTCTCTTTTTTGTGACAGTTGTACACATTTTATACTACATAAAAGTATGTTCTTTAAGTGTGATTGTCTAAAAGTAACTACTTGTTGCCCACTGAAAGTACTGTACCTTATTGTATCTTGTGTTTATAACCATTTAGGTTCTCGATTTTTTTTTTTTGGGGGGGGGGGGGACCTCAAAGGGTGTAATAAAGCATGTAATTAGCGAAGAGGGTTTCCTTTAGCTCTCATGGAAGGCGGATTCTTAAACAGTCAGGGAGATTCCCCCCGTTTGGGGGAAAACAGTTTTCCCCCAAAGAGCGGAATTTGTATTCATTAGGCATCATGAATAAACAAAGCCTTGCTCTCATAACAGCCGTTTCGCATGCACACATGGGGTGTCGGGTTGCAGTGTAGGTAAAACGAACAACGGTGGCTGCGTATGGTTTGTGTGCTGATTTTAACGAACAGCGGCATTGGTAGGACGGAAAGTGGTGAGTAATTATCCTTCATTACTTGTAGTACGAGTGTTGTGTCGTAGTTCGGAAATAAGTTGCATGGTTCCTAGGTATCTCTTAAGAACTGTAGGCCTGTAATTCTTGTACAACTGTTAATAAGCACGTAAAGCGAACGTCCGTAGGATAACAAATGTGCACTGAACAGTGTTCGAGTTCAGCTGTCGCTATGCACACGAAAGGTGTATGCAGTGAAAGACGACTTTACAACGTCTACTAATAAGGTCACATTGCCTTGTTTCAAGATTTTTGCAAAACGTGCACGGTGGACTACCTTTCACCGCCTAGAAAAGTTGTAGGTAATGTGACCAGCTACATGAATATGCAGGTTTTGAACTTCCCTCCGCATGTACGAATTTTCCAGAGGGCTTGAATAGATTGACCTTTTGTTTTTTATTGTCCAAATGGTGTGGCATTGTGGGTAAAATGCAAAATGGCTGTCAAATTTTCCCCCGTTCAGGGGAAAATGATTTTCTCCCAAACGGGGAATCTCCCGGACTGTTAAATAAGACGAAAAGTCTTGAACTTTCTTTTATAAAGCCTCAAATTTTCAACCTAAAATTTGCGTAACTTCACTACCCTTCTGGTGTCCTGCACCCACTGTGAAGGCGATAGGTTGCTGGCTTTTTCTTCGGCGAGATTGGCATCCGGTGGAGCACAGTCTGGCACCATCCTGCTATAACCGTGGTAATGATTTATGAAATATCACGGAAACACCTTTGAGAATCACCACTTTGTTTAACAAGCGGATTCCTTTCACAATTCCTTTCACAACTTTGTTCAAATGTCTCAGCTTTAGCTGCGCATGCTCAAATGCTCGAATCTAGGGTAGAAACTCTTACGGCTGTTTGGTCCTGCTTGAAAGATAAGCTTCTCACACAGTAGGTATACTTGAGTTAACAACAGAACATTTTTACTCTCAGGAGTGCACATGGCACGCCGTTTGCTTCTTTTTGTACCTCACTGAATATTTATGCTAACATGACATCCGGTGGCACAAATATTTGGGCATTTTATCTTCGTTCACACTATCTTCAGAGGCTTCGATATGTACTTGCCTGCAAATGTAAACTGAGTAGGTATTTCTGGTTAGATTTTAAATGGCAAACCACCGAGAAACGGCCTAAAAGTTTATTCTAAGCCTGAAAATAAATAAAAACTGCCATGTGTTTTTTCGTGCATTTTAAAGGTCCCTAATTTTGATTAAGTCATTTTCATTTTGTCAGATAGTCTAAAGGTTACAGTTAGCTGAATTACATGTTAGGAAAATAAGTAATTAGGAGGTTTCATATCCTTGGTTACAAGGATTTCAGGTGAACGTGTCCAACTCTAGAAGTTGTCCGATTCAGATAGTCGCTCTCTCGAGGTCGTTGTTTGGTACAACTATCTGGCTGGGATATGAAAGAAGGATCATCTACTACTCTCAGCATTTGGAAAGACTGGAAATACATTCGGACGTCGAATTGGACGGTCCATCGCCAAATTGCGGTTGTGGGAGCAGGGACGTCCTTAAGGAGCGATGAGTGTGTGTGCGTGGGGTGGGACCTTTTCCCGACAAATAAGGGTTACATCCCTGACAAACTAATATATGTCTCAAGAACGGGTTACCCATAACCTACGTTTAAAGAAAATCTTTCCAAAGAGTAGAAGATGGATAATTCAGGTATAACGGGAGGACAAGATAAGCCTAAAAAAACATCGAAACGTACATTTTATCATTTGATAATATCAATTTGACCTTGTCTCACCCATTTTATTTTATGTGCTACAACAGCAAGGTGGATCTGGTCATGGAAGTATTAACTCCGAGGTAGTTCTTTCAAGGTAGAAGCATAAGATCGTCTTTGGTGTGGATCTCACTTGCCCTCCTTAAGGCCCATTTTAGTAATGTCCCTCTGTGGGGTTCAGAGGGGGGAGTCCCCAGAGAGTCTGGAGCATTTGTGCAATTCTGGGCACTATAAAAAGATAAAGGATTTTACTGTCTACAAATGGCATTGATAAGTACAAAACAGACCAAAACATTGCAGTTTGCCCACATCTTTTCAAAAAATGCGTAGTTTGGAGCTAACCGTAGGTCGATTTCTTCACGAAGTAACCGCGGGATTGATCTCAAGCGCTCTTACTCAAGATATGATGATGTATGACTCTGCTGTTTGTTAGCAGGACTGGGGCATAGAATCTTAAGTACGGGAAAATGACGTCTGGCGATTTGGACTGATTTGGCTGGGCTGTACGGAAACAAGGCAACTGTGTGAAATATAACCAGTGCGGGGTTACTCTTGTTCCAGTTATTGGCGGAGAAACTAGACATTTTCAAGTAAGGAGTATTAAACAAAACACCTTATGCACCACGACTTATCCCTGTCGTGAAAATGAGTCCTAATCTTTAAGTTGGAAAAACGGATAAAACGATGATATAACTATGGAAGCAGAATGTACATTGGAGACAGAGACACGCCAATCATTTAGCTTTGCCGTACGGCAGAGGGCCCTCACAATTTACGTGGCTTTACAAATGGAACACGCAGGGATGCACTGTGTCAGCGTTCTCCCTTACTTTAATTTTTATGGACTGGTGTTATCTTGACATCTATGTCAGCTGTCATTTTATGAAAGTATCGTTTGTGAGATGGAGTATTCATACATTTAAATATGACAGTACTCTCTCAAAACAGGATAAAATATATAGATGACTCCACATATGTCTACATGGGCAATTAACTGAAGTTAATATCATATTGAGCATACCTGTATCTTCTGGTAAGGAGTGTACAACAAACGCATTATACATAAGTAGGAGCATGGGAAAGTGGTTAGCAACGTAACCCCCAATTTCACTCATTAGACACGTATCTGCTTAGAGATCCATATTTTTGGAACCATAAACTGTGCATCTGTTATCTTATCCAATTAAACTTGGTCCCTGTCAACATAGTTGATTGATTCCCGGTGACATGTCAGCCCTTCTTTAAGTAAATAAAGACTTCCTGCACATAGCCTATACAAAAGATTTAATTGTGTAATATGAGAGGACTTGTCAGTAGCTTATCTGGTGTGTAATCAACTGGACAAGTTCCTCACTGGTCAAGGATTAAGTGTTATTCTAAAAGTGATAGTGGTTGCTTACAACAAACAAGCGCAACAATGTTGCCGAAGCTCAGCTTTTCCTGTTGACCTAAAAGTCTGCAGTCAATATTTTGGTTGGCTCTGTAACTCATGTTGTGCATACGTACGTTAGGAAACAAAGAGATAAATATTAACTGAATGCAATGAAATATGTATTGAACCCCCGAAGTCTCTGAAAGACTAAATATGGTACACAAAGTTAACTTTATATACTGCACAGATGTTAGTATACAAATAACGAATGTTTATGAGTGAGTGTGCTGCTTTGTAGACCTCATTTGTTTTCCATAATTAGACCCAAATAGTAATTCCGATGAAGAAATTTTGCAAGTGGTTAAAGGTCTTAAAAGCGATATTTTGCCCAAAAGATATTCCTTTAACTTGTCCAGGGATAAAAGTTCAAATACGGGTTGCCACTATGATTTGGAAAAACCAAAATTGCTCAATTACTCAGTATAAAGGGATAATTTCTAAATTAAATTCTTTACGCGCCTAATTCTGAGTACTCTTTAGTCCCGTTTTCCCCTACAAAATTATTTTACTGCATACCATTTTTATGATTGGGATCTGCCAGGTATAAATCGTCGATTGCTTTTAGGACCGGTGAATGTGTAGCAACAGGCCGGAGGGTAACTACAGTTCGTAGTGAGCTTTGGGAAAATATGCACACTTATACTAAGTCTAAGGCCATTGAAATATCATCACCCATGGCTTCCCCTTAACAACTTGGTGGGGCTGTCGGCAACGAAGAACAAGACTGGGGCGGTTCCTGCAGTGTCGACGCCCATGTGACTGCACAGGGTACTGAATTGGGGCGAAATGGCTTCCAGGGGCTAACAAATTTTTAAGGGGGCCAAATGTATACAAATGCCATTAAGCCAATGGCAACTTGAAAACTTGCTAGGGGCGAACAAATTTCAAGGAGGGATTCGCCCCCTTGGCCCGCTTGACTGGAAGCCTGAGCTGCACAATTCCTGCAGGCACCGAGACTGACATATGGCACACGCCTTCAAAAAGCACGTTTCCCTTTCCAAACCGAAAATTTTTTTTGGAATGTTAGCACAACCGTCAAACTTAAACCATATGAAGCATTGTATTTTCAATCAACGTGCTATGTTCTTTGTTTTAAAGGAAACGGGTGGGTTCCTCTTTCCTCTTACGACATTTCCTAAACAACATTCACCTTAATTTGAAGTAGTGTACCCCGCGCCGGCATCCCAATTCACGCGGCGAGTCGCTTCTCAAGTTCCTTCATGTGACAATATAAACTAATTTGCTATTAAGGAAGGATAAGTCATTTGTTTACCTTTCATACTAAATAGTTTTTGTCCAGAGATGTTAAGAAAAATGTTTGTAAAGGAGATACAAGAAGCTTTGAAAGATTAAGGTAATGTTTACAAATAACTTGAAACTTGAGGCGACTGGATATATTCTCTCTAAGCTTTAAGCCAAACTCCTAAAACCATTCAGACATTAGGCTAAGTTGTATACTTGTTTGTGCCTCAACACAAAAATGTGTAAGCCTATCTTATACCACTGTTTCGCACAAGGCCACATATTCGCAAGAACTTGCACAACTTTCTTCGGTATTTCTTTTCGAGTAGGCCTAACCATCCAACCAATTTAGCTAGTCTATTATTCAAACGCCCGAATGAGATCAGCGTCACATGTTCACGTAACGCCTCCATAGTAGGCTGTACAGTATATTCCTTATTCATGTCATATCCCTGGTTTGGAAAGCAAAGGGCTGAGCAAACATAGTCTGACATAGTGGGGTAGCCCACGTACGGTATTCAAAAATCGATACACTGCACTTTGTGTAAACACTTCCACACGATTAAGCACGAAACGTCCCGTACATTTATATATATGTTCAGTATACTTTTGTACCTCGTTTCGTTGTACAGTCTCTCAAATGATAACAACTGGGATTTTCGATGTATTCCCGAACATGAGGACTTTGGCAGAATTTGTTTCAAAAAGTGCTGTTTTCATGCCTTTATTGATTGCAGAAAGGAAAAAAGAAATTAATTTTTGTTCAGCACAAATTGAACTATCTATATGAAACATATTATCAAGATTGGTGCAAAACTGAAAGACAAGTAGGGAATTTTACGTTTTCAAACAAAGCCCCCTCCCGAGATCAAATAGCCGTCAAATTAATCGAAAAGAGTCGCAGCATACAGATATCACTTTTGCTAACATCTCGACTAAATTTCAGCCAAATCTAACAAAAAACAGCGAAATGTCAGGCACTTAAACGCAAATGTTATGGTGACAGACGTTTGCCGTGCACGACAGCAATAGCTCAGCTGTGAGCTTTCAGCTGAGCTAAAAATGAACAGATAAGTAGGATTTTCTTACACCCGACCTCCCCTTTGTAAGGCCTGGTCAGAGTGTTCTCATTTCTAAGCAGGCTAAGTTCTGATGCAGGAAAAGTCTGTTTCTCGGATAATGTTTCAAAGGAAAAATTTTCGAGGCAGCACAGGTTTTCTTAATAAAGAACAAAAATAAGGGGAAAACGGTGCAGCTCACACTTAGAAATAATATTCCTAACGCCAATACATTTCAAGGCGGTAGTTCTTCGCATTTCCTCTCCCTCTGGGACAAGCGTATACTCCCCACAACGGGATTATTTACCGATGATGTACATGCCGTGTACTTGCCGTATGTTAGGAAAACTTATTGGAACAGAAGCTCAATGAATGGATTACTGCTCTTTCGACGTCGTTAGATCATATATAATACCTGCTCTGTAACTCATGTATGGGAGCCGAGAAACTTGAAGCCAGGGTAGCCCTCATACTTTGGAGACAAGGGAAAAATCAAACATTCAATTGTCAAACTATACTGGTGTTACACGAATCAGGCTCATAATTATTAGAAACATATCAGTAACTGAAACGTACGTGAGATAAGCTTGTTAGTATAAATACGACGAAAGAATGGGTCTGAAGGGGATGGGAGATGACACAAAGGAATTGACTACAATGCTATTGTGATGTATTCCTTCAAGTATTATTTCAACATCACCTCGAAGGCTATTGTCTTGTACATACAGTTACCCACCGAAAAAAGTTAAAGCTAAAGTTTTGGAACAGTTGTACTTCTGCAGTAATTATCTCGTTCTACATTTCGAATCCGAGACATTTTACTTAATTCAAGATAGCGTTTTTCCCTAGTATCTTGTATATTTTTATTTTGTGGAAAGCCAGTTAGTACAATTAGGTGTTCAATGCATTTAAAATTCTAAAGGATATGAAACTTCGAGTCCTGCTTCCTCATCCGTCCCTTTCTTCGGAAATAAGCATGGTTTGAAAACTTGCACACTGATAGACTTCTAAAAGAAGTCTTGCTAGACAGTTTACTTTTATAGCATTTAGTGAGGTCTTAGAAATCTACCAAAAATCTTATTTTGTCTCGTTCACTGCATGGAAAGGAGAACTAGAATAACAGAGGTTTTATTGGTGGCAATATTGCCGTTACCAACGGTGTGAGGTGAGGGATCATCTGACCCAGGAAAATTCATTTACTATCAGGCATACCTTTAGTGGGGTTTTATAAAGAATCTCATTAAAATGTAATGTGGTTTGTTTGGAGATAGGTGATACTCAACGACTTGCAATTTATTAAACCTTCGAATTTTTAAAATTGTTTGAAATGATAAAAGTGGAGGTGCAGGAAGGAGTGTATGCCCAATCCAGCTTCCAACACTCGTCCCCCTCACGCGTCTATGTACCGAACTCTAAATTAAACACATTGTATAACTTGAAATATGTCCGAGGTTGATTGATTAGTTGATAAGTTGATTAACCTCTGAAAGTGTTCTTCAAAGACGTGAACTTTTTAGGTCTTAGTTGTATTGATGTATGTAATGACATTGTGGCGACTAGACTCTGATGTGAAATAACGAATACGTGTGTAAAACGTAAGGAAGATCGGAATCTCGTAATTTCTGTGTGCTCACGTTAAGTATTCCCACACAACACTTATCATTCAAGAGGTTAAACTCGATAGCCATAGCAGGACATGTTTACGCAAGTAACATGATTGACCTTTAAAAGTTTACTACGAATCTCAAAATGAAAACAAAACCAGTCTCTGTCAACAGTAAAAATGTTTTTATCGTCTGTTCGAAGGAAGTAATTAAGAGACACAACACAAAGTGTCAGAAATGAATGGAATTTTATTTGTCGACAATCTAGCTGTCACTCATCTCTAACAAAAAAGCTAAATAGAAATGTGTATCTTTCAAAAAGGGAATATGATATGTAGCTCATTGTAAAAACTTTAGCGACGAAATAACCCAATGCTCTGCTACGGATAGGAAAAGCACTAAATACAAGGGGAGGAGAAACCGAGGAAGCTTCAGAGAGCTGACGTTGTGTGACACAGTGCTTGTTAGGAAAATGAGAATACCTATTCTTGTTCTGTGTAAAGAGTATGCAGCACACTTTCAGATTACCGAATAAACAATATAATGCACATAATTAATGATGAATACAAGAGGGCAATCCACGGAGTTGCTTATCTCATCGCTAGTACACGCATTGAGCCATATAACTCACTTACAAGAACTTTCTCTCTTCCTTGTGGCATAAGACCAACACAAAACTGCAGGGACTGAGGAGATGGGGTGCTGCGGGGACTTTAGCCCCGCACTTTTTCGGGGCATTTTGGACCGCCGTTAACTGCATTTTAGGCCGCATTAAACTGCATTTATTTTGTTGAACATATTGGGCGGCTTCGATTATTAACCCCCGCACTTCAAAATTGGCTCCCCGGTCTCTGAATAAGGGCACTTGAATATGAACGCACAATGAGTGGTTTGAATTGAAGCTCATAGTCTATCCATATGTATGTCAGTTTCTATGGTATCTTCAAATTACTCACTTTAATATCGGCCTTTAATTTTTCACGCGCTCACAAAGTGAAAGCAACTACCAGCGCGTTCGTCGACGCAGAAGCACGTGTGAAGTATTCTAGATAATAAGACAGGCCAACTAATTTCTGCGCGTATACAATGCTTACGCAAGCTGCGTTGTTCTAACAATGAAATTTTCCGTAATGCGTGCCTATTATACGCACATCACCGAATAGAAAGGCGCGTATGTCAAATCCGCACTGCCGCCCTGATATTTGCATCTCCATGCGCCCTTTTGTTGTGCAAAAAGGACGAATTCAGTTCGCTTGACAGAAAATCTGTGCACACAATATGATATGCGGAAGGCACATTCATCATATGTGCGAAATTTCATGCATGTGGAATGTTTCCTTCTGGAGTTATACTTAAAATACTAAAAAACGTGATTTTTCACAAAAATTGACCTTTGACCTTGGTTGCCATGGCAACCATATATTTTGGTAGCATTAAACATGTTCATCATATGTGTGAAGTTTTGTGTATGTGGAATGTTTCCTTCTGGAATTATACTAAAAAAACTAAGAAAATGTGATTTCTCACAAAAGTTGATCTTTGACCTTGGTTGCCATGGTAACCATATATTTTGGTAGCATTAGACATGTTCATTACATGTGCAACCTTTTGTGTATGAGGAATGTTTCCTTCTGGAATTATACTAAAAATACCAAAAAAATGAGATTTTTCACAAAAATTGACCTTTTACCTTATTTCACGTGACCTTTGATCCCGGTCGCCATGGCAACCATATATTATGGTAGAATTAGACAGGTTCATCATATGTGCAAAGTTTCATGTCCTTGGAATGTTTCCTTCTGGAATTATACTAAAAATACTAAAAAACCGCCAATTTTCCCAAAAATTGAATTTGACCTCTGACCTTTGACCTTTTCTGCCGAAAGTAACGGAGACACAAGTTTGCACTCTGGGGTACCTACCCACCAAATTTCAAAAGAATCGGTCTAGCCCACAAGGAGGAGTTCATGGAACACTTTTTACGCTTAAAATGTTAATATCACATGACCTTTGACCTTGGTTGCCATGGCAACCATATATTTTCGTAGTGCCAGACACTCTTATTATATGTGTGAAGTTTCATGTTGATGGGATGTTTTTTCTTGGAGTTATTATAAAAAGAGTGATTTTCGCATAATTTGACCTTTGACCTCTGACCTTTGACCTTTACTTCCGGGAGTCAATGCAGAACTGTGGTTACACCTCACGTATGTTTACAACGAAAAATAAGCTGTGCGCATGCGCTCTTTTAATTACCTGTTAAATATTCATAACTCTTTAAATTCAAACGGTAGCTTTCGGTAGGGGTCAAAGAAGGCCTCATTTTGGTCACCGTAAAAGCTTTTATGAATAAATTCCAACGGTTATCTTGAAAAATCTAATATTGCTTCTAGTTTTAAACTTTTTTTCACTTCTTATCCAAGAAAATTGTTATTTAATAGCTCTTAACGATTTTTGGTGGAATTGTTACCCAAATATGACGTAAAACGGCTCAAAATTTTCCAGAGCTTCTTATATCCCAACGACAGTTTGCACTCAGTACAGATAGGTCCCACATGATAGAGGAGGATGTTTTTCCTTATGAATAACCATTAGCTAAGCTGCCCAATTGGCGATTACGAAAAAAATACTTGCTTGAATATGGTTGATTTGAAGGAGTTTTCTGCCATCTCGTGGCAGTTTAAGGGCAAGAATTGATATAGAAGACTAATTTCGTTGACACGATGAAGGCACTCTAGACCGTGGAAAGCCACAGAGGGGAAAAGTAAGTTGTTCTGCGACAATGAAATGAACATATTTTAATCTAATCCATCAACCTATCCCGTCTTCAGTCGAGTTCAGGCCTTCACCACCTCGTGTATAGCCCTTTATCTATTGACACTATATAAACACATTCGTGTTGTGGGTGTCGTTAAATCTTATCTAACTAAATTGGTTGTATTTTTGCTAGTTCCCATTGCAGTTCCACCTCATATGTGATGATTTCTGTAGACGAAGTCACAAAGCGGTAAATGAAGCATGCAAGTTATCTTGTAGGTCAGGAACTTCGTCAAATGTCAAGGCAAAGACAGGCTGATTACGGTTAATTCCAAAAGTAGGTTCTCAGCCATACATAGTGGTGACTTAGTTGGATAGATGATTCCGGCCCCCCTAATCAACTGAGAGAGAATAAGCTTGCAGATCGTTGGAAGGTCCATTTTAGGGTATCACAGAGTGATGAATAATGGTACGCTCCTTCCCCCTCAATAAAAAAAAAAAAACCCAAAAAAAAAAAAAATAAAAAAACTAAAAAAAAAAAAAAAAAAAAACACACCCGCCCCAAAAAAAACCAAAAAAAAAAGAAACCCCCCAAAAACCCCCCCAAAACACCCCAAAAAAAAAAAAAAAAAAAAAAAAAAAAAACCCCCAAAAAAAAAAAAAAAAAAAAAAACAAATAAAAAAATTAAAAACCGTAATCAGTTTGCAAAGATTTGAGTAACTTGAATATAAACTCTGCAAAGATACTTCACTATAATAGGGTTGAAGCCTTTTTGCTCACCCTATAACTTGGTGGTGAAGGTGGGTTAGTTAGTTAGATTGGATTTAACGACACATCAACACGAATTGTGTTATGTCAGTGGTCAGCTAGATAGAACAGGGTAAAGGTAGGGTAAAACTAAAACTAAAAAAGAATTAAAACATTTGGGCAAAATTTCTTAAAGTTTTGACAAAAGCAAATGGAGCTGTCATGTGTCAAAAATTTCCTGTAAAAGCCACTTTCTTTGAGAAAATCCTAATAGCTAGAGTGGGGTCCATGTGTTCAATAAAAACATGTCCTTTCAGGTCTGGTACCCTGTAAATTTTCTGGGACGGAAATGGGAGTATTCATAGCAGTCGACGAGAATGTGACTTACGGGTGGACATCGCCAATCACAGGGGGATACAATATGGTCTCTCTTCCCCGTGGAGCAATAAGCATGGGTTAGGTAAGTGTGACCGATTAGTGGCCCTAGTCAGTAGGAAATCATCCCTCCGTTTTTTAGGGGGTATCACATTACCCACAGACCGACCGACCGTTGGCTTGACTGGTCATAATTTGTTCCCTGGGTTGGTAAAGATCCCACAGTGGGTCCTGCCAATTTTTTGAATTGGTTATTATAAGGCCTTGGCTGTTATGGAGTGACGTTGAGGTAAATCAGGTGTGGGGTACGTGGAGGTTTGGGGGGGGGGGTAATGGTCCCATGAGGCTGTAGGGGCTGGATGCACTGAAATAGCTGAAGCGTATGTCTACCGTTTTCATTTCCGTGTATGACCACACGTTGACATCGGTAACGAGCCAACGCGAGTCACAGGGGGGGGGGAACCGAACTTCTTTGCAGTCTCACAGGCAAATTGGAGTTAGGGGGGAGGGAGCTTCCCGGCGAGGCGAAAAGAGAACTAGAGTTACACAGGGGTGTTTTTTGCCATAGGCAAAAAATGGAAAGAGCACCAGATGGAAGAGTCTAAAATGCTGGATAGCGGGACGTCTGTGAACACATGAAACTTAAAGCGCGTCCGTGCGAGGTTCTGATAGGAGCTACGAATGTTTGTGGTTAAGAAAAGGTAAAAAAGGGAGTGGCCTTGGGGGGGAAGAAGGTTGGTTTTTGTTGGGGTGTTGGGTTGGCATTGTGTGTGTGGTTCTATTGTTGTAATGAACATAATTTTCTGTTTGATTTGGTGGTGTGTGGATGGTTTTGCCTTTGTGTTCTTGTCCGATCCGGTTTGGGTTTTTGTGTTTTTGTTTGTGTGTGCCGTTTCGAGGCACTTGAAAAACTCGAATGCCATCTAAGTGCCTGGAGTTCGGCAGTAAATATTGATGCATCATCCGGTAGTCTGACTTGCAAAAATGCATCTTGGCTTGTCGCTGCAGCTGCGACCCTGTTCGTACCTTTGGAACCATCGGTATAGATGGCATGATAACGATGGTACTTTTGTCTCAGTTCATTAAAAGCTGGCACGATACACCAGTTCATTTGTTGAGTTCTTTGGATACTTCCTCAAACTAAGGTCAATAACTGGCTGGACTAATGTCCAGGGAGGAGTGATGCCAAAGGTGAACTGTGCTACGGAGTCGGGGTTTGTACAAACACCTGTGGTAAAGCTCCACCAACGCGAATAGCAAATGGGGTGATAGCTGATGGTTTCCTCACATATATGTCACTAAACGTATGGTTGAAGGCCGTCTCAAAGGTCGGGTTTTGTCTATGACTCCTCAGTTTGAGGGCAAACTGGAGTGACAACTTTTTCCATCTTATATGAAGGGGTAGCTCGTTCGCTTCGATGTAAAGACTCTGCATTGGGGAGGTACGGAAAGCTCCCAGGCAGATCTTAAGGCCTTGGTTTATGATAGGGAGGAGTTTCCTGAGGTATGACTCACGTGCAGAGCTATAAACAACACAACCATAATCAAGTTTGGACCTCACAAGGGATCTGTAAAGTCGAAGCAAAACGGGACGATCAGCGCCCCAGTCCATCTTTGAGACGACCTTCAACAGGTTCAGCGCTCCTTGGCACTTCCGCCTTAGATGGTCGATATGGGCTGTGAAGTTGAGCTTACTGTCGAGTATTAGGCCTAAGAACTTGGTCTGAGGAACAACTGGGATGTGAACACCGTTCAAATTTAGGTCTGAGTCGCAATGAGCACCTCTCCGGTTGCAGAAGTGCATACAAACAGTCTTTGTTTGAGAGAAACGGAATCCGTTTTTGTCAGCCCAGTGCTGGATCTTATTGAGGCAGTTTTGCATTAGTCTCTCTATAGACCTCATGTTCCTTGAGGAACAGGTAATAGAGAAGTCATCCACAAACAAAGACTTCTCAATGGGTGAAGGTGGGGATGGAAATGTAAACATTCCTATGCAGGTACATGTCCCGAGGTTGAATCTTCAGATGAAAATTCCTGAGGATCAGTCAGCCACAGGCCCCCACCACAAATGTTAGTAAAGACAACAAGGTGACAAGGGTAGGAAGAAAGGTGAAACTACCAAGTTACCTCAATGACTACGAGTTCGATATTTAAGTAACTGTTATTAACAAGGTAATTTGTTAAGTCCTTTATTTATTTATTCTAAGGAAGACTAATCATCAAGCAAATTTTAACTCTCTACCAGTGCTGAGAATCACCCAGGCTTAGTTAATTTATGTAGACAATTCTTTTTCCTTAATTAAATGTTACAAGTCTGACCAGGGACGTGATTGGTGAACTTCCGTTACCTGAGTTTTTGACATATAGTGATGTATGAGGCGTATTTGTCCCCAATCATGAGTCTAATCTACAGGCAAAATCTGTGGTCTATCATAGATCCATTGATTTCATTGTGTTAAGTTGTTTCCTCAAATTGTGATATTGAAGTTGTATATCCTGGTCAGAGTTTTGGGCTGTCTTCTGCTGGGCGTTGGGGACAGGAGATTCGGGCCCTCCTGTTCTCTCCTCTCTGGCTACCACTTAGCCTATCAATACAGTGATTTTGTTTAATTTTTTTTTTTTTTGTGGTTTTCATCCTACCGCCTCCAGGGGGGACTTGGTTGGAATTGGGGCCTCCTTCCTTCTCCCTGTGAGGCAGCTCCATTATAAATTATTTTGCTCTGTCTATCGTAATTGAGTTTTATGCATTTTTTTTATTTAAATGGTATGTGTATAAGTATCGTGGGGGAAGTTGGTTGGGGTTGTCCCCCCCCCCCCTTCCTTTTTCTCCCCAGGGCTTTTCCTTGGTTGAAACTTTCGTTTATATTATGTTTATGCAACATGATCTATGACGTGTTTTATACTTGTACCATATGCATGCGGGTACGTTTGTATATCTGTATACATGTATCTTTAATTAAATCGCCAAAGGATTACATCATAGGATGTAAGGTAGTGCCATTAACTGTAAATGAAAGCTTTGTGATGTACAAAGAAACCAGAAGGTACAGGATTGTTGCCTGGTGTAAAGTAATGGTTCATGCTTGCGGTGTCATGTTATTACAGCAGTTGTTGATTTTTACTGGAGTGCTAGTGTATTAGTCTTACTGCAGGTACCTCAATTTATTCTCTGTTTGTGGCAATTTTGTAATTTATTATTCCTTTAGGTTGGGATTAACTGCACTCTTATCATTAAACTGAATCTCAAAACGGCGGTAGCAGAGGTGGCGTTTATCCCCTAATCTAGTAATTTTGTGTCGAGATTGAAGGCAAAAGGGTCTGCTGCGGCAGAAGTACAGATAGGAGTACTCTTGTCACGGTTGTGGTGTGGCAGCCATGGTCTGATCAGCCATGATAATGCTAAGTGAGCCCTGATCCTCTTCATCTCGGTCCTCTGTTCTAATTCAAGTGCAAGCTTTTTATGGTAGAGGATAGTGTTTGTTGTTTTTATCGTGTGGCATTTATGCTTTCAGTTTAACTTTTTGGGATTTAATACAGTGGTACTTTAAGTGAGAAAAAGCTTTCGTGTGATGGCAGGTTAACTCAGCATGTATACCAAGGATGGTTCTTGTTGAAATGTATAGAATGAAACTTGCATGTAAGATTGTACAACGAGTGTACGATATGGCTTCGGCAGAGTGGTGTAACCTTTAAATTGAAAATGTTTGATACTTCGTAAATTTTTCATCATTATATTTTTTTTAGCTAATGGTAAACAAAGGTGTACTCCTTGGCAGGCTTTTAACTTAGATATTTAGAGGCTCACACGACTTTAGAGGATATAAAAGTGTACAGTATCTTCACTTAAATTACAATATCCAAATGAAGTTTTTACAACTGTATAGATAGTTTGGTCTCTACTGAAAGCCGGCACTCTGAAGGGACACGATACATTTTCAGTAGATATTAGAGCATTGACTTAAGGCAAGTGGCCGGTAGAGATTGCATTTCTCCATTTTTGGCCAAATGCTTGTATATATTCAAATTTTACCTAGATTTTCTTGTTGAAAAGTGTTTGAATTATCACATTGGATGTTTTCACGAAGAAATATTTTGAATTTGTTGTTGAAGTTTATAGTTTATGAAGTAGAAATGAGGACATTTCTCATTAAGGGTGAATCTTATGTGAGACGCATTATTAGTTGTTCTTCAAACTGAAATGTTTTCTGTATATGTTCTGCTATTACACTTACGAATTGGGTTGTGTTGTATGCTATTTGCACTATGAGCTGAAGGTCACGCTCAAGGTCAGGATCGTCAGACTTCTCGCTGCTTGGGCTTGGCTCCTTGCCAAGTTAGTCCACCGTCCGAGAGTTGTCAGAGTGTTATTGAGATAGAATGCTTGGAAAGACGCGCACGCCAGCTGTGCGCTGACATTGTGAATGGTTAGATCATACATGAGATCACGAGTGTTATTATAGTTTATGCGTGTGACGTTATTTCTTTAGCCAATCAGTATGTATTAAGCTTTTGGCGGGCTCTCAGGGTTTCTGAGCGTCGGAGCCCGAAGTAAGATTTGTAATCAGTTTGATTTTAGACATCAGCTCAACCAGACCCGTATTTAGGTTAGTTAGTTAGTTAGTTAGATAATATTTAACGACACACCAACACCAATGTGTTATATAGTGTCAC
Organism: Holothuria leucospilota; assembly: GCA_029531755.1. Classification (NCBI taxonomy): domain Eukaryota; kingdom Metazoa; phylum Echinodermata; class Holothuroidea; order Aspidochirotida; family Holothuriidae; genus Holothuria; species Holothuria leucospilota. The sequence goes on from CM055971.1 coordinate 26,765,240, forward strand.
CTAGATAAATTCGTTTCAAGTCCTCCCCTTTAGTCGCCTTTTACGACAGGCGGGAATACCGTGGGCTTATTCTACAACCCCCAGCCTACAGGGGGACAACCATGGGGGGGGGGGGGCTTGCTCGGTTTTGTGGCGCCGACAACCCGCCAGTCATGGGATGAGTAATAACGGTATCATGTGCGCATTTTATAGGCGGACTCTCTCATAAAATTGTTCCCGATCACCTTGTATTCCTGTATTCTGTTCGAGTTTGTTATCAAAAAGGGCCAATAAAATATTGTGAACCTTCAAGAAACGTTTCTCTCCATTTTTCTGGATTCTCCTGTCGATATTTTTTTTCCGCCCGCACGCTACTCATCGTCTAAAAATCGGCCTTACACATGCGTAATGTGTGACTACAAAACCGTCTCTGACCTGGCCTTTTTATTTATGTTTGGTGCTGGTGGCGTAGAAGGATGGACTCCCTGGTCTGACACCTCGCCTGAGGCCGACCTATTTAACTGAGAATCTGATTCAACCCCCTCACACAAATCAAACCAGTCCTCCCCGGTTGGTGGGTCCTTTGGTGGAGGCTCAGAGGCAGGTCCTCCCACATCTGACATGGTGGTGTCAGACTCTGAGTCTGATGAGAGGTTAAGGTCTTTCTCCACTGTTGAAATTCCGGCCTCCCCAGGAGCTGATGGGGAGGGTGCCTCAGGTGCAGATGGGGAGGGTACAGAAGGGCCTACCTCAGGGTTCCCAGAGACCACTTCACATTCTTTGGCAGCTAGGAAATCTTGTTCCACCTGATGCGCCACCTCAGCAGGTGAAGGGTACCTGGGTCCCTCCACCATTGGTTCTGGGCCTGACTGCGAGGGTTCACCTGCCGGCTCCACATCTGCACTAGCACGTGCAGAGTACGATGCAGGGCAGGCACCGGAGACATGTCCCTCCTCCCCACACAGGTTACACTGCACTTCAGTGGGACACGTTGCCTTGTCATGTCCCAACTGCAGGCACCGGCCGCACGCTTGTTGGGACATGACTTGGCATCGTGCCCCTCCTCTCTACACTGAAAACAGGTGCGGGGCTGGCCAAAATACCTGATGTGGGCCTTCGAACCCCCAATGAATAAAACGGAGGGAATGTCTCTTTCTAGCTCCATACGGAACTGTCTCTTTCCGTTGAGAATACCGGCCAATTCACCCTCATTGTACCTTACCCAACGCCAGTCAGAGACAGTTCCGTACTGTGAGACGTATGTTTAGTCATTCCATATGTTTCAGACTTCAATACTGTTATTCTCTATGATCTGTTTTCATACTTACATATTTTATTGTGTTGTTAGTTATTTGCACTCTGAATGAAGGTCATGGTCAAGGTTATAATCGTTTGACAATGTCACTAGTTAATCTTGGCTCCATGCCAGCTTTAGAAAGACGTCATAGTAGAGTTGTTATTGTTTTGAGATAGAACGCATAGAAATACGCACATTTCAGGTGTGCTTGGTACTGCGTGAACTCATGTTACCGGGTGTACTCTCCATCTGCACTGTCACCGAGTGACTGTGAAGTTGGGACATGTCCAATTTCGGACCATGATGCAGTTACTGTCTCCTTTCAGCCTCCAGAGTCATGGCCAACAGGGAGGGGGTTCTGAAAAATGAACACAGATATTCTAACGGAGGCAGACTACAGTGAACAGTTTAAAGCCAGGTACGAAGGGTGGCGAACATTGAAGCCGGCCTTCTCATCGAATTTAGAGTGGTGGGATGACGTAAAGTCCCGCATCAAACAGCTTACAGTTGAATACTGTGTAGCAAGAGCTCGTCGAAGAAGGGAGGAGTTCCTGTCGCTATGCTCTAGGGAGAGGAACGGGGACTCCTCCGCACTTCACGCAATCCAGCAGTATCTCGATCAGAAATTGCACGGGGCCCGCGTTCGTGCTCGCGTGCATTGCGTGGAGGCGGAGGAAAAGCCAACTATCAAATTCTACCGGGACGTCACAAAGTATGCCATCGATCGCCGCATAAGAGCAGTCCGTGACGTCCACGGCACGGTACAGAAGGACCCTCTCGACATCGTGGAGGTATTTAAGACCTTCTATGAACAGCTTTATACGCAGGCAGATGTCGATAAGGGCCTTCATCAGTCCCTGCTAGGTAATATTGACAAGACCCCCTCTAAAGAGCAGAATGATGGGCTTGGTTCTCCCCTGACTGTCGACGAGCTCTGGAAGGCGGTGGCGAAGATGAAAGGCGGAAAGGCGCCTGGGTCCGACGGTATCCCAGTGGAATTTTACAAACGCTTCTGGGGTACCGTCGGACACGATCTCCGTGATGTATTCGCCTCTGCCTTCCTTGCTGGCTCATTGAGTCCCTCGCAGCGCACAGGCGTTATAACATTGTTACCAAAGTCTGGAGACCCCCTAGAACCGAAAAACAAGCGACCAATTACCTTGTTAAATGTAGACTACAAGATTCTGGCGAAAGCCCTTTGTAACAGGCTAGGCACGGTCATGCTGGATCTTGTAGGTTCGTTCCAGACATGTGCAGTGCGGGGACACAGTATTCAGCAGAACCTCTGGTTGATGCGGGACTTAGTTGAATATGTGATGGACCGTGATCTTCCATGTGCGCTTGTCTCCCTCGATCAGGAGAAGGCCTTCGACATGGTTGATCACAGATTCCTCTTTAAAATCTTGAAGAAGTTTAGTTTGAATCCAGTTTTTGTTAAATGGACCTCTTTACTGTATAGTAATGTACATAGTCGGGTTATCGTTAATGGCCTGCCGTCGGATCCCTTCAGAGTTCAACGCGGGGTACGGCAAGGGTGTCCCATGTCACCTCTACTCTATGTACTGTTCAGTGAATCCCTTGTAAGAGCCTTCCAAGTTGAAGCTTTGTTTCGACCTTTTCACATACCCGGTGGAGCTGAAGTCAAGTGCCTCCAGTATGCTGACGACGTCACATGCGTAGTCTCCGACCTAGCTTCCTTCAGAGCCCTTACTGGCACGCTGTCTACCTTTCAAAGAGCAACAGGTGCCAGACTGAACCCCACCAAGACCAAAGGACTCCGTCTAGGTAAGTGGCGGTCGAAAAGACTGCCCTTCGCGGCATCATGGGTAGACGACGCCATAAAGATCAATGGCATATGGTTTGGTTATGGTTCACCCGAGTTACTTACCTGGAATGAGAAAATGGACCTAGTGGAGGCTAGGTTGAAGGACTTCGGCGATCGCCACATTAGCCTGTTGGGAAAGGTAACAGTTACCAATCGTTTTATTTACCCTCTCTTGTGGTATCCGGGCACTGTTCTGGCTGCTCCAGAAGGTGTCTTGGTGCGACTCGAGAGGGCTGTGTTTAGTTTTTTATGGTCAGGGGGACGGAGCTGGTTAGAAGAGGGGTGTTATACCAGGATCTTAGACGCGGAGGGTTGGGCCTTGTGCATTTTCCTTCCAAGCTCCGTTTTCTCCTGACCAAGTGTGTTTACAGTGCTGTGGACAGCAGAATGCCTTTTGCCTATTTTGTCCGTTATTGGGGGGGGGGGGGGGGAATTATCATTTCGTCGGTTCTTTCCCTCCCTGTTTAGTAACAGTGAACCCCACAGCTGGAGACCCACGGGGGCATACAGTCAAATGAGGGAAACGCTCCGTATTATGTCAACAGTGGGGGATGTTTCGCAGTCAAGTGCAAGGGACCTATATCGGGCTGTTTTTGATGAATTGGTTGGCCAGGTCCAATCCAACCACTTTGCTTCAGGGCCGGAAGTGTGGCATGTAGTCCACACCAGATCATTAGATTACCGCAGGCGAGACCTGTTGTGGCGAATCGCACATGACGCCATTGTAACTAATCTCAAGCGCCTTCGGTGGCGTCATGGAGATGGCATTTGCCCCCGCACTAGATGCACAAAGTGGGAGAGTGTGTCACATGTGTTTTGGCAGCGTGACTATGTGGCCCTATTCTGGGAATGGTTTCAAGTCCTGACTGACCGCCTAACGTTGTGTAACACCTGGGCGGTCAGCCAGGACTATGCTTTGTATGGTCTTTCACCTCCGCAATGCAATACAAGTGTTCAGGACATACTTACCTTTGTTTCGGCCTCCATAAAGCTGGCCTTATGGAGAGACCGATGTAACATTGTATTTAGGGGGGAGGGGAGGCCTGCTGATGTCGTCCTGGCGTCGGTGAGGGCGGAGGTTAAGCTGAGGGTGGAGTCGGACTTCGTTCGTTTGCCAAGGTCGGCGTTCGGTAGGCGATGGGGTCCACTTGTTTCAGTGAGGGCGGACCGGGTGGTAGTCAACTTGTAAATATCGATTTTGTTTGTAAATATGAAACTACTGTAATTTGTAAATAGGACTGTGTTTGTACATAGGTGGCTTGTGAGGTACTTAGTTGTAAATATGCTGTAAACATGTATATATGTGTATATGTATATGTGTGTGTAAATGTCTGTACATATGGTTCTATTACTGTAATGAACATAATTTTCTGTTTGATTTAGTTGTTTGTAAATAGTTTGCTTTGTTTCTGCCCGATCCGGTTTGAGTTTTTGTTTTTGTTTGTATGTGCCGTTTCGATGCACTTAAAAAGAACTCATGTCTGACCTAGCTATTCAGAAAGTGTTATAATTTATGCATATGACGTTATTGTTTAGACCAATCAGACTGTGTGCAGTCTTGCGCGGGCTCCTGTGATTTTTGTTCTTCAGAGCCCAAGGTATAATTTGCAATCAGTTTGATTTTAGACATCAGCTCAACAGACCCGTATTTAGGACCCTCTCATAAAATTTGTTCCCGATCAGCTTTTATTCCTGTATTCTGTTCGAGTTTGTTATCTAAAAGGTCCAATAAAATGCTGTGAACCTTCAAGGAACGTTTCTCTCCATTTTTCCGGGTTCTCCTGTCGATGTTTTCCCGCTCAGACTCAGTAAACTTTGTGTGAGGCCGGCACATTACTCATCGTCGGAAAATCGGCCTTACAGTACTGCCCTAGAACCCTCGCCACCAGGCCCTGATCTACCTCAAAATTGAGGTACAACACTGTCACCACCACAGAGCGATCATATGGGGTGACAGTGAGACCCTCCACTCCCTTAAGGGAGGAAACCCCCTTAATTCGAGCAGCATCAGTCCGGAACTTCAGGTCGTATGTATTTCGGGCTGCGAGGGCCTGCAGCATCTGTATATCCTTGACCTCTACTTTATTTTCCTTCAACACATTGGAAACTTGCTGGGGTGTGACATTACCCCTCGACTCAAACTGTAACTTAACGATGCTGCTATCCCGACCTCCGGGCATAGCAGCAAAGGAGGGTGGCACTAGGCCACGCAAACAAAAGCAAAAACCCTCAAAACTATAATTAACAATGTACAGGAAAAGAGAAAAGGAACCCAACACAAATTACACAGAAAACCAGGCGTGGTCGGAGAAACCAACACGACCAAACCCTCGCCAACACAAGACCACACACACACAAGAAATAAACGTTATACCGCTTGGCCGGGTCCGCCTTCAGGCACGTAAATGTATATAGTGCTTTTTACGTACGTAGAAACGGGCACGAAGAAACAAAGTAGAACTTAAACCTGACCGGACAAAAACATAACTCTGAACCATTCACAGAAATCTGTACACCGCGCCAGCAAACAAGGTCTTCGACGAGAGCAGACGTGTTTTCGATCTGCTCTCGTTTGCCGTGCTTGGCTTGCATCACTGTGTGATAACATTACAGCTGTTTGATAACCGTACTACATTGCTTGCAACTGTATGAAGCTGTGAGGCTTTATAGTGTACGCGTTGTCCTGTATTGAAAGAGTAGGTTTGCCGTGCTTTTTAAGCTTTGTTCGCGCGTGGCCTCGAGCCACACTCACATGCTGCTATGCCCGGAGGTCGGGATAGCACAATCGTTAAGTTGCAGTTCGAGTCGGAGGTGAATGTTACACCCCCTCAAGTGTTTACTGTGTTAAAGAACAACAAAGTGGAAGTTAAAGAGATAGAGATGTTGCAGGCGCTTGCCGCCCGCAACACGTACGACCTAAAGTTCAGGTCAGATGCTGCCCGAATGCAGGGCGTGTCTTGCCTTAAAGGGCTGGAAGGGCTCACTGTCACCCCATATGATCGCTCTGTGGTGGTGACGGTGCTGTACCTGAACTTTGAGGTCGAACAGGGCCTAGTTGCGAGGGTTCTGAGTCAATACGGAACTGTCTCCGATATGCGGTGGGTCACTTACAATGAAGGTGAGTTGAAGGGCATACTGAACGGAAAGAGACAGTTCCGTATGGTACTGAAGAGGGAAATACCATCGTTCCTCTTTCATAGGGGGTTCCAAAGCCCACATAAGATACTTTGGGCAGCCCCGCACCTGTTTTAAGTGTGGAGAGGAGGGGCACGAAGCCAAGTCGTGTCCTAATCGACGTTGCGGCAGATGCCGGCAGGTGGGGCACGACAAGGCCGAGTGTCCGAACCAGGTGCGGTGTAACCTTTGTGGGGAGGAGGGACATGTCTTTGGTGCATGCCCCGAATTGTATTCTGCTCATGCCAGTGAGGATGTGGGGCAGGCACCTGAGCCCTCGCAACTAGGCCCGGAATATTCCACTCAGGAATTGGAGGAGGTGGCACATGAGGTGGAACAGGACTTCCTCGCCTCCAAACAGTGTGAGGCGGGCACTGTGACTCCTGAGGCAGACTCTCCACCATCCTTGCCAACGGAACCAAGGGAGGCTGCAATCATGACAATAGAGGAGGACCTCCATCTCTCCTCAGAGTCTGTTTCTGTCATGTCGGATGATGGTGGTGATGATGATGGTGGAGAGCCTGCCTCGGAGCCTCCTCCCAAGGATCCACCTTCTGGGGAGGGTTGGTTTGATTTGTGTGAGGGGGAGGGGTCAGAGTCTGCACTGAAGAGGTCGGCTTCGGGTGAGGTGTCAGAGTGGGGAGACCAGTACCGAGCCCAAGGACTAAAAAGATCAAGTCCCAGCAAGAGTTGTTAGTCTGCCTTTAGGTTTGCCTTTGTTCCACATTGGGTCTGTTCAGGCTATGTGCGTGTGAGGAGTACATCGTTGTGGGCTGGGGGTTGGCCACATGAACACTTGTTCCATTTCCGGTGTTTTGTTTCGACTGTGTCTGTGAAATTTTGGTTTCTAGCCCAGTGTAAAGGAATCTGTAAATAGTTGTTATGTTTGAGTTCTTTGTTTCGCAGTGCCAGTTTCTATGTACGTAAAAAGGAAGGGTCTGTGGTGTTCAGATTGGTGCGGGGTCGGGGCGGTGTTGGTGGTGACAGAGACTTTCGTTTTCTTTGCAGCGTGTGAATGGTTTTGGTATTGTGTTTGTCTTCCGATGGGTTTTGTTTAGTTTTGTTTGCGATCGTGTCCGTTTTGAAGCACGTTAAAGGAAAATAATGTCTGTGCTAACTATGTACAAAACCACCCCAAACCCAAGCCTGGGTAGGACTTTAAACTGCATCCGGTTGTGGAGTTTGTTTAAACGTGGGAGTAATGAGGTTACCCTTTGCCACAACTGCCTCCGGGGCACCCTTGGGCAAGGTGCACCTGTATTTGCCCCGGTGCTTTTTAAGTGCTGTTGCCTTCGGGCGTGGTGTTGCCTTCGGGCGTGGTGTTGCCTTCGGGCGTGGTGTTGCCTTCGGGCGTGGTGTTGCCTTCGGGCGTGGTGTTGCCTTCGGGCGTGGTGTTGCCTTCGGGCGTGGTGTTGCCTTCGGGCGTGGTGTTGCCGTCGGGCGTGGTGTTGCCTTCGGGCGTGGTGTTGCCCTCGGGCGTGGTGTTTTCTTTGGGTGTGTGGTCTTTGTGGGGCTTTGTTTTCAGTGTGGCCGGGGGGAGGTTGGTCTGTGGGGTATTTGGGTTGTCAGTGTGTGTGTGGTTCTATTGTTGTAATGAACATAATTTTCTGTTTGATTTGGTGGTGTGTGGATATTTTCGCCTTTATGTTCCTGTCCGATCCGGTTTGAGTTTTGTTTTTTGTTTGTATGTGCCGTTTCGATGCACTTAAAAAGCTTACCCAAGCCAATCACGTAGGACTATTTGCAATTTCAATATTTACAATATTTACAAATTAACTATCACCCGGCCCGCCCGCACTGAAACAAGTGGACCCCAACACCTGCCGAACGTCGACCTTGGCAAACGGACGAAGTCGGCCTCCACCCTCAGCTTAATCTCCGTCCTCACCGACGCCAGGACGACGTCCGCAGGCTTCCCTTCTCCCCTAAACACAATATTACACCGGTCTCTCCACAAGGCCAGCTTTATGGAGGCCGAAACAAAGGTAAGTATCCCGCGAACACTTGTATTGCATGGCGGGGGTGACAGACCATACAAAGCGTAGTCCTGGCTGACCGCCCAGGTGTTACAAAACGTGAGGCGATCAGCCAGAGCTTGAAACCACTCCCAGAGGAGGGCCACAAAGCCACACTGACAAAACACATGGGGCACACTCTCCCACCCTGTGCATCCAGTGCGGGGGCAAATGCCATCTCCAAGACGCCACCAAAGGCGCTTGAGATTCGTTACGATGGCGTCGTGTGCGATCCACCACAGCAGGTCACGCCGGCGGTGATCGAGTGTCCTGCTGTGGACGACACGCCACACTTCCGGCCCTGACGCATAGACGTTGGGTTGGACCTGACCAACCAAGTCATCAAAAATGGCCCGGTACTGGTCCCCCGCACTGGACTGCAAAACGTCCCCTTCAGTTGACATAATACGTAGTGTCTCCCTCATCTGACAGTATGCCTTCGTTGGTCTCCAACTGTGAGGTACACTGTTGCTAAACAGGGTAGGAAAGAACCAACGGAATGATAATCCACCCCAATAACGGACAAAGTAGGCAAACGGCATCTGACTATCGACAGCACTAAAAACACATTTGGTCAGGAGAAAACGGAGCTTTGAAGGAAAGTGCACAAGGCCCAATCCCCCCTGCCTAGGAACCTGGTACACCACTTTTCCTCTGACCAGCTCCGTTTTCCCTGACCAAAGAAACCTAAACACAGCCCTCTCGAGTCGCACCAGGACACCCTCTGGAGCGGCCAGAACAGTGCCCGGATACCACAAGAGAGGGTAAACGAAACGATTTATAACTGTTACCTTCCCCAACAGACTAATGTTGCGATCGCCAAAGTCCTTCAACCTAGCTTCCACCACTTCCACTTTCTCATTCCAGGTAAGTGACTCGGGTGAACCGTAACCAAACCATATGCCATTGATTTTTATGGCGTCGTCTACCCATGATGCCGCGAAGGGCAGTTGTTTCGACCGCCACTTACCTAGACGGAGTCCTTTGGTCTTGGTGGGGTTCAGTCTGGCACCTGTCGCTCTTTGAAAAGTAGACAGCGTGCCAGTAAGGGCTCTGAAGGAAGCTAGGTCGGAGACTACGCATGTGACGTCGTCAGCATACTGGAGGCACTTGACTTTAGCTCCACCAGGTATGTGAAATGGTCGAAACAAAGGTTCAACTTGGAAGGCTCTTGCAAGGGATTCACTAAACAATACATAGAGTAGAGGTGACAGGGGACACCCCTGCCGTACCCCACGGTGAACTCTGAAGGGATCCGACGGTAGGCCATTAACGATAACCCGACTATATACACTATTATACAGTAAAGAGGTCCATTTAACAAAAACTGGATTAAAATTAAACTTCTTCAAGATTTTAAAGAGGAATCCGTGATCAACCATGTCGAAGGCCTTCTCCTGATCGAGGGAGACAAGCGCACATGGAAGATCACGGTCATCACATATTCAACTAAGTCCCGCATCAACAAGAGGTTCTGCTGAATACTGTGTCCCCGCACCGCACATGTCTGGAAAGAACCTACAAGATCCGGCATGACCGTGCCTAGCCTGTTACAAAGGGCTTTCGCCAGAATCTTGTAGTCTACATTTAACAAGGTAATTGGTCGCTTGTTTTTCGGTTCTAGGGGGTCTCCAGACTTTGGTAACAATGTTATAACGCCTGTGCGCTGCGAGGGACTCAATGAGCCAGCAAGGAAGGCAGAGGCGAATACATCACGGAGATCGTGCCCGACGGTACCCCAGAAGCGTTTGTAAAATTCCACTGGGATACCGTCGGACCCAGGCGCCTTTCCGCCTTTCATCTTCGCCACCGTCTTCCAGAGCTCGTCGACAGTCAGGGGAGAACCAAGTCCATCATTCTGCTCTTTAGAGGGTGTCTTGTCAATATTATCTAATAGGGACCTTTGAAGGTCTACCTCGACATCTGCCCGCGTATAAAGCTGTTCATAGAAGGTCTTAAATACCTCCACGATGTCGAGAGGGTCCTTCTGTACCGTACCGTGGACGTCACGGACTGCTCTTATGCGGCGATCGATGGCATACTTTGTGACGTCCCGGTAGAATTTGATGGTTGGTTTTTCCTCCGCCTCCACACAGTGAACACGAGCACGAACACGGGCCCCGCGCAGTTTTTCATCAAGGTACTGCTGGATTGCGTGGAGTGCGGAGGAGTCCCCGTCACTCTCCCTAAAGCAGAGCGAGAGGAACTCCTCCCTTTTTCGACGAGCTCTTGCTACACAGTATTCAACTGTAAACTGTTTGATGCGGGACTTTACGTCATCCCACCACTCTAAATCTGTTGAGAAGGCCGGCTTCAATGTTCGCCACCCTTCGTACCTGGCTTTAAAACTGTTCGCTATAGTCAGCCTCCGTTAGAATATCTGTGTTCATTTTCCAGAACCCCCTCCCTGTTGGCCATGACTCTGGAGGCTGAAAGGAGACAGTAACTGCGTCATGATCCGAAATTGGACATGTCACAACTTCACAGTCCCTCGGTGACAGTGCAGGTGGAGAGTACACCCGGTCCAACCTTGAGGCGTCCGTGCTATCAGGGCGGTGCCAAGTGAACACGGACAAGCCGGGATGTTGTGCTCTCCAAACGTCAACCATGTCATGATTCTTTATAAACATGTCCAATTCCGACATACCGACACCATTGGACATTCGGTCAAGCTGTGTGTCGGGGACGCAGTTAAAGTCCCCAGCCAGGATACAAGGAGCACTGCCAGGAACGAAGGATGGCAGGGTCATGAAAAAGTCCCTTCTGTCTGAAGGCCGATTGGGCGCATACACGTTACACAGGAAAAATTTCCCACATGGGTGTCTTACTGTAATGCATACCAACCGGCCTTCATGATCAGAATCGACTTTTCCGACCAGCGGAGTCCACCTTGGCGAAACTAAAATAACTGAACCACAAGATGTTGTTGAGCCAAAGGAAGCGTGTAAACCCCCGCCCCACTCAAAGGACCAGGTGTGGACATCGTCCTCATTCATAATGTGGGTCTCCTGGAGGAAAACGAAGTCCACACCCAGTGTTTTGCAAAATTGGAATATCCTTGACCGCTTCCGACTGTCCCTCATGCCGTTAACATTTAGAGTCAGGAGGGACAGGGGATCAGCCATGGTGTAATGAGTGGCTACGTATCTACCTGGGACCTGACCTTTTTACTCTGTGAACTCGGGGAGGGGTCTTGAGAATGGTGAACCCCCTGGCCTAACACCCCGCCTGAGGCCGACCTCTTCAATGAAGGCTCCTCTCCCTCACATAAATCAAACCAGCCCTCCCCGGAAGGTGGATCCTTGGGAGGAGGCTCTGAGGCAGACTCCCCACCATCTGACATAGCAGACTCGGAGTCTGAGGAGAGCTGTAGGTCCTCCTCCACTGCCATCCTATCAGCTTCCACTGGTGTTGGTGGGGAGGATGGTGAGTAGTCCGCCTTGGGAGCCACAGTACCCCCCTCACACTGCTTCGAGGCAAGGAAATCTTTTTCTACTTCTTGTGCTGCCTCCTCCAATTCCTCAGTGGAATATTCTGGGCCTGCTTGCGAGGGTTCAGGTGCCGGCTCCACATCCGCACTGGCATGGGCAGAGTACGATGTGGGGCACGCACCAGAGACATGTCCCTCCTCTCCACAAAGATTGCACCGCACCTCGTTGGGACACTCTGCCTTGTCATGCCCCACCTGCAGGCACTTGCCACAACGTCTGTTGGGGGGGGGGGGGGCGTTTTAAGTGCACCGAAACGGCACATACAAACAAAAAACAAAACTCAAACCGGATCGGACAGGAACATAAAGGCAAAACTATCCACACACCACCAAATCAAACAGAAAATTATGTTGGGACAAGACCTGGCTTCGTGTCCCTCTTGTCCACACTTGAAACAGGTGCGGGGCTGCCCGAAGTACCTGTGTGCTTTTTAAGTACGTAGATGTGGGCCTTCGAACCCCCTATGAAGAGGAAGGACGGAATGTCCCTGTCCAATTCCATACGGCACTGCCTCTTCCTGTTTGCTAGCGCAATGTACAGAATTCTGTAAATAGTTCAGAGTTATGTTTTTGTCCGGTCAGGTTTAAGTTCTACTTTGTTTCCTCGTGCCCGTTTCTACGTACGTAAAAAGCTCTCTCTCAACTACAACACAAGCACGCTATAAGGTTGTATGAACAACTGCAATATGAACAACTGCAATAAGTAGTACAGCTATCACACAGTGATAAGGTTGAGCACGGCAAAGCGACGAGAGCGACGAAACACGTCTGCTCTCGTCGAAGACCTGAACTGAAAAGAGGCATTCTGCCCTCAGACCCGCACTGTGCAAGTCTTTCAGAATGCCATGTTTCCAATTGGTATCGTATGCCTTCTCCAGGTCGAAAAATACTGATACAACATGGTGCCCACGGGCAAATCCGTCCCGAATTGTGGACTCTAGGTGGACGAGTTGATCAGTGGTGCTGTGGCCCGTCGAAAGCCACTTTTGTAACTAGTTATCAGACCGTTGGTTTCGAGGAACCAAACCAGACGGCATTAATCATACGTTCAAACGTCTTGCACAGACAGCTAGTGAGGGAAATAGGGCGATAGTAGGATTTGACGGGTCCTTACCCGACTTAGCAACGGGAATGATGGTGGCTTCCCGCCAAGCAGCTGGAAAGTTGCCATTTTCCCATATACCGTTCAAAATATCTAACAGCACCAGTAAGTGGTTATCTGGGAGGTGTTTGAGGAATTGATAGTGAACTTCATCTGGGCCAGTGGCAGTGTTTAAGCCCCTCAGCATCATTGTGAACAGCTATGCTGAACAAGTAAATTTCCCCCCAAGTTAACCGGAATAACTAAGTGGGTGCCGTGTAAGTGGTAGTCCTACCTGAAAGTACACTTCTGTCCATTACTATATAGTCTTAGTTCCACGCAAAAATTTACATTACCACCAGAAGTACAAGGAGTTAGAATGGGGTTTAACGACACACCAACACGAATGTGTTATATAGTGTCAGCAAGATAAAGGGTAATGATTAGGTGAAATCACCTAAAAAGAAAAAGGATTGGGCAAAACTACTAAAGGGTCTTCACAAGCAAATGTGGGAGTCATGTCAAAATTTCCTGTAAAGTTTACTTTCTTTCAGAAAGCCCAAAATGAGAGAAGGGTTCTGTGTGCTCAAACAACAGTACAAGGATTCTGCACCTTGTATCTAACCAGACTGTGGGGATATTACATTGTGGATGATACTAGGGTTTTAGTTATAAACTGGTAGTGTTTCGCCGCAGATTTTCGTGAAATCTGCGGAAAGTGGTATAAGCAGGATAAACAATGGGCACCGTACGTGGGCTAACAGATTATTATCAATTACATTTCCAGTGATTCTGAATTTAAATTTATGAATTGCCTCGCGGGCAAGAAAAAAGTGGTCTTGAGGGTTAGTTAGATGGGATTTAACGACACATCAGCACAAATGTGTTATATAGTGTCAGCTAGATAAAGGGTAAAGGTAGGGAGAAACTAAAAAAAGAAAAACGGTCTTGTGGGCCGCATACGGCCCCTGGGGCCGGAGGTTCCCCACCCCTGCCCTAAAGGCATACATTCAGTGTCTTCAGCCTTCGAATTGAAGTCGTATTGTTATTTTAGGTCACCGTACATGTAACTAAATTATTGAAGCTCTGATCAAACTAAATATAATGTGAAATGTCTCCCAAAGGCTACTGAGTCAGTAGGCTACTAGATATTCGTTTTGGGTGGCTGAAAGGGGTGGGGAATGGGGCAGAGCTGTATTTGTCGGAGGTAAACTTGATTTGCAGGGGGGAAAAACGGAGTTTTTTCCCAATCATGACTGAAATGAGTATATGCTTTGTAGTTAATTAGATGGGGGTTTAACGACACCAACAAGAGAGTGTTATATAGAGTCAGCTAGATTAAATAGGGTAATGGTGGGTTGAAATCACTTAAAGGGGAAAAAAGGTTGGGCAAAATTCTACTAAAATGTCTCGACAAAAGCAAATGAGTAAGTCATGTCAAAATTTCCTGTAAAGGTTACTTTCTTTGAGAAAGTCCAAAATGAGAGAAAGATCTGTGTGCTCAATCAATGTCTTCAGGTTTGGCACAGTGTAATACTTCTGACGTAAGCTTTTTAAGTGCATCGAAACGGCACATACAAACAAAAAACAAAACTCAAACCGGATCGGACAGGAACATAAAGGCGAAACTATCCACACACCACCAAATCAAACAGAAAATTATGTTCACTACAACAACAGAACCACACACACACCGACAACCCAAACACCCCACAGACCAACCTCCCCCCGGAGGTATACTTCTGACGTATATGGGAGTATTCATAGCAGTCAACGAGAATGTGACTGACGGTGACGGCACAGTCACAGGGGATACAATATGGTTTCTCATCCTCGTGGAGCAAATAAGCATGGGTTGGGTTAGTGTGACCTATGCGAGCCCTAGTCAGTACCAAAGCATTTCTCCGTTTTCTGGGGAGTGCATTGAAAGAGCTTTCTAACTTAGATATTTTGATGCTTTGAAATAACCATAGCTCTAATTCTTCAACTGAAGCATGTCACTGTTTTTTCAGTGATAACTGAAAAAATGTGAAGAAAGACATTTAAAATAAGGCATGATTGGTTTTAAACCGTTATAATCAAATAATTTCCTCCATTGAGTTCATATTACTATCTGCCTCAAAGCAAAGTATTATCCCTGAAGTGGTTTGATCTTAGCTATGATAGTTAATTTGTAAATATTGAAATTGCAAATAGTCCTACGTGATTGGCTTGGGTTTGGGACTTTTTAAGTGCATCGAAACGGCACATACAAACAAAAAACAAAACTCAAACCGGATCGGACAGGA
This sequence comes from Holothuria leucospilota, assembly GCA_029531755.1. Taxonomy (NCBI): domain Eukaryota; kingdom Metazoa; phylum Echinodermata; class Holothuroidea; order Aspidochirotida; family Holothuriidae; genus Holothuria; species Holothuria leucospilota. The sequence goes on from CM055971.1 coordinate 26,780,389, forward strand.
ACATAAAGGCAAAACTATCCACACACCACCAAATCAAACAAAATTATGTTCATTACAACAATAGAACCACACACACACACACACTGACAACAACCCAAAGACCCCACAGATCAACCTCCCCCCGGTCACACTAAAAACAAAGCCCCACAAAGATCACACACCTAAATTCACCACACACCCAAATCCACCACACACCCAAAGACAACACCACGCCCGACGGCAACACTAAGCCCGAAGGCAACACCTCGCCCGAAGGCAACACCATGCCCAGAGGCAACACTAAGCCCGAAGGCAACACCACGCCCGAAGGCAACACCACGCCCGAAGGCAACACCACGCCCGAAGGCAACACTAAGCCCGAAGGCAACACCACGCCCGACGGCAAAACCACGCCTAAAGGCAACACTACGCCCGAAGGCAACACTAAGCCCGAAGGCAAACACCACGCCCGAAGGCAACACTACGCCCAAAGGCAACAGCACTTAAAAAGCACCGGGGCAAATACAGGTGCACCTTGCCCAAGGGTGCCCCGGAGGCAGCTGTGGCAAAGGGTAACCTCATTACTCCCTTGGGTTTGGGGTGGTTTTGTACATAGCACAGACATTTTGTTTGCCGGCGCAATGTACAGAATTCTGTAAATAGTTCAGAGTTATGTTTTTGTCCGGTCAGGTTTAAGTTCTACTTTGTTTCTTCGTGCCCGTTTCTACGTACGTAAAAAGCCCCCTCTTAGCTGTGACTACATTTGAACCATCAAACAGTACAGCAATGGTATGTATTACCATTTGTCCACTAAAATGAAATAGGTATGTCGACTGCGTTGAGAGGCTAGGAAACAACGTGAATAAAGAACAATGCCTTTAGTATCAATGTCTTAAAAACTGTCTTAAAACCGCAGCCAGAGTCAAATGTAACAGAAAAATGCAGTCCCACAGTTGTCTTCCAAGGTCAAAATAAAATGGCTTCATAGATTTCTGTTTCCGGAAACCAAAAATGCCGAAGGAGACACCCCATGTCAACAGAAGCTGGAAAATTCGTGTTCCTCTCACTATAAGAAAGGTATACTGCGAAAACAGATCCCGTGTGACTTTCTTCTGTGAAACATATATTGAGAGAAATCAGTCAAAAAAGTTTTAATTCTTCCTTGTGGCGATGCATGTTTCTTAAAATGAAATCGAGCTACTTCTGTGTAAGAACTTGAACGTGAGCTTCCCAAACGTACCCATATGATTCAATATTGCAAACAAAACGCATTCTTGGAAGAAATGAAAATAAATGAGCAGTTAAATTTTAAAAAACACTGTAAAGCCTCCTAGAGTGGGAACTGCCCTTCTACTCAATCTCATGGTGGACATATTGAATTTTTGGCATTCACAGTCTCCAAACTGAAAGTAGAGTACCATTCTCTTCAGCTACTCCAACTTCAAAATTGGTCATTCAGTAGCTTCTTTCATATTTTCAAATCAGTACTAGTGTCCTGAGTTTTTCTCTATATTTTCTCAAATTGTTACATGGCCTTCTGAATGCAAGGATTGTTAGTTATTCTGACAATTGCTGCATAATGAGCCACTGTTGTGTATTCAGAAATTGGTCTGTTATTGCATTGATTGAAAAAACAGGAAAAATATTTGTGAAAAATAAAACTGTAGCAGGTGCTGCCTTCATTTCAGTCTTACCCTCCAAATAACAGTCAGTTTACCGAAAGGGTGGACACTTACTGATTCACACACCAGCCATATTTCTATGACATTTATTGTTTTTAGAGTTGGTGTATCATATTATTTCATTTAATGAGAAAACGTTATTGAAAATAGTGATGCCTTGTGTAATGAACAGTACATTCTTTGATTACAGTATGATTATTCAAAGCTGGTCCTATCTTTTAAAACAAATCTGAACTTTTTCTTTGGTCTTTATATTACAAGTATATAGGCAGAGTTTGTGTGATATTTTGAATGTCAGAACCGGTGCTGGGAAACACACCTTAAAGTGTGGGACATTTTAAAACACAGGACATGTATGAGGACCGAGGGCGACATTTCGTAAAAGTTGCTTGCCATAGTATATGTGTTTTCAGTTACAGTATGTTCAAAAACCATGCAAAATATGAGTAAACCCAGGACCACCTTCAATACTTGGGAGAAGAAAGATGGTGGCACAGGAAAATGACTATTAGCCAGTAATAATCGGACCAGGTTTTGGTCGTGTTTTCAAAATGTCCCGCCCTTTCAATTAGTTAGTTACTTAGTTAGATGGGATTTTACGACACACCAACACGATTGTGTTATATAGTGTCATCAAGAAAAGAAGAAGGTGCAATGTTGGGGTAAAAACTTAAAAAAGGGTCCGGGCAAATGCGGGAGTCATGTCAAAAATATCTATACAGTTTACTTTCCTTGAGAAAGTCCAAAATAACGGAAGAGTCTGTTTGTTCAAATAAAGTTTGCAGGTCTGGCACAGCGTAGTACTTCTGGCGAATATGGGAGTATTCATGACAGTCAACGAGAATGTGACTGACAGTGACAGCACAATCGCAGGGTATACAGTATGGTCTCTCATGGGTAAGGTAAGTGTGCCCGATGCGAGCCCTAGTCAGAACTACATCATCTCTCCGTTTACTGGGAGTTCCATGTCCCCCAGTTCCGACCGTTGAGCTTTTTAAGTGCATCGAAACGGCACGTACAAACAAAAAAAACAAAAAAACCCAAACCGGATCGGACAGGAACATAAACGCAAAACTATCCACACACCACCAAATCAAACAGAAAAGTATGTTCATTACAACAATAGAACCACACACACACTGACAACCAAATACCATACAAACCAACCTCCCCCCGGCCACCTTAAACCAATATTACTACATACCGCCAACGAAAGACAACACCAGAACAAACCACCACCACCCAACAACAACCAAAAAAACCAAAACACCAGACCAAACAATCATCACAAACTACCCCAAGGGGCCACGAGGGGTCCGGGGCGGGGTCCACCTCCCACGAGGGTTCCGGGGTGGAGTCAACTTGCTATATTTACAGTATGTACACTATATACACTATTTACACTATTTACAAAAAAACAAAATGAACAAAACTGGGCCAAAAATACAGGCGCACCTTGCCCAAGGGTGTCCCGGAGGCAGTTGTGGCAAAGGGTAACCTCATTATGCCCACGCTTTAACAAGCTCCACAACCGGATGCAGTTTAACGTCCTACCCAGGACGTTGATTTAACTCTGTACAATTTGTTTTCGGGGGTGTTTCCTAGCTCCGGTTCTGACATTCCTGATAGGTGAATTCACACAGGCACACGTCATCATGAACACAAATAGCCTTGACTATGTGCATCCGGTTGTGGAGCTAAACAATGTGAAGGGGTCTCTGGGACCCCTGAGGCAGGCCCTCCATCATCCTTCCCTAGGCTGGATTTTCAACAGTGGAGAATGACCTTCAACTCTCATCAGACTCGGAGACTGACTCTGCCATGTCAGATGCTGGGGGACCTGCCTCAGAGCCTCCACCAAAGGACCCACCATCCGGGGAGGGCTGGTTTGATTTGTGTGAGGGTGTAGAAACAGAGTCTAAATTAAAAAGGTCGGCCTCAGGTGAGGAGTCAGTCGAGGGGATCCATCCTGGTCCACCACTACCAAGTCCATGTAAGAGTAAAAAGGCCAGGTCAGAGACAGATGTGTAGTTTCCTATCCCACCATGACTGACCCCCTGTCCCTCATGACCCTGAACGTTAATGGCATGAGGGACAGTCGGAAGCGGTCCAGAATATTCCAATTTTGCAAATCACTGGGTGTGGACTTTGGTTTCCTCCAGGAAACCCACGTTGTGAATGAGGACGATGTCCACACCTGGTCCTATGAATGGGGTGGGGGTTTGCACGCTTCCTATGGTTCTGCGTCTTCTTGTGGATCTGTTATCTTAGTTTCACCAAGATGGACTCCCTTGGTCGGAAAAGTTGATTCTGATCACGAGGGCCGGTTGGTTTGCATCACCATAAAACATCCTTGCGGGAACTTCTACCTATGTAATGTCTACGCGCCCAACCGGCCTTCAGGCAGAAGGGACTTTTTCGCTACCCTACCATCCTTCGTTCCTGGCTGTGCCCCTTGTATCCTAGCTGGAGACTTTAACTGTGTCCCAGACACACAGCTCGACCGAATGGCCTCATGTACGTCTTCGGGCTGTGGCGTCGGCTTGGCGGAATTGGACATGTTCACAAAGAATCACGACATGGTTGATGTTTGGAGAGTGCAACATCCCGGTTTGCCCGTGTTCACTTGGCACCGCCCAGATGGCACGGCGCCTCAAGGTGAGCTTTTTAAGTACGTAGAAACAGGCACTGACAAACTAAAGGATAATCCCAAACCCAAGGTTGGACCGGGTGTACTCTCCACTTGCTCTGTCACCGAGTGACTGTGAAGTTGTGACATGTCCAATTTCGGACCATGATGCAGTTACTGTCTCCTTCCAACCCCCAGTGTCATGGCCAGCTGGGAGGGGTTTCTGGAAAATGAACACAGAGATTCTAACGGAGGCTGACTATAGAGAACAGTTTAAAGCCAGGTACGAAGGGTGGCGAACATTGAGGCCGGCCTTCTCAACGGGTTTAGAGTGGTGGGATGATGTCAAGTCTCGCATCAAACAGTTTACAGTTCAGTACTGTGTAGCAAGAGCTCGTCGAAGAAGGGAAGAGTTCCTCTCGCTCTGCTCTAGGGAGAGGAACGGGGACTCCTCCGCACTTCACGCAATCCAGCAGTATCTTGATCAGAAACTACGCGGGGCCCGCGTTCGTGCCCGCGTGCATTGCGTGGAGACGGAGGAAAAACCAACTATCAAGTTCTACCGGGACGTCACGAAGTAGACCGCCGAATAAAGGCAGTCCGTGACGACCACGGTGTGGTACAGAAGGACCCTCTTGACATTGTAGAGGTATTTAAAAGCTACTATGAACAGCTTTACACTCGGGCAGATGTTGATGAGGGTCTCCAACAGTCCCTAGTAGATAATATTGACAAGACCCCCTCTAAAGAGCAGAACGATGAACTTGGTTCCCCCTTGACTGTCGACGAGCTCTGGAAGGCAGTGGCGAAGATGAAAGGCGGAACGGCGCCCGGGTCCGACGGTATTCCGGTGGAATTCTATAAATGCTTCTGGGGTACCGTTGGACACGACCTTCGCGATGTATTCGTCTCTGCCTTCCTTGCTGGCTCATTGAGCCCCTCGCAACGCACTGGCGTGATAACATTGTTGCCAAAGTCTGGAGACCCCCTCGAACCGAAAAATAAGCGACCAATCACCCTGCTAAATGTAGATTACAAGATCCTGGCGAAAGCTCTTTGTAACAGGCTGGGCGCAGCCATGCCGGATCTTGTAGGGCCTTTCCAGACATGTGCGGTGCGGGGACACAGTATTCAGCAGAATCTCTGGTTGATGCGGGACTTAATTGAGTATGTGATAGACCGTGATCTTCCATGTGCGCTCGTCTCCCTCGATCAGGAGAAGGCCTTCGACATGGTTGACCACGGTTTTCTCTTCAAGGTGCTGACGAAGTTTGGTCTAAATCCAGTCTTTGTTGACTGGGTTAAGCTGTTGTATAATAGTGTAAATAGTCGTGTTATTGTTAATGGCCTACCGTCGGACCCTTTCCGAGTCCAACGTGGGGTACGGCAGGGGTGCCCCCTGTCACCTCTACTCTATGTATTGTTTAGTGAATCCCTCGCAAGAGCCTTCCAAGTCGAGCCCTTGTTCAGACCATTTCACATACCCGGTGGAGCCGAAGTCAAGTGCCTCCAGTATGCAGATGACGTCACATGCGTAGTCTCTGACCTTGCCTCCTTCAGGGCCCTTAGTGGCACGCTGTCTACTTTTCAAAGAGCGACAGGTGCCAGACTGAACTCCAACAAGACCAAAGGACTTCGTCTAGGTAAGTGGCGGTCGAAACAACTGCCCTTCGCGGCATCATGGGTTGACGACGCCATGAAAATCAACGGCATATGGTTTGGTTATGGCTCGCCTGAGTCACTTACTTGGAATGAGAAAGTGGACCTGGTGGAGGCTAGGTTGTCGGACTTCGGCGATCGTTACATTAGTCTGTTGGGGAAGGTGACAGTAGTCAATCGTTTCGTTTACCCCCTCTTGTGGTATCCAGGCACTGTTCTGGCTGCTCCAGAGGGTGTCCTGGTGCGACTCGAGAGGGCCGTGTTTAGTTTTCTGTGGTGCTTTTTAAGTGCATCGAAACGGCACATACAAACAAAAAACAAAAACTCAAACCGGATCGGACAGGAACATAAAGGCAAAACTATCCACACACCACCAAATCAAACAGAAAGTTATGTTCATTACAACAATAGAACCACACACACACTGGCAACCCAATACCCCACAAACCAACCTCCCCCCGGCCACCCTAAACCAATATTACTACATACCACCAACGAAAGACAACACCAGACCAAACCACCACCCAACAACAACCAAAAAACCAGAACACCAGACCAAGCAATCATCACAAACTGCCCCAAGGGGCCACGAGGGGTCCGGGGCGGGGTCCACCTGCCACGAGGGGTCCGGGGTGGAGTCAACTTGCTATATTTACAGTATGTACACTATATACACTATTTACACTATTTACACAAAACCAAAAAACTGAACAAAACTGGGCCAAAAATACAGGCGCACCTTGCCCAAAGGGTGTCCCGGAGGCAGTTGTGGCAAAGGGTAACCTCATTATCCCCACGCTTTAACAAGCTCCACAACCGGATGCAGTTTAACGTCCTACCCAGGACAGTTTAGTTTTCTATGGTCAGGGAAGTCGGAGCTGGTCAGAAGAAAGGTGGTGTATCAGGACCCTAGGAGTGGGGGATTGGGCCTCATGCACTTTCCCTCGAAGCTCCGTTTTCTCCTGACCAAGTGTGTTTTTTGTTCCGTTGACAGTGAGCTGCCGTTTGCCTACTTTGTCCGTTATTGGGGGGGATTATCGTTCCGCTGGTTCTTTCCTTCGATGTTTAGCAACAGTGTACCTCACAGTTGGAGGCCCACGAAGGCATACTGTCAGATGAGGGACACTTTCCGTATCATGTCAACTGTTGGGGACGTTTCGCAGTCCAGTGCGGGGGACTTGTACCGGGCCATTTTTGATGACCTGGTTGGTCGGGTCCAAACCAACGACTATGCGTCAGGGCCGGAAGTGTGGCGTGTGGTTCACAGCAGGTCACTCGATTACCGCCGGCGAGACCTGCTGTGGCGGATCGCACACGACGCCATCGTAACGAATCCCAAGCGCCCTCGGTGGCGTCTTGGAGATGGCATTTGCCCCCGCACTGGATGCCCAAAGTGGGAGAGTGTGCCCCATGTGTTTTGGCTTTGTGGCCCTCCTCTGGGAGTGGTTTCAAGTCCTGGCTGATCGCCTCACGTTTTGCAACACCTGGGCGGTCAGCCAGGACTACGCTTTGTATGGTCTGTCACCCCCGCCATGCAATACAAGTGTTCGCGGGATACTTACCTTTGTTTCGGCCTCCATAAAGCTGGCCTTGTGGAGAGACCGGTGTAATATTGTGTTTAGGGGAGAGGGGAAGCCTGCGGACGTCGTCCTGGCGTCGGTTAGGACGGAAATTAAGCTTAGGGTGGAGGCCGACTTCGTCCGTTTGCCAAGGTCGACGTTCGGCAGGTGTTGGGGCCCACTTGTCTCGGTGCGGGCGGGCCGGGTGATAGTTAATTTGTAAATATTATGATTGTAGATGGCCTATAATTTGTAAATAGGACTGTTTGTATTTGGCTTGTGAGGTACTTAAGTTGTAAATATGTAAATATGTAAATATCTGTACATATAGTTCTATTACTGTAATGAACATAATTTTCCGTTTGATTTAGTTGTTTGTAAATAGTTTGCATTTGTGTTTCTGCCCGATCCGGTTTGAGTTTTTGTTTTTGTGTGCCGTTTCGATGCACTTAAAAAGCACACGTTTCTGTGCACGTAAAAAAAAGCACTTGTAAATATTGATTTTGTTTGTAAATATGGAACTACTGTAATTTGTAAATAGGACTGTGTTGTACATAGGTGGCTTGTGAGGTACTTAAGTTGTAAATATGTGTATGTAAATATCTGTACATATAGTTCTATTACTGTAATGAACATAATTTTCTGTTTGATTTAGTTGTTTGTGAATAGTTTGCATTTATGTTTCTGCCCGATCCGGTTTGAGTTTTTGTTTTTGTTTGTATGTGCCGTTTCGATGCACTTAAAAAGCACATTCATAATGTGGGTCTCCTGGAGGAAAACGAAGTCCACACCCAGTGTTTTGCAAAATTGGAATATCCTTGACCGCTTCCGACTGTCCCTCATGCCGTTAACATTTAGAGTCAGGAGGGACAGGGGATCAGCCATGGTGTAATGAGTGGCTACGTATCTACCTGGGACCTGACCTTTTTACTCTGTGAACTCGGGGAGGGGTCTTGAGAATGGTGAACCCCCTGGTCTAACACCCCGCCTGAGGCCGACCTCTTCAATGAAGGCTCCTCTCCCTCACATAAATCAAACCAGCCCTCCCCGGAAGGTGGATCCTTGGGAGGAGGCTCTGAGGCAGACTCCCCACCATCTGACATAGCAGACTCGGAGTCTGAGGAGAGCTGTAGGTCCTCCTCCACTGCCATCCTATCAGCTTCCACTGGTGTTGGTGGGGAGGATGGTGAGGAGTCCGCCTTGGGAGAGCCACAGTACCCTCCCTCACACTGCTTCGAGGCAAGGAAATCTTTTTCTACTTCTTGTGCTGCCTCCTCCAATTCCTCAGTGGAATATTCTGGGCCTGCTTGCGAGGGTTCAGGTGCCTGCTCCACATCCGCACTGGCATGGGCAGAGTACGATGTGGGGCACGCACCAGAGACATGTCCCTCCTCTCCACAAAGATTGCACCGCACCTCGTTGGGACACTCTGCCTTGTCATGCCCCACCTGCAGGCACTTGCCACAACGTCTGTTGGGACAAGAACTGGCTTCGTGTCCCTCTTGTCCACACTTGAAACAGGTGCGGGGCTGCCCGAAGTACCTTATGTGGGCCTTCGAACCCCCTATGAAGAGGAAGGACGGAATGTCCCTGTCCAATTCCATACGGCACTGCCTCTTTCCATTAAATATGCCGGCCAACTCGCCCGAACCATATTTGCACCACCGCATGTCAGAGACAGTTCCGTATTGGCTCAGAACCCTCGCAACCAGGCGCTGGTCGACCTAAAAATTCAGGTATAACACTGTCACCGCCACAGAGCGATCATATGGGGTGACAGTGAGCCCCTCTGCCCCCTTCAGGCAAGACACTCCTTTAACACGGGCAGCATCAGACCTAAACTTTAGGTCATATGTGTTGCGGGCAGCAAGCGCCTGCAACATCTCTATCTCTTTAACTTGTATCCCCTGGTGCTTTTTAAGTGCATCGAAACGGCACATACAAACAAAAAACAAAAACTCAAACCGGCTCGGACAGGAACATAAAGGCAAAACTATCCACACTTGTATCCCCTTATTCTTTAACACAGTAAACGCCTGCGGGGGAGAGACGCTCGCCCCGGACGAAAACTCCAACTTAACAATTGTGCTATCCCGACCTCCGGGCATAGCAGCAGTTGTGTGGCTCGAGGCCACGGGATAAAAAGGAAAAAAACCTCAGAACTAGTTTTACAAGGGACAAAAATTAGGATGAAGTAACAAAAACACAAGCAACACAGAATTAAGGCGTGGTCGCAAACAAATGAACACGACCAGACCTACTTATCAACTAAAACACAAGCACGCTATAAGGTGTTTTATACACAATCGCAATATATAGTACAGCTGTCACACAGTGATACAAGTTGAGCACGGTAAAACGACGAGAGCTCGACGAAAACACGTCTGCTATCGTCGAAGACCTGAACTGGTGGATTCTGTTTGTTGGCGGTGGCAAAGACTCTTTCGTTTCCTTTGCTGGGTGTGGATGGTGAGAGCATGTTGATACTTACCTGGCGCAGGAGTATCCGTGATCACGACGGCGGAGCTCCCAGGTGGGACCTATCCTATTCAGCCAGTCTAGAACGGGACCACTGTCAGGTGGTGTCAGTTAAGTCAAAGTTTGTCCCTTGGGGACGTTGTTACTCCTTCGGGGAGCAGAACTCTTTCGGGAGTATTGTTTGGTTTTCGCCCCTGGCTCTTCGCCAGAGAGTCAGGGGACTTTTGGAAAAAAAAAAAAGCATGTTGAAACGTCCTGGGTAGGACGTTAAACTGCATCCGGTTGTGGAGTTTGTTTAAACGTGGGAGTAATGAGGTTACCCTTTGCCACAATTGCCTCCGGGGCACCCTTGGGCAAGGTGCACCTGTATTTGCCCCGGTGCTTTTTAAGTGCTGTTGCCTTAGGGCGTAGTGTTGCCTTGGGGTGTAGTGTTGCCTTCGGGCGTGGTGTTGCCTTCGGGCGTGGTGTTGCCTTCGGGCGTGGTGTTGCCTTCGGGCGTGGTGTTGCCTTGGGGCGTGGAGTTGCCTTCGGGCGTGGTGTTGCCTTTGGGTGTGTGGTGGATTTGGGTGTGTGGTCTTTGTGGGACTTTGGTTTGGGGTTGTTTGTGGTGGTTGGGCTAGGGTGTTCTTTTTGGGTTGGCTGCGGTGGCGGTGCTGGATCTCAGTAGTTCTATTACAGTAATGAACATAATTTTCTGTTTGATTTAGTTGTTTGTAAATAGTTTGCATTTATGTTTCTGCCCGACCGGTTTGAGTTTTTGTTTTTGTTTGTATGTGCCTTTTCGATGCACTTAAAAAGCACTGAGAGCATGTTGGCGATTCTGTGGGTGGTTGTTGGTTGCGTTTTGCCCGGTCCGGTCTGGGTTTTTTGTTCCTCAGTGCCCTTTTCTATGTACTTAAAAAGCTCCATAGCCTTGACTATTCAGCAAGGAATCCAATAGGGCTTTGAATTCCATCTTTATGTCGATGTGCCAACACGTACATCGATCATCTGTGAATACATAAGATCTTGTTTAAAGGTTTCAAAGTTTGTTAAGACTTGGTGAGCCCTGCATGGTGACTTTTTCAAAGCCTAACTTAAAAGTAATCCACATGCAAAGTCAACATAGTATCCCTACTTTCTACCTTGCAATGTAGTGTTTAAATTAACAATAAACTACCAGCAAGAGACACCTTGGAAAGTTCACTTCAGAGTAAATTGACCTACAAAATTTTCATTTTCACACAATAATATCTGTCGTCTTTGTACCTTCGAATATATGTATATAGTATACATACCATTCGGGCCAAATGTTAACCATTTATTGTTTTCTACGGATCAGTCCAAATGTTAACATGTTTGTATCAGTATTTTAATCAGCAATGATAATAAAATTTAAAAAAAAAGTGACGACATGGTAAGATTTATAAATGAAGATTCCCATCAAATTTTGAACATTAATACCGCATATCTGAAAAGTTATAAGCGTTAAAAGAATGGTTACGATATTTCGCACAATACTTCAGAAGGCTTATATACGCTCTAAAAATTCGCATCATTTGCTTCAAAATATTTCCATGGTGAGTAAAAATAGCATGTTGCTCCAAAATATCTACGCCAGGTTGACGGGTGGACCAATGTGAAGATTATATATAGGTCGAAAAGTTAGCAACTGATTCGATCATGAATGAAAATCAACCCACGTACTGGACAAGGGAAGAATGAAAGAAGAAACCAGAAGGAAAATTGAGCCATGCGATCCCCCCCCCCCCCCACCCCCCCCCCCCCCCACCCCCCCCCCCCCCCACCCCCCCCCCCCCCCACCCCCCCCCCCCCCCACCCCCCCCAATTTGAACTTTTACAGCTCTAAAGACGCCCTAAATTTTCAAGGCTGTATGAACCTAATAACTTATGTGATAATGGAACAGCCCATTCTTATCACGGAACGCCGGTTAATGAGCGCTGCGCGTACAAGTAATTCCGATATGAGTTGAGGGAAAGATTCTTTGTCATTTATTAGAGTTTTAAAAAGAGCTAGCGGAGATATAACGTTACAAACGCCTTGGTAGGTAATGTACTCAGCAAGACACTACTGCATAAATATGTGGTACCGTGTACAAAACAACACAGAAATTTGGCTACATATG